>CM065593.1:14084971-14112698 GCA_033119425.1 Bufotes viridis
TGTCCTGTCAGAAAGGACCTTCAGTGCAGCAGGAGGCATTGTCACTGACAAGAGAAGTCGCCTCGGTCAAAAAGTGTTGATTACCTCACCTTCATAAAGATGAATGAGGCATGGATCCCGAAGGAACTGACAGTGGGGATACGTTTGACTAACAAAGGCCTGATTACATGCCTTGGCCTCAAAATGGTCCCCACGCTGCTGTATTTAATGTCTGCATACCGGATGACTTTCGTGAATTCTCCACCACCAACTAGGGTTCAAGCCGCAATGTTTTAGTCACTTTTCTGCCTAGAAAACATCAATTTTTCCGGCCGCTGCTACAATAGCGGCTGCAACAATGCCATTATTGTTCAGGCATGTGTACATGCCTAATTTTTCTGTCCTATGGTGCAGCACTGTGGCTGCAAAAACAAACCAAAAACAAAGGCACATACAAGTGTCAATTCCCCTTCGTGATCGTTACCTTGTTGTGGTGAAGGGGCTTGCGTATCACAATGAAGCAATCATCACCTCTATGAGTGTGTTGGCAATGTTGCCACACCCCAGATGATAAGGCCGTTGCTTCATTATGGTCAGACCAAAAGCGATCGGACGGCTGGATAATATTTCATAGAAAAACATTAATTTACCTTTTTTTTTATGTTGTATGGGTTTTTAATACATAAAATAAAAATCATAATAAAGTCTCTTAATAGTTTATTAGAAATAATGCAGACAATTAAAAATCCCCATCAATTCCAATACAAAGCAAGTACAGAGCTCAGAACTAAATTATTTCATGATGTCGTAATGGTTCGCTAATTCGACAATGGTTAATCAATTCGACACGCCCCCGGATAGGTCCGTAACAGGGATTAAACTGATAGGAATAGTACTAGTTAAGACACCACTCATATAGGGTGTCACAGCACATTGCTCTGTGCACGCGCAGTGCCCCAATTTGGGAGTAAGAGGACCGACTCAAGCTGCTTTTTCCATCTCCCGGTTCCTGAAATCAATTCAGTTTGGTGTATGAGAGCTTGGTCTGTCACTGTGAAGGCAGTCGAAGGTACCCGGCCTAAATTTTTTTCACAAAAGGCAATCCCTGATATGGGATGTAACAGGGATTAAACTGATGAGAATAGTACTACAGAAAAATACCACTCATATCGGGTGTGACAGTAAATTGCACGGCGCAGATGCAGTCACCGTGGGTTAAAACAGAGTGGAGGGAGCCAGCGTTTTTTAACCATCTCCCCATTCGAAAAATCAATTCAATAAATGGCCCCCAGATTGGGGACGTTAGAGGGATTAAACTGATGAGAATAGTACTACAGAAAATACCACTCATATCGGGTGTGACAGTAAATTGCACGGCGCAGACGCAGTGACCATGGATAAAAACAAAGGGAGGTAGCCAGCATTTTTTAACCATCTCCCGCTCGAAAAATCAATTCAATTCACCTTCGGGGACCCTTGGTGTTGTACGTGGCTGGGTAGAGGAAGAAACCTTCAATGACATCACCGGGACGTGGCTAGCTTGGTATCCAACCTTGTGCAAATGGGGAGTTTGCGGTTGTGCAAATGAACTGTTTGCGGTTGTTTGCGGTGCATTAAAAGGGGAGTTTGGTCTGTCAATGTCTGTGAAGCGGGAGTAACCCTTATCGATACAACCCCGTAACCCTGATCGATACAACATCATACCTGATCGTATACACACACTAGATGTTTTAAACCACGTTGTTCAAAAAAACTTTAGGATTGTTAGGTGATTTATGCCTTTTATGAATTAAAACCCAACTCTGCGTCAACTATGTAATTTTACATGGAAGTTTTGCCATGGATCCCCCTCCGGAATGCCACAGTCCAGGTGTTAGTCCCCTTGAAACAACTTTTCCTTCACTATTGTGGCCAGAAAGACTCCCTGTGGGTTTTAAAATTCGCCTGCCTAATGAAGTCTATGGTGGTTCGCCCGGGTCGCCCGTTCGTGAACATTTGCGGAAGTTCGCGTGTCGCTGTTCGGAAGGGAAAATGTTCGCGACATCACTATGTGCCACTAACAAGTGCCTCTCTCCCCCAATTATGTGTCAGTAACAAATGCCTCTTCCCCAATAATGTGCCAGTAACAAGTGCCTCTCCCCCCAATCATGTGCCAGTAACAAATGTCTCTCTATGCCCCCAATCATGTGCCAGTAACAAGTGCCTTTCCATGCCCCCCAATCATGTGCCAGTTTCAAGTGCCTCTCTCCCCCAATCATGTTCCAGTAACAAATGCCTCTTTCCTCCAGTGATTTTCCAGGAACAATTGCCTCTCCCCCCAATCATGTGCAAGTAACAAATGCCTCTCCCCCCCAATCATGTGCCAGTAAAAAATGTCTATCCATGCCCCCTAAACATGTGCCAGTAACAAGTGCCTTTCCATTCCCCCAATCATGTGCCAGTTACAAGTGCCTCTCACCCCCAATCATGTGTCAGTAACAAGTGCATCCCCTCAACCATGTGCCAGTAACATGTGCCTCCCCCCATCATGTGCCAGTAATAAGTTACTCACCCCAATCATGTAGCAGTAACAAGTGCCTCCACCCCCCCAATAATGTGCCAGCAACAATTGCCTATCTTCTCAATCATGTGCCATAAACATGTGCCTCCCCTCTCCAATCATGTGACAGTAAAAAGTGCCTCTGCCCCCATATGCCAGTAACAATTGCCTCTCCCTATAATGTGCCAGTACCCAAGTGCCTCTCCCAATCATGTGTAAGTAACAAGAGCCTCTTCCCCAATCAAGTGCCAGTAACAAATACCTTCCATGCCCCGCAATCATGTGCCAGTAACCAGTGCCACTCCCCATAATCATGTGCCAGTAACAAGTGCCTCTCTCCAACAATTATGTGCCAGTAACAGTGCCTCTTTCCCAATAATGCCCAGAAACAAGTGCCTCTCCCCAAGCATGTGCCAGTAAAATGTCTATCCATGCCTCTAAAATGTGCCAGTAACAAGTGCCTTCCATGCTCCCCAATCATGTGCCAGTTACAAGTGCTTTCACCCCAATCATGATGTCAGTAACAAGTGCATCCCCTCAACCATGTGCCAGTAACTATGTGCCTCCTAATCATGTGCCAGTAATAAGTTACTCACCCCAATCATGTAGCAATAATAAGTGCCTCTCCAATAATGTGCCAGCAACAATTGCCTATCCTCCTCAATCATGTGCCATAAACATGTGTCTCCCTCTCCAATCATGTGCCAGTAAAAGTGCCTCTGCCCCCATATGCCAGTAACAATTGCCTCCCCTATTATGTGCCAGTACCAAGTGCCTCTCCCAATCATGTGTCAGTAACAAGAGCCTCTTCCCCAATCAAGTGCCAGTAACAAATACCTCTCCATGACCCCCAATCATGTGCCAGTAACCAGTGCCACTCCCCTAATCATGTGCCAGTAAACAAGTGCCTTCTCTCCAACAATTATGTGCCAAATAAGTGCCTCTTTTCCCAATAATGCTCCAGAAACAAGTGCCTTCCCCCAATCATGTGCCAGGAAAAATGACTCTCCATGCCCCCAATCATGTGCCAGTAACAAGTGCCTTTCCATGCCCCCCCAATCATGTGCCAGTTACAAGAGCCTTTCCCCAATCATGTGTCAGTAACAAGTGCCTCTCCCCAATCATGTGCCAGTAACAAGTGCCTCTCCCTCCGAATCACGTGCCAATAACAATTGCCTACCCCCAATCATGTGCCAGTAACAAGTGCCTCTCCCCAATCAAGTGCCAGTAACAAGTGCCTCTACCCCAATCATGTGCAAGTAAAAATGCTTCTACATGCCACCAAATCATGTGCCAGTAACAAATCCCTTTCCATGCTCCTCAATCATGTGCCAGTTACAATTGCCTCTCCCCACCAATGATGTGAAGTAACAAGTGCTTCTCCCCCAATCATGTGCCAGTAACAAGTACCCCCCCAATCATGTGCCAGTAACAGGTGCCTTCTTCCAGAATGATATGCCAGTAACAATCATGCCCTCAATCATGCACCAGTCACAAGTAAATTTCCATGCATCCCAATCATGTGCCAGTTACAAGTGCATCCTCCCTCAATCCTCTGCCAGTAACAAGTGCCTCCCCCCAATCATGTGCCAGTAACAAGTGCCTCTCCCCCAATCATGTGCCAGTAACAAATGCCTCTCTATGCCCCCCGATCATGTGCCAGTAACCAGTGCCTTTCCATGCAACCCAATCATGTGCCAGTAACAAGTGCCTCTCTCCAACAATTATGTGCCAGTAACAAGTGCCTCTTTCCGCCAATGATTTGACAGTAACAAGTGCATCTCCTGCCCAATCATGTGCCAATAACAAGTGACTTTCCCCCCAATCATGTCCCAGTAACAAGTGCCTCTTCCCCCAATCATGTGAGAGTAACAGATGTCTCTCCATGCCCCTCAATCATGTGCCAGTAACAAGTGCCCCCCCCACTCATGTGCCAGTAGCAAATGCCACTCCCCCTCAATCATGTGCCAGTAACAAGTTCCTCCCCCACCACCAATCATGTGCCAGTAACAAGTGTCACCCCCCCCCCCAATGTGCAAGTAACAAATGCCTCTCCATGCCTCCCAATCATTTGCCAGTTACAAGTGCCTCCCCATAGTCATGTACCAGTAACAAGTGACTCTACCCCAATCATGTGCCAGTAAAAAAATGCCTCTACATGCCCCCCAATCATGTGCCAGTAACAAATGTCTTTACATGCCCCCCAATCATTTGCCAGTTACAATTACCACTCCCCAACCATGTGCCAGTAACAAGTGCTTCTCCCCCCAATCATGTGCCAGTACCAAGTGCCTCTCCCCCCCAATCATGTGCCAGTAACATGTGACTCTTCCCGAATTATGTGCTAGTAACAAATATCTCTTTATGCCCCTGAATCATGCACCAGTTATAAGTGAATTTCCATGCATCTCAATCATGTGCATGTTACAAGTGCCTCCCCTCAATCATGTAGCCAGTAACAAATGCCTCTCCCCCTATTATATGCCAGTAACAAGTGCCTCCCCCAATCATGTGCCAGTAACAAGTGCCTCTCAGCCAAGTCATGTGCTAATAACAAGTGCCTCTCCCTATCATGTGCCAGTAACAAATGCCTCTCTGAGCTCCCCTAAATCATATGCCAGTAACAAGTGCCTTTCCATGCCCTCAAACATGTGCCAGTTACAAGTGCCTCTCCCATGTAATGTGCGAAGTAACAAGTGCCTTCTTTCCCCAATGATTTGACAGTAACAAGTGCCTCTCGGCCCAATCATGTGCCAGTAACAAGTGCCTTTCACCCCAATCATGTGCCAGTAACAAGTGCTCTCCTTCCAATCTCATGTGCCAGTAACAGATGTCTATCCATGCCCTCAATCATGTGCCAGTAACAAGTGCCTCCCCCACTCTTGTGCAAGTAACAATTCCCAATCCCCCTTCAATCATGTGCCAGAAACAAGTACCTCCCCCAATTATGTGCCAGCAATAAGTGCCTCTCTCCCCAATCATGTGTCAGTATGAAGTTGCCTCTCCCTAATCATGTGCCAGTAACAAGTGCCTCCCCCACCAACAATCATGTGCCAATAACAAGTACTCCCCCAATCATGTGCAAGTAACAAATGCCTTTCCATGCCTCCCAATCATATGCCAGTAACAAGTGCCTTTCCATGCCCCCCAATCATGTGCCAGTTACAAGTGACTCCCCCCAATCATGTGTCAGTAACAATTGCCTCCCCCCAATGATGTGACAGTAACAAGTGCCTCTCCCCCCACCAGTAACAAGTGCCTTCCCACAATCATGTGCCAGTAACAAGTGCCTCCCTCCATCATGTGCCAGTAACAAGTGCCTCCCCCCAATCATGTGCTAGTAACAAGTGCCTCTGCCCTCATATGCCAGTAATAATTCCCTCTCCCCTATTATGTGCCAGTACCAAGTGCCTCCCCCAATCATGTGCCAGATAACAAGAGCCTCTTCTCCCAATCATGTGCCAGTAACAAATGTCTCTCCCCACAATCATGTGCCAGTAACAAATGCCTCTCCATGGACTCCATTCATGTGCCAGTAACCAGTGCCACTCCCCCAATCATGTGCCAGTAACAAGTGCCTCTCTCCCCCAATTATGTGCCAGTAACAAATGCCTCTTTCCCAATAATGTGCCATTAACAAGTGCCTCTCCCCCAATCATGTGCCAGTAACACGTCTCTCTATGCCCCCCAATCATATGCCAGTAACAAGTGCCTTTCCATGCCCCAAATCATGTGCCAGTTACATGTAACTCTCCCCCCCAATCATGTGTCAGTAACAAGTGCCTCTCCAACCCAATCATGTGTCAGTAACAAGTGCCTCTCCCCCCCAATCATGTGCCAGTAACAAGTGCATCCCCTCAACCATGTGTTAGTAACACGTACCTCCCCCCCATCATTTGCCAGTAACAAGTTCCTCACCCCAATCATGTGGCAGTAACAAGTGCCTCCACCCACCCCCCCAATAATGTGCCAGCAACAATTGCCTATCCCAATCATGTGACACTAACATGTGCCTCCTCCCCAATCCTGTGCCAGTAACAGTGCCTCTGCCCCATATGCGAGTAAAATTGCCTCTCCCTATTGTGTGCCAGTACCAAGTGCCTCCCCCAATCATGCGTCAGTAACAAGAGCCTCTTCCCCCAATCATGTGCCAGTAACAAATGCCTCTCCATGCCCACCAATCATGTGCCAGTACCAAGTGCCACTCCCCCAATCATGTGCCAGTAACAAGTGCCTCTCTCTTCAAATTATGTGCTCAGTAACAAGTGCCTCTTTACCAATAATGTGCCAGTAACAAGTGCCTCTCCCCTATCATGTGCCAATAACAAATATCTCTCTATGCCCCTAATCATGTGCCAGCTAACAAGTTCCTTTCCATGCCCCCAAACATGTGCCATTTACAAGTGCCTCTCCCCAATCATGTGCCAGTAACAAGTGCTTTCCCAATCATGTGCCAGTAACAAGTGCCTCTGCCCCCAATCATGTGCCAGTAACAAATCTATCTCCATGCTCCCCAATCATGTGCCAGTTACAAGTGGCTCTCCACCCAATCATGTGCCCAGTAGCAAGTGCCTCTCCCCAATCATGTGCCCAGTAACAAGTGCATCTCCACCTCCAATCATGTGCCAGTAACAATTGCCTCCCCCAATCATGTGCCAGTAGCATGTGCCTCCCCCAATCATGTGCCAGTAAGAGTGCCTCTACCCACAGTATATATGCTCAGTAAAAATGACTCTCCATATCCCACAATCATGCGCCAGTAACCAGTGCCTTCCATGCCCCCGATCATGTGCCAGTTACAAGTGACTTTCCACCCAATCATGTGCCAGTAACAAGTGCCTCTCCCACCAATGATATGCCAGTAACAAGTGCCTCCCTAATCATGTGCCAGTAACAAGTGCCTTTCCCCAATCATGTGCCAGTAACAAGTGCCTCTTCCCAATAATGTGCCAATAACAGTGCATCTTTCCGTAATGATTTGCCTGTAACAAGTGCCTTTCCCTCAATCATGTGCCAGTAACAAGTGCCTCTTCCCCAATCATGTGCCAGTAACAAATGTCTCTCCATGCCCCAATCATGTGCCAGTAACAAGTGCCTTTCCTCTCAATCATGTGCCAGTAACAAGTGCCTCTTCCCCCAATCATGTGCAAGTAACAAATGTCTCTCCATGCCCCAAATCATGTGCCATTTGCAAGTGCCTCTCCCCCACACTCATGTGCCAGTAATAAATGCCACTCCCCCTCAATAATGTGCCAGTAACAAGGACCTACCCCCAATCATGTGACAGTAACAAGTGCCTCTCCCCCCGAATCAAGTGTCAGGAACAAATGTCTCTCCCAATCATGTGCCAGTAACATGTGCCTCCTCCTCAATCATGTTCCAGTAACAAGTGCCTCTGTCTACATATGCCAGTAACAAGTGCTTCGTCCCCTATTATGTGCCAGTACCAAGTGCCTCCCCCAATCATGTGCCAGTAACAAGTGCCTCTTCCCCCAATCATATGCCAGTAACAAGTCCCTTCCATGCTCCAATCATGTGCCAGTAACAAATGTCACTCCCCTCAATCATGTGCCAGTAACAAGTACCTCCCCCAATCATGTGCCAGTAACAAGTGCTTCTCCCCCCAATCATGTGCTGGTAACAAGTGCCTCTCCCCCAATCATGTGCAAGTAACAAGTTCTTTCCCCCCCCCAAAATCATGTGCCAGTAACAATTGCCTCCCCTTCAATCATGTGCCAGTAACATGTGCCTCTCCCCCAATCATGTGCCAGTAACAAGTGCCTCTAGCCGCAATTATGTGCCAGTAAAAAATGACTCTCAATGCCCCCCAATCATGTGCCAGTAACAAGTGCCTTTCCATGCCCCCAAATCATGTGCTAGTTACAAGTTCCTTTCCCCCCCCAATCATAAGTGCCCCCTCTATCATGTGCCAGTAACAAGTACCTTTCCCCCCAATCATGTGCCAGTAACAAGTGCCTCTTCACCCAATAATGTGCCCAGTAACAAGTGCCTCTTTCCCTAATGATTTGCCAGTAACAAGTTACCTCCCCATTCATGTGCCCAGTAACATGTGCATCCCTCCCCAATCTGCCTTCATATGCCAGTAACAAGTGCCTCTCCTATTATGTGCCCAGTACCAAGTGTCTCCCCAATCATGTGCCAGTAACAAGAGCCTCTTCCCCAAATCATGTGCCAGTAACAAATGTCTCTCCCCACAATCATGTGCCAGTAACAAATGCCTCTCCATGTCCCCAATCATGTGCCAGTAACAAGTGCCACTCTCTCCAATCATGTGCCGGTAACAAGCGCCTCTCCCCAATCATGTGCAAGTAACAATATGGGGCAATATGGGGCAATTCCCCCAAATCATGTGCCAGTAACAATTGCCTCCCCTTCAATCATGTGCCAGTAACATGTGCATCTCCCAATCATGTGCCAGTAACAAGTGCCTCTACCCCAATCATGTGCCCAGTAAAAAATGACTCTCCATGCCCTCAATCATGTGCCAGTAACAAGTGCCTTTCCATGCCCCAATCATGTGCCAGTTACAAGTTCCTTTCCCCCAATCATGTGCCCAGTAACAAGTGCTCCCTCAATCATGTGCCAGTAACTAAGTGCCTTTCCCTCAATCATGTGCCAGTAACAATTACCTCCCCCCATTCATGTGCCAGTAACAAAGTGCCTTTCCCCTCAATCATGTGCCAGTAACAAGTGCCTCTTACCTAATCATGTGCCAGTAACAAATGTCTCTCCATGCCCCACAATAATGTGCTCAGTAACAAGTGCCTTTCCTAATCTATGTGTCAGTAACAAGTGCCTCTTCCCACAATCATGTGCCAGTAACAAATGTCTCTCATGCCCCAATAATGTTCCATTTACAAGTGCTTCTCCCCACACCACACACACACAGGTGCCCAGTAACAAATGCCATTCCCCTCAATCATTTGCCAGTATCAATTACACTCCCCCAATCATGTGCCAGTAACAAGTGCCCTCCCCACTCATGTGTCAGTAACAAGTGCACTCTCCCCAGACATGTGCCAGTAACATGTGCCTCCCCTCCCCAATCATATGCCGGTAACAAGTGCCTCTGCCCCCATATGCCCCTAACAAGTGCCTCTCCCCTATTTTTTGCCAGTACCAAGTGCCTCCCCCCAATCATGTGCCAGTAACAAATGCCTCTCTATGCCCCCAATCATGTGCCAGTAACAAGTGCCTTTACATGCCCCCAATCATGTGCCAGTTTAAACTGCCTCTCTCCCCCAATGATGTTCCAGTAACAATTGCCTCTTTCCCCCAATGATTTGCCAGTAACAAGTGCCTCTCCGCCCTAATTATGTGCCAGTAACAAATGCCTCTCCCCCAATCATGTGCAAGTAACAAGTGCCTCTCCTCAATCATGTGCTCAGTATCAAATGCCTCTGTATGCTCTACAATTGTATTGCCAGTAACAAGTACCTTTCCATGTCTCAATCATGGGCCAGATACAAGTGCCTCTCCCCAATAATGTGCAAGTAACAAGTGCCTTTTTCCTCTAATGGTTTGCCAATAACAAGTGCCTCTCCCCCAATCATGTGCCCAGTAACAAGTGCCTTTCCCCAATCATGTGCCAGTAACAAGTGCCTCTTCCCCAATCATGTGCCAGTAACAAATGTCTCTCATGCCTCCAAACATGTGCCAGTAACAGAGTCCCTTCCATGCCCCTAATCATGTACCATTTCACGAGTGATTCTCCCCCTCATGTGCCAACTAACAAATGTCACTACTCCTCAATCATGTGCCAGTAACAAGTACCCCCTAATCATGTGCCAGTAACAAGTACCTCCCCCAATCATGCCCAGTAATCAAGTGCTTCTCCCCCAATCATGTGCTGGTAACAAGTGCCTCTCCCCCAATCATGTGCAAGTAACAAAGTTCTTTCCCCCCAAAATCATGTGCCAGTAACAATTTGCCTCCCTTCAATCGTATGTGCCTGGTAACATGTGCCTCTCCCAATCATGTGCCAGTAACAAGTGCCTCTAGCTGCACTTATGTGCCAGTAAAAAATGACTCTCAATGCCCCAATCATGTGCCAGTAACAAGTTGCTTTCCATGCCCCAAATCATGTGCTAGTTACAAGTTCCTTTCCCCCAATCATAAGTGCCCCTCTATCATGTGCCAGTAACAAGTACCTTTCCCCCAATCATGCGCAGTAACAAGATTGCTGCAGGCAATTACATGAAACACTTACAGCATAACAGAATGGTGGTAAACGGGTATTAAAGTGCCCGTATACTGCATACCCCACAGCTTTAAACTGGTGCGACCTCGTGCTCCACCACAGGGTCCACCCAGCTGGATTCTTCTCCTGAAAGACAAAAGGAAAAACATGCAGGCATACATAAACACAAATAGATGACATCTGCATAAATTATATCAGGTCCAGCTGGAAAGGTGGAAGCTGCGGTGACAAGGGCGTCGCTCTCTTTCTTCAGGATACAGAGTGGAACTGGGGGCGCTGACCTGGCACAGCGGATGTTAGAGAATACCAGGATAGTCCATGACAATGAGTGAGTCCATAAAAACATATCACAGAGGCTCGCACACAGGAGTCCATCTCTGGGCACAAACTTAAATAGGATGATGCTCACAGAGAGTTCCCTGGGGGTGTATCACAGGCAGGGGCTCGCGTGGAGGAGTCCATTCTTGCGCACAAGCGTCAAGCAAGGTATTTCCAGTAGTAACTGCCCGGGAGGAGACACCACCAGTATAATCAAAGTCCCTAAGCGGACTGGCGGGCGTCCCCTGTTCATCCGGGTGGACCTTCTCAACACAGGGTTTCCTCCTCCCTTAGCACCGAGGTAGAAGGGAGAGGAGCAACAGGAGGGTCTCCACCAGTGAGACCCTGGTCAGGAACAACAGGAGCCGGAGGATCCTCTACAAGGGGACTGGATCCGGGACATTTTGAACCGGCTCTTCCGGAGAGGTGAAGGCACAGTAGGTGCTGGAGCGGGCACCAACAAATTTAACCAGGGTGTGAGGAACCAATGGAGTGGTTCAGCATCATTGACTAGATCCGCCACAGCCTGCATAGGCTCCACAGGCTGAGCAGAAAGTCCTGGCACAGGAGACTGGGGTCGGAGTCTCCAGCAATGGGCCCCCTTTGTCATGCAGAGTTTTAGGCGGTTTCTGTGAACAATTTGGGGACTCTTACCCTCTCTGGTGACCTCATAGGTATGGGTTTCAGCATTAGGGATAGCAGACACAAGATAGGAGTTCTCTCCCATTTACTGTCCAGCTTACTGGTACGGTGATTGTTCTTCAACCACACGGTGTCCCCACAGCCAAGGGCTCTGCATGGGCCGCCAAATCATAGTCTTTTGTTGTCGCTCCCGGGCACCTTCCATGCGCTCCTGGACAATTTCTTTGGCATTAAGCAAGCGCCTTTGATGTTCCAGCTACCCAGTCAGTTTTAGGCAGGGGATTAATGTCATCCAGCACTTGTACATCCAGGGAATGATCTGCAGGCAATTTACCCTGACGCCCAAACAACAGGTAGAAAGGAGTGTATCCAGTGGAACAATGGATAGTATTGTTGTACGTATACATGAGCTGTGGTAACAGGTTAGGCCAATCTCCTCTGGTCTCAGGAGGCACGGCTCTCAACATTTCAATCAGGGTCTGATTCATCTTTTCACAGAGTCCATTACCTTGTGGATGATAGGCCGTGGTCCGGACCTTTTGGCAATTGTGTAGTCGGCACAGCTCCTGGAACAGATGAGACTCAAGCGCAGACCCCTGGTCGGTGAGGATCTTTTCTGGGCAGCCGTAAGGCAGGAGGAAGTGCTTCCAGAACAATTCAGCGGTCGTCTTGGCTGTCAGGTCCTTCACAGGCACTGCTACGGCAAACTTAGTGAAATGGTCAATAATAGTCATGGCATAGGCATACCCTGAGCGACTGGGCTCTAACTTCACGTGATCAATCGCAACCAGTTCAAGAGGGCGGTACTTATAATAGGGTGCAGCGGTGCTCTCTGATCATGATGTTCACCTCTCTTTAGGGCACAGGCTGTACATTCCCGACACCACCTCTCAATGTCCTCTCTGATTCCAACCCAGTAGAACCGCCTACGGATAGTGGCCTCAGTCTTTTGAACCCCAAAATGTCCAGACTTATCATGATACATTTCTAGAACCATACCTGCATCACGGCGTGGGATGAGGATCTGGTGCACTCTGTCATTTGACACTGGATCCAGGCTTCGTCGCAGCAACAGGCCTTTTGAAGGAACAGTTGTTGACGTTGCTTCCACAATTTGAGGAGTTCTGGGTCTGCGGTCTTTCGCCGAATTCTTTCAGGGGTTCTGCCACTGATGAAGAAGTCCAGCAGTTCACCGAGAACTCTACTCTCTGATTGCAACTTAATCCACTTTTCTTCTCTGGATGCAGGCTTATCAAAGGATGGTGGGTCAGAGGTTCCACTGTTGGCAGCTTGAGCTTGGTCCTGTTGAGCAAACCTGTTATAAAAATGCTGGCATCTCTACATCTTCCCAGGCATCCCGTTTGTCATCTGGTGCTATCTCAGTGGGGAGCCTTGACAGGGCATCAGCATTATCGTTTGAGCGGCCAGCCCGGTATTTTACAGTGAAGTCGTAATTAGCAAGGCGGGAGGCCCATCTCTGTTCTAAGGCCCCCAGTTTGGCGGTGTTCAGGTGGGCCAGAGGATTATTATCAGTGAAGGCAATAAATGGAGTGGCAGCCAAATAGTCTTTGAATTTTTCTGTTACCGCCCACACTAAGGCCAGAAACTCTAATTTGAAAGAGCTATAATTCTGATCATTCTTTTCAGCTCCCTTTAAGGACCGGCTGGCGTAAGCTATCACCCTCTCTTTCCCTTCTTGCACTTGAGCCAGCACTGCTCCCAGGCCTTTCTTACTGGCATCTGTGTAAAGGTGAAATGGTTTACTGTAATCTGGGTACCCCAGCACAGGAGGTTCAGTCAACTTCTTCTTTAACAACTGAAATGCAACCTCCCTTTCTTCATTCCATTCTATGGGGACAGGAGTCTTTGGGCTCTTTTTGGTTGCCCCCTCAGGAGTTCCTGGATTGGATCCGCTATTTGAGCGAAGTGGGGATAAAGCGCCGGTAGTAGCCAGCGAAGCTAAGAAACTCCTCACTTCCTTCACTGTAGTGGGGACCGGCCAATTTCGGACAGCAGCCAACTTATCAGGATCAGGCTGGACCCCCTCTGCACTTACAACATGTCCCAAGTATTTTACAGCAGGTTTCAGCAGGTGACATTTGGGCGGTTTAATCTTGAGGCCGTATTTAATAAGGATTTCAAACACCTCAGCTAGATGCTTTAAATGGTCCTCATACGTTTTAGAGTAGATGATAACGTCATCCAGGTATAACAACACCGTCTCAAAGTTCTTATGGCCTAAGCACCGCTCCATTAATCTTTGAAAGGTCCCGGGGCATTACACAGTCCAAATGGCATGCAATTAAATTCAAACAGGCCCATAGGGGTGGTGAAAGCAGTCTTTTCCCTATCTTCAGGGGCCATGGGCACTTGCCAATATCCGCTGGTTAAATCTAAGGTGGAGAAGTAGGCGGAGGAGCCTAGAGCAGTTAGAGACTCCTCAATGCGTGGCAATGGGTAAGCATCTTTGTGAGTGATCTGATTTATCTTTCTATAGTCTACACAAAACCGGATGCCACCATCTTTCTTTTGACTAAAACCAGGGGGCAGCCCAGGGACTACGACTGTCCCGGATTACGTTTGAGTCTTTCATTTCTTGGATCATCTCTTTAACAGTTTGGTATGAAGTTGGTGGTATGGGTCTATACCTCTCTTTAATGGGAGGATGAGAGCCAGTGGGTATGGTGTGTTGGATGACACTGACCTCTCCATAGTCCGTTGCATGCTTACTGAAGGCTTGATGGTGTTGCTTTACTAGGTTCAGGAGTCCCTCTAGTTGATGTTGCGGGGTAGCTTCGTCCCCGACATGGAGTTCCTTCCACCAGGGCACTGGAGAGTCGTCCGCAGGAAGAGGTCCTCGAGTGGCAGCTGATGGCTTCTCGGTGACAGGCAGGCGGATGGCATCCTGGAAGGATACCTGGGAAAGCTGGGCAACAGGACAGTGCTTAGTAAGCACAGCAGGATGATCGCTGAGGTTAATCAGGCGGACAGGTACTTTACCTTGGGAGGCGGTCGCCAGGCACTTGGCAGCTCTCACATATGGGTAGTTCTCCATCTGGACAGGTTCCACCAGGGCCGGATAGTCTTGGCCCTGGACTCCCAGGACAGCACGGCACCACAGGAGGGTTTGGGAGTTTGGAGGTAGAGTCACTGGTCTATTATCACTGATCCTGGCGGTGCAGATCTCTCCTTTTCATTTGCAAACCTCTGCTGAGCACACAATACGCTGATGGTCTTTTGGAGGACCTTCTTGGAGGCAGAGGAAGCTGCAGGCAGGGACTGATGGAGAGCTTCAAGGACCTCAGGGTAGCAATTTTTGAAAACATTAGTCCCAACAATCACAGGGTGGCCCCCTTTATCCCGGTTTGTACCACGATCACTCCTTGCTGTGGTAAAGTGGCTTCACCCACCTGGAGCGTGGGTTCCCAGTATCCATGGACCTTTATGGGCTTGCCATTGCTTGCAATTATCTCCAACCAGGACTCAGGTGGCTGGGTAAGCAGGCTGGAACTCAGAACTGATTAAGGTGGACTGCTGAATAGTGGTGACTTGAGATCCAGTGTCCAGCAACGCTTCAAAGGCACTCCATTGATCCGGACGTTTATTTTGGGGACGGGACCCCACATAGCAGGGCATCAGTTTGGATCCCTTGGACCTGTTGTTCTACCTCCCGAGGGCGGTCCTCAGCCTCGAGGTGACCCGTTTAACTGCCAGCAAGTAGATTCAGTATGACCCAACTTCTTGCAGTAATTACAGGAAGGTCAGCTTGCGGTTCCTAAACCGGTCACTTGAGCGTCTTCCAGGATCTCTGGGATAAACTTCTTGATACGCCAGGGGGCCAGGCTTTTGAGGCAAAGGGTTCATCTTCCAGCATTAAGGGTTTCTCCCACTCTTCCAGTTTCCTGCAGACTTTCCAGGCTCTTAGTGAGGTAGTTGACCTGTTCCATCAGAGCAGCTACTGTATCAGGAACTGGAGTCTGGGCGGCTTGGCTGGCCCCTGGCAGTCTGGTATCCGTCAGCTTAGGATTACGGACAGGAGGCTCGGGATGGGCCACTGGTTCCGTTGGCAGATGTTGTCCCAGAATACTGATGGCCAGTTCTTTAAAGTCCAGGAAAACACTGTTAGGGTGCTGAGCCGACAACATTTTCAATTGTGTTTTTAAAGATTCGCTATTCACACCCGCAATAAATTGTTCTCTCAGAGTTTGATCCTGGGTGTCAACCTCTCTAGGGTCTATATGAATGACAGCCCTCCAGGCCTCTTGGAGGATAAAGCAAAATCACAGTGACTCACCAGGTTTTGTTTCTTGCTGAAGAAGCGCATCTTTATTTCAGACACCGTCCTGACTTCAAGGTAGTGCTGAGGCGGTCAAGATCTGCTCTATGGTGCTCCTCTCAGAACTGGGCCCAGGACATGACTTCTCGACGGGCCGCTCCTTCCAACTGGGCTAACAGAATCTCCATTTGCTGCTCCGGGTTAATAGGATGAGAGTCGGAACAGAGCCAGGATTTTTGTCTTGAAAGTCTTTTAAATTATGAGCCTCCCGGCATAACGGGAAACCATGGAGCCCCAAAGTAGTATGGCATCGTCAAGCGGCATCATGTTGACAGGCGCAATACCGTTGGTGGCCACTGGCTCCCTGGGGGCAGGCTGCTCGGCTGCTTCTGAGTCCGACATGATGCAGATTATTTGGTTGAGCGGTCCCTTTAAGAGGCAGCGATAGGTCCGATGTCGCGCCGGCGGGGTTACTGGCCGGTGGCGCGATCGATGGGCAGAGTCTGGTATCCCCTTTTTGGGCCTTGCTAACCAGGCGACCCCTCTCCGGTGTCGGATTATTTCTCCCAGGAGTTGGTACTTACTCCCGGTGCAGGCGGTCCAAATCTCGCGAGATCCGGAAGGGCGTCTTCGGGAATCCCTTGCGCAGCGTGCCTTCCCGCGGGGCGTCGGGCTGGAGGGCGGAGCTTCGGACTTGCTCCGACGGGGAACAGCGTCTGCGTTCTTCTAAGTCCAAGGTAGGTGGAGTCCAGCTTGGGAAATTTGCATAAAGTGGTGACGCTGCAGAGTCTGGCGCTAAGCTTTCCCGCCAGCGATGAGTAGTGATGGCGCAGTAGATAAGTCCACAGTTCAGGCGGCCATCTTGGGCGCCATGATGCATCAATTCAATGACAGCAAGCAGCGGTAGTAAAACAGCATAAAAGTCCACAAAAATGCACTTTGAAGTGGCGATTTTCTTCCTCTTGATAGCGCAACACTGCACAGCGCTTTCTGGAGGTTTTGGGACACTTTTCTGTATGCGTTTTAGGTCATAAAGTTCACTTTCAAATAAACAGGCGTTTTGTCACTTGGCAAACTGGTTAAGGCACAAAGTTCACGTTTTTGTTCACAGTCCATAAAGCGTGCGTATCCTGTTACGTGGCAGCCAAATGTAGCATCCCCAAGTCAGGGCAATGTGTGGAACTAACCTGGGGAATGCCAGTGATGGAGAGGCCGGCACGCTGTTCCTCTGGGGCACTCTCTGGGTTCTTGAGGGACACAGCCAGGTGGAAGGTGAGGTGCCCTTGGTGTTATAGTTTAACGTGCCTATGGCTAAGTCCCTGATATGTCGTGACGCCAGTGCCAGTAAACGGTGGCACACCGTATTTACAGTAGGAATAACAGAGGTGCAGACTGATAACTTGAAAACAGAGTTCAAACTTTACTGAAGACAGTGATGATACAGTAAGCAGTCTTTCCAACAGTTCCTTTTTGCAGACAATCAAAATTGCAGTGGTCTTACATCCAGCAAGGTTAAACAGAGGGTGGTAATACAGGACTTGAAATTGCAGGTGAACCTTACTTTCTTCCTGACTCGTCCTGACTGGAATTGATGCTTCAAGGCCCCAATGCCCTACTTCTGGCTTATATCCTTGAATCTCCAGCTTATAATTTACCTCCTCTTGACATTTAGTACCTCTTGCTCTAGGGATTGCCTCCAGATTCTGCTTCTCGCCTAGGCCTGAGACATGTGGCCTTCACAGACTCCAGGGTCTGCACTGCCCTAGCCTGCCTTGGCCTAGCTATATATATAACCTGCTCACCAGCTCCCCCAGTGGTCTAATACCTAAATGACACCCTTCAACATTGCTGCAGGCAATTACATGAAACACTCAGCATAACATAATGGTGGTAAACGGGTATTAAAGTGCCCGTATACTGCATATACAATGTTTTTACCTCTAAAAATACCTCTTTTTTTTGAGGGGTGGGATTTTGGGGGGGATTTTGTCGCTATGTAAAAGTGGCGGATAACTGGCACAATATGGTTTCCAGCAGCGATGTTGGAGTCCAAGATGCACCAAGACATGGTCCCCATGCTGTTCCAGATCCATTTCAGTGGTGTTTCTGTCACTTCTGGACCAGGCACCCTCCCCTCATTCGAGCAGGGGGTGCCTGGTTGTCTCCCATTGACTTCCATTATACTCGGGTGCTCGGCCGAGTGCACGAATATTGCTATGTGTTCGGACCGAGTACCCGAATACTCGAACACTTTGGTGCTCGCTCATCACTAATTAACACCAATCAGCAGGCTGTATAGGGTAACACATGACACCAGAGCCCTGTATTTGTATGCAGCAATAATACTTATTTATAAGGGAGGGTAAGTTGCGCTGCCTACGGACTCCAGGAAACAACAATTTCAGTGAGTAAATTTTCATTTTCCTGATCGTCCTTGGCAGCACATGACTAAAGGGACTTTATAAGCAGTTCTCATTGGGTGGGAGCACCGGACGCCACTTGAAGCACTCTTTTGCAAAAAAAAGACCCTTCAGCTGCAAGGATGTCTAACCCCTTGTGGCAAACCTAGCCACTTCAGTATAGCAAAGACTGGGTCCATATGTTCATTTTACCCTCTAAAACACTGAGGGCATTCGTATGCTAGTTCCATGATCAGATGTTGTATGCCACACATCCCATCCCCTCAGCCTGGAAGATAACTCCATTAACCTTATATCCATTGTGTTTTATGGAACAATACCCCCTGGAGAATTGTCCATTGTCTAATCACGAACTGGTTACAGGCCACACAACATCTCCCCTCGGCCTAGGTGATAACCGCATTAATATTGTATTCATTGTGTTGCTACTGAACAACCAGACGAATGCTCAGCAGGTCACTGATTACATTGCAGGTTAAGTTCAACAGAGTCCACCAGGAGAAAACCCCTGGAATGTCTTTATGGAAACCCCTTGCATGGGGACGTGTATATAAACGGTTACATTGCAATAAAAGTGTTGTTGACTCCCAGACTATGTGTCGTCTAGTCCTTGGGAAGAAGGGATCCTTGTAACGCTACCTGGATTATTGTATGCTGTTCCGGTCTACCAGCGGAGATACCGTGGATTATACCATTACTCCGCTACAATTGGTGGCAGCAACTGGATTCAAACCTCACAGCAAAGCAGCGTTCGGGAGTTATTTATACGAACAGGGAAGTGGAAAAGCGGTTCGTGGAAACAGCCATTCGTACAAAAACCGGAGTTCAGCAATATGTTCGACTATACGTACGGACGGTGAATGGAGACGAACTATGCCGCACTGAAACGAGCTACACTAAAATAACTGTTGGAAGCAAGGGGTAAAATAGCCAGCAACAAGACAAAAGCTACCCTTATTGCTGAACTCATGGAGGGAGACCGAGCAAATAATACGGCTCCTCCACCGCAGAGGGAAGAAACCGAGTTCCAAAAAGAACTCAGAACCAGATTAGAGTTTTACCCAGAAACACCACCCACGGAGACGTTGGATAGATTAATGGCAGATGTACAGGAGTATATCATGGCCAGACAGCTACAAACAGGCCGGGCGATCCAGAGAGGGGTCATCCGCACCATTCAGCATCACCCAGGGAAAAATAAGATTCCCTATCAAGCATTTAAAAATTATGCCGATACAGAGGACGACATTGACGGATATCTACAGGACTTTGAAAGACTGTGCCAGCTACATGATATCAGCCCAGCAGACCAGGTACCCCTGCTTGCCGGTAGATTATCTGGCCGTGCAGCAGAGGCGTACCGCACAGTTCCGGATGAGGACAGCAGAGACTACCAGAAGGTAAAACAGGCCATTCTAGCACGTTATGCCATTACCCCGAGGCATGCAGATGTAAATTCGGGAACTTAAAAAGCAGGAAAAGGATTCTCATGCAGAATGGGCTCACCGCTACACAGAGCTGCCATGGGGTGGATACAAGCGACCCAAGCCACTACCCTGGAGGACCTACTACAACTGGTCCTCCTAGAACAATTCTTCAAGGGGCTGGCACCAGAGGTACAAGACTGGGTAAAGGATCGAAAGCCCCGTACACTAAACGACGCAGCCAAGCTAGCGGATCGAGCACCAGGACGCAAGACGATACCAACGTCCGCCCCCGCTTATTCTCCAGACCTGCAACCCCTCCTCCAGCTCCTGCGACTTTGACTCTGTCACGACCAGGGGAGCCCCTACCCAACACGCACCGAGATACCCACCCCGGCCTAGTATACGATGCCACACCTGCAACCAGTTGGGCCATGTGCACCGGGAATGCCCACGGAACCGTAACCGCCAAACCTGGTCCAATCGGGCCAACCCCAGGGGCTCGGGCGACGGTACATTGCTACCAGAGTGAAGCCAACGCCAGACACACTTCAGCCGCCTCCGTGGAAGAACAACTGGGGGTACTACATGAGGCCAACCCCATCCAAGCAGCTTCCGACAATAGACAAGGTCATCGCCAGGGTGTATACCTAGCGGGGAAACATGTGCAAGGGCTACGTGACTCGGGGCCACTTTGACTTTGGTCCGAACCACCTCATCCCCAAGGAGGCCCGCACCGGAGAGTGTGTAGCCGTGCGAGTAGCAGGGGGAGCCATCTACAAAGTACCTACTGCCAAGGTGCATTTGAATTGGGGAGTAGGTTCAGGGGATGTGGAAGTGGGGCTCATGCAAGACTTGCCTGCAGATGTTATTTTGGGCAACGACTTGGGGAGCTCACGTCAGCTTTTGTTCCCAACCCATGGTACAAGAGGCATACCCAGTCGTCACCAGACAGCAGGCCCGCACCATGGCACCATCCACACACTCCGAGGCTCAGGTAAGCGAACCACCCCGTTCTCCCGATGCCCTCCCCTGGGATGCCCCGTTAGAATTTGGCAGTGAAGTAGCTTTAGATCCCTCCTTACAGGTGTATAAAGACAGGATAGCCAACAGCCAGGCCGGGTTAGAGGGAGAGAGATATGCCTGGGACAAGGGCCTATTATACCGCTACGCTGAAAAATAGTAGCTGGGCTCATCCCGATGCCCACTAAACAGCTGATAGTACCCCAAAAATATAGGCAGGATTTACTGCGCATTGCCCACGACATACCCCTGTCAGGACATCTAGGGGTCAGCCGAACTAAACATCGGCTGACTCAGAACTTTTCTGGCCAGGTATCTCAAAGGATATCAAGCAATTTTGCCAAACCTGCGATACCTGCCAGAGAGTAGGGAAGCGAGGAGATCGCTATAAAGCGAAGCTCCAACCCCTTCCAATTATTGAGGAACCATTTAGTCGAGTGGCAGTAGACCTCATCGGCCCCCTAGCTAAACCCAGTCCCTCCGGCAAGAAGTACATCTTGACCGTAGTGGACTATGCCACCAGGTATCCAGAGGCGGTGGCGCTGACCAATGTTCATGCAGAGACCATAGCGATGCCCTGATGCAAATCTTCTCCCGCATGGGATTTCCCGAGATTATTTCAGATAGGGGCACCCAATTCACTGCAGAGGTCACCCACCAACTCTGGAAGGTATGCGGTATTAAATCCATCTTAAATTGGCTTATCACCCTCAGTCCAACGGTCTCTGCGAACGCTTTCAACGGAACTCTGAAGCAGATGATCCGTGACGCTTGTAGACACCAGAAAGGACTGGGAAAGGTTCTACCTCATTTGCTATTTGCATACAGGGAGGTTCCCAAGAGTTCACCGGTTCTCCCCTTTGAACTACTGTTCGGGAGAAGGGTGAGGTCCTTTAGATCTCATTCGAGAACACTGGGAAGGAGAGGTGAACACTAGGGGTACTCTATCGTCCCATACGTGCTAGGAGTTTCGTGAGCGCCTGGAGGAATTGACTCAGACAGTTCGCACCAACCTCCAGGCAGCCCAACAACGACAGCGCAGATGGTATGATAGGGGGCCAGAGACCGCAGCTTTCAGATAGGGCAGAAGGTGCTAATCCTGAGGCCGGTCCACAATGACAAGCTGCAGGCTCCTGGCAGGGCCCATACAAGGTGGTAGAACAGATCCATGATACAACCTATGATTGGCCCTGCGCTGGGCGGGTAGCAGACGATGCTCCACGTGAATATGCTGAAGCCATACTACTGAGCACGGGAAATGTAGCTGCCAGTCTGTAGCCTCTGCCGTAGAGGACTTTGATAACCTACCCTCCCAGACCTCCTAGAGAGAGACTGAACGAGGGCCTGGGAGAAGCACTAGTGAGGGCGCTTGAGCCCCCAAGAACGGGCACAAGCACAAAGCGTGTAATTCAGGATAAAGGGGCCACGTTCTCTAATCTCCCGGGCACACACCCCTAGCTACCCATAGGGTAGAGACCCCGGGCAAACCTCGCCACGACAACCCCGCACCGCATACCATGAGTCCGTAAAGGAGAACATGCGCAAAGAGATTGAGGAAATGTTACAGTTAGGGGTTATAGAACACTCAGACAGCCCCTGGGCCTCCCGTAGTGTTAGTGCCGAGCTGGATGGGACAACCCGCTTCTGCGTGAGACTACAGGAGGCTCAATGACAAAACCGCATTCTGACGCCTACCCTATGCTCCCGATAGACGAGCTCCTGGATAAATGGCCAGAGGCCAGTACCTCACTACAATAGATCTTTGTAAGGGTACTGGCAGATTCCCAGTCGAGGAAGCCATCCCAAGTCAGCGTTTGTCACCCGCTTGGCCTGTACCAGTTTAAGGTCAGTGCCATTCGGGATGAAAAACGCTCCGGCTACTTTTCAGAGGATGGTGGATCGGTTGATTGGACGGGTTCCAGGAGTACGCTTGTGCCTATTTAGATGACATAGCCATTTTTAGTCACTCCTGAGCCGAACACCTGACCCACTATAGGAGCCGTACTAGACCGCATCAGGAAGCAGGGGTTAACCTCTAAACCCAGTAAATGCCATATAGGGATGGCTGAAGTCCAATATCTAGGCCACCGAGTAGGGAGCGGTCAGCAGAAACCCGAGCCTGCCAAGATAGAGGCCGTAGCCAAGTGGCCAACCCCAGCACTAAGACCCAAGTCCTAGCCTTCCTGGGTACCGCCGGGTACTACCGAAATTTGTGCCCAATACAGCACCCTAGCCAAGCCCCTCACGGATTTGACCTGTAAAAACCTCCCCAAGCTAGTAGTCTGGACCCCAGAGTGTGAACTGGCCTTCCAGCAACTGAAAACCGCCTGATTAATGCACCTGTACTGCTGCTCCTGATCCAACTAAACGATTCCTTGTCCACACAGACGCTTCTATGTTTGGATTGGGAGCAGTGCTGAGCCAAGTCGAGCAGATGGCTATGAGCACCCAGTGGCTTACCTAAGCAGAAAACCCCTGCCCAGAGAAGTGAAGCTGCGCCGCCATCGAAAAAGGAATGTCTGGCCGTGGCGGCCCTTAAAAGCTGCAGTCCTACTTGTATGGGCAACCTTTTCCTTACTCACAGATCACAACCCGTTGGTGTGGCTGAACAGGGTGTCAGGAGACAATGCCAGGCTGCTGCGTTGGAGCTTGGCGCTGCAGCCTTTTGACTTTACTCATCCACTACCGCCCTGGGAAACTGAATGGCAACGCCGACGGTTATCCAGACAAACAGAACTTGAAAAGTGATCTCAGAGCACTCCTCCGACATCCCTAAGCCGATCCGTTGGGATCAGACTGTATGCCGGCTTGTGGTTCTGGGGGAGCATTGTGGCAAACCTAGCCACTTCAGTATAGCAAAGACTGGGTCCATATGTTCATTTTACCCTCTAAAACACTGAGGGCATTCGTATGCTAGTTCCATGATCAGATGTTGTATGCCACACATCCCATCCCTCAGCCTGGAAGATAACTCCATTAACCTTATATCCATTGTGTTTTATGGAACAATACCCCTGGAGAATTGTCCATTGTCTAATCACGAACTGGTTACAGGCCACACAACATCTCCTCGGCCTAGGTGATAACCGCATTAATATTGTATCTCACTAGTTGCTACTGAACAACCAGACTAATGCTCAGCAGGTCACTGATTACATTGCAGGTTAAGTTCAACAGAGTCCACCAGAGAAAACCCTGGAATGCCTACTATGGAAACCCCTTGCATGGGGACGTGTATATAAACGGTTACATTGCAATAAAAGTTGTTGTTGACTCCCAGGCTATGTGTCGTCTAGTCCTTGGGAAGAAGGGATCCTTGTAACACTACCTGGATTATTGTATGCTGTTCCGGTCTACCAGCGGAGATACCGTGGATTATACCATTACTCCGCTACACCCCTCATATTGGGGTCTCTATGTAGTAATGTCCTATTAGGGGTCTCTATGTAGTAATGTCCTATTGGGGTCTCTATATAGTAATGTCCTATTGGGGGTCTCAATGTAGTAATGTCCTATTGGGGTCTCTATATAGTAATGTCCTATTGGAGGTCTCTGTGTAGTAATGTCCTATTGGAGGTCTCTGTGTAGTAATGTCCTATTGGAGGTCTCTATGTCATTATGTCCTATTAGGGGTCTCTATGTAGTAATGTCCTATTGGGGGTCTCTATGTAGTAATGTCCTTTTGGAGGTCTCTATATAGTAATGTCCTCATTGGGGTCTCTATGTAGCAATGTCCTATTGGAGGTCTCTATGTCATAATGTCCTATTGGGGGTCTCTATGTAGTAACGTCCTATTGAGGGTCTCTATGTAGTAATGTCATATTTGGGGTCTATATGTACTAATGTCCTATTGATGGTCTCTATGTAGTAATATCCTATTGAGGGTCTCGATGTAGTAATGTCCTATTGGGGGTCTCTATGAAGTAATGTCCTATTGGGGGTCTATATGTAGCAATGTCCTATTGGGGTCTCTATGTAGTAATGTCCTATTGGGGTCTCTATTTAGTAATGTCCTATTGAGGTCTCTATGTAGTAATGTCCTATTGGGATCTCTATCTAGTAATTTCCTATTGGGGTCTCTATGTAGTAATATCCTACTGGGGTATCTCATTGGCATGCGCACGGTGTGTGTCGGGGTACACCCTAATCAAGCCTCAAAATTGAGGTTCTGTCACCTCCGTACTCCCGGGGGCCACTGCCCCCCTCACCACAATGATTCCCCTTTAACGTTTTGAATACTAATTAGCGCTTCCATTTTGGAAGCTCTGATTAGTAGCGGCGGACCAGGAAGCAGTGAAGGATCTGTACTCACTGCTTCCTGGTCCTCGGCTGTCTGTTGTGCAGGGTTGAGCACAGCATGAGTCGCTCTGTGACATCACGCTGTGCGCGCCAGCGGACAGCAGGAGGAAGAAGATTGCGGAAGGTGCCGGTGAGGAGCGGAGGCATCCAGGAGCAGGAAAGGTAAGTGTTTTATTTATTTTATCTGAGGCCGCTGGGTGCAATCGGGGCATAATGGCAAGGCTGCTGGGGCTGAGGCATAGTATGGGGCGGGGGCTGAGGCATAAATTGAACTTAGAGGCATAATGGGGGTGGGGCGGAGGCATAAGTGGGGCGCATCCGAGGCGGAGGGCAGAGCTGTGTACAGGCACAGGTTGGGAGTGGCCCATCTGGGAGGCAGAATTTGGCGTCACGCTACGTGCCCCGCGCGCCATGCTAAGTTACGTGAGGACGACGGAGGTGACGTGATAGTGTTCGGAGCTTGCGCCCAGATGCTCTGGTTCGGACTGCATACAAGAAAAAAGTCTGCCACAAGAACTATGCCTAGTGCCCTGGCTGAGACCCGCTGTATAGGTTATATAACGCATAATAAAAAAGTATGTACCCTGTCCCCTGCTACAGTGCTACCCCTCCTCAGTTGTCCCCCTGTATAATGTACCCTGATACCCCTAATATAACTGAGAGTATCAGAGTAAAATATACAGGGGGTAATAAAACTGCTCTGAAGAGGGGAGTGTGCATGGTCCATTGTAAAAGGTCAGAAAGTGACAGAAACACCACCGAAAGGGATCAGGAACAGCATGGGACGATGTCTGGATGTATCTTGGACTCCCAGGTCGCTGCTGGGAACCATGTTTTCCGAGTTGAACGCCAATTTTACAGACTGACAAAAATACGCCCAACCCCCCAAAAAAATCAATTTCACAGGAAACATTCTTTCCTTTATATTCAATTGCATATAAAGTGCAAGTGTTGCCAAAAATTACAAGCAAGAGGCACTCCAAAACAGCCTCATATCACATAAAGGAGGGCCTCATTCACATTGTGGTACAATTGTTCAGGTAGTGGGACTCCTACACTCATAAAGCCTATACACTAAGGGTAAGTTCACACTTGCGCGTTTTACAGCGCGTTCGAACACGCTGTAAAACGCTCAACACATGCAAACCAATGCTTCCCTATGGGACTGGTTCACATTTTCACGTTTTACAGCGCGTTCGAACGCGCTGTAAAACGCCCTACGCATAAACAAGTACTTGAGCTTTTTTTGGGGCGTTTGTCGCACGTATTGTGATTGACACCACAGTATTCAATCACAAGAACGCGCGTACGACGCGCGTTTCCTATTTGCAAAAAACGCGCTGTAATACGCGCGACACAAACGCGCGTGAAACGCGCGTTTTAAGAACGCTCAGGTCTGAACCCAGGGTAAGGGAAAGGGATGCCAAAAATTACAAGGAACCGGCACTGCAATACACCCTTTATTACACATAAAGGAGGGCATTTTACACACCCTTGAAAAATTGAGAACCCCTAAACCGATCTGGGTGAAATTTGAATATGTTGATCACCCAGATCGGGGCTATCGGGGGACATATGATTTGTGGGGATACCTCATGTATAAAGAGGTGTTCCAGATATTGGGGAAAACTGTGACTTTTCTGCCTAGAGATAATCAAATTGTTACTTTATCAGGCTTGATTATCTCCAGGACTAGAGGAGGGAATTGTATGTTTATGCTGGAAGGGTTTTATGTTTCCATTGTACTTGATTGGCTATACTGTGTCCCCCCCTGTGGGATGTCACCTTGCATGGGGACTTGCATAAAAGCCTATGTGTGTTAATAAAAGCGTGTTCTAATTGTACCCTTCTTCTTGACTTCGGCTGATGTTTGGGGATTCGCATGCTTTATCAAGGGAATGATCTTATAAAGTTATTGGCATTTCGTATGGAATTCATCTACTTTAACGGCCGAACAGAGCGCTATATTCACCAGGCTCGGGCGGTTCGGGAGGAAACTACCGAATGTGGTTTAAATATACTTAGTTTTCTTACATGTCAATTTGGGGGTCTCTATGTAGTAATGTCCTATTGGAGGTCTCTATGTAGTAATGTCCTATAGGTGATCTGTATGTAGTAATATCCTATTGGGGGTCTCTATGTAGTAATGTTCTATTGGGGTCTCTTTGTAGTAATGTCCTATTGGAGGTCTCTATGTAGTAATGTCCTATTGGGGGTCTCTTTGTATTAATGTCCTATTGGAGGTCTCTATGTAGTAATGTCCTATTGGGGGTCTCTTTGTAGTAATGTCCTATTGGAGGTCTCTATGTAGTAATGTCCTATTGGGGTCTCTTTGTAGTAATGTCCTATTGGAGGTCTCTATGTAGTAATGTTCTATTGGGGTCTCTTTGTAGTAATGTCCTATTGGAGGTCTCTATGTAGTAATGTCCTATTGGGGTCTCTTTGTAGTAATGTCCTATTGGGGGTCTCTATGTAGTAATGTTCTATTGGGGTCTCTTTGTAGTAATGTCCTATTGGAGGTCTCTATGTAGTAATGTCATATAGGGGATCTGTATGTAGTAATGTCCTATTGGGGTCTCTTTGTAG
>CM065593.1:14113198-14638031 GCA_033119425.1 Bufotes viridis
GTACATTATATATCACCGTGTACTGTACATTATATATCACTGTGTGTGTACTGTACATTATATATCACTGTGTGTACTGTACATTATATATCACCGCTGTGTACTGTACATTATATCACATAGCTGTGTGTACTGTACATTATATATCACAGTGTGTACTGTACATTATATACAGCTGTGTACTGTACATTATATATCAGCTGTGTGTACTGTACATTATATATACACTGTGTGTACTGTACATTATATATCACCGTGTGTACTGTACATTATATATCACCGTGTGTACTGTACATTATATATCACCCTGTGTGTACTGTACATTATATATCACTGTGTGTACTGTAAATTATATATCACTGTGTGTACTTTAAATTATATGTCACTGTGTGTACTGTAAATTATATGTCACTGTGTGTACTGTACATTATATATCACTGTGTGTACTGTACATTATATATGAGTGTATTATCCGGTGTATATATGTGCAGTATATTATAGATGAGTGTATTATCCGGTGTATATAATAAGTTAATAGTATAGATGAGTGTATTGCTCGGTGTATACATGTGCAGTGTATTATAGATGAGTGTATTATCGGTATATATGTGCAGTGTATTATATATGAGTGTATTATCCGGTGTATATATGTGCAGTATATTATAGATGAGTGTATTATCCGGTGTATATATGTGCGGTGTATTATAGATGAGTGTATTATCCGGTGTATATATGTGCAGTGTATTATAGATGAGTGTATTATCCGGTGTATATATGTGCAGTGTATTATAGATGAGTGTATTATCCGGTGTATATATGTGCAGTGTATTATAGATGAGTGTATTATCCGGTGTATATATGTGCGGTGTATTATAGATGAGTGTATTATCCGGTGTATATATGTGCAGTGTATTATAGATGAGTGTATTATCCGGTGTATATATGTGCGGTGTATTATAGATGAGTGTATTATCCGGTGTATATATGTGCAGTGTATTATAGATGAGTGTATTATCCGGTGTATATATGTGCAGTGTATTATAGATGAGTGTATTATCCGGTGTATATATGTGCAGTGTATTATAGATGAGTGTATTATCCGGTGTATATATGTGCAGTGTATTATAGATGAGTGTATTATCCGGTGTATATATGTGCGGTGTATTATAGATGAGTGTATTATCCGGTGTATATATGTGCAGTGTATTATAGATGAGTGTATTATCCGGTGTATATATGTGCAGTGTATTATAGATGAGTGTATTATCCGGTGTATATATGTGCAGTATATTATAGATGAGTGTATTATCCGGTGTATATATGTGCAGTGTATTATAGATGAGTGTATTATCCGTGTATATATGTGCAGTGTATTATAGATGAGTGTATTATCCGGTGTATATATGTGCAGTGTATTATAGATGAGTGTATTATCCGGTGTATATATGTGCAGTGTATTATAGATGAGTGTATTATCCGGTGTATATATGTGCAGTGTATTATAGATGAGTGTATTATCCGGTGTATATATGTGCAGTGTATTATAGATGAGTGTATTATCCGGTGTATATATGTGCAGTGTATTATAGATGAGTGTATTATCCGGTGTATATATGTGCAGTGTATTATAGATGAGTGTATTATCCGGTGTATATATGTGCAGTGTATTATAGATGAGTGTATTATCCGGTGTATATATGTGCGGTGTATTATAGATGAGTGTATTATCCGGTGTATATATGTGCAGTGTATTATAGATGAGTGTATTATCCGGTGTATATATGTGCAGTGTATTATAGATGAGTGTATTATCCGGTGTATATATGTGCAGTGTATTATAGATGAGTGTATTATCCGGTGTATATATGTGCAGTGTATTATAGATGAGTGTATTATCCGGTGTATATATGTGCAGTGTATTATAGATGAGTGTATTATCCGGTGTATATATGTGCAGTGTATTATAGATGAGTGTATTATCCGGTGTATATATGTGCAGTGTATTATAGATGAGTGTATTATCCGGTGTATATATGTGCAGTGTATTATAGATGAGTGTATTATCCGGTGTATATATGTGCAGTGTATTATAGATGAGTGTATTATCCGGTGTATATATGTGCAGTGTATTATAGATGAGTGTATTATCCGGTGTATATATGTGCAGTGTATTATAGATGAGTGTATTATCCGGTGTATATATGTGCAGTGTATTATAGATGAGTGTATTATCCGGTGTATATATGTGCAGTGTATTATAGATGAGTGTATTATCCGGTGTATATATGTGCAGTGTATTATAGATGAGTGTATTATCCGGTGTATATATGTGCAGTGTATTATAGATGAGTGTATTATCCGGTGTATATATGTGCAGTGTATTATAGATGAGTGTATTATCCGGTGTATATATGTGCAGTGTATTATAGATGAGTGTATTATCCGGTGTATATATGTGCAGTGTATTATAGATGAGTGTATTATCCGGTGTATATATGTGCAGTGTATTATAGATGAGTGTATTATCCGGTGTATATATGTGCAGTGTATTATAGATGAGTGTATTATCCGGTGTATATATGTGCAGTGTATTATAGATGAGTGTATTATCCGGTGTATATATGTGCAGTGTATTATAGATGAGTGTATTATCCGGTGTATATATGTGCAGTGTATTATAGATGAGTGTATTATCCGGTGTATATATGTGCCGTGTATTATAGATGAGTGTATTATCTAGTGTATATATGTGCAGTATATTATAGATGAGTGTATTATCCGGTGTATATATGTGCAGTGTATTATAGATGAGTGTATTATCCGGTGTATATATGTGCGGTGTATTATAGATGAGTGTATTATCCGGTGTATATATGTGCGGTGTATTATAGATGAGTGTATTATCCGGTGTATATATGTGCAGTGTATTATAGATGAGTGTATTATCCGGTGTATATATGTGCAGTGTATTATAGATGAGTGTATTATCCGGTGTATATATGTGCAGTGTATTATAGATGAGTGTATTATCCGGTGTATATATGTGCAGTGTATTATAGATGAGTGTATTATCCGGTGTATATATGTGCAGTGTATTATAGATGAGTGTATTATCCGGTGTATATATGTGCAGTGTATTATAGATGAGTGTATTATCCGGTGTATATATGTGCAGTGTATTATAGATGAGTGTATTATCCGGTGTATATATGTGCAGTGTATTATAGATGAGTGTATTATCCGGTGTATATATGTGCAGTGTATTATAGATGAGTGTATTATCCGGTGTATATATGTGCAGTGTATTATAGATGAGTGTATTATCCGGTGTATATATGTGCAGTGTATTATAGATGAGTGTATTATCCGGTGTATATATGTGCAGTGTATTATAGATGAGTGTATTATCCGGTGTATATATGTGCAGTGTATTATAGATGAGTGTATTATCCGGTGTATATATGTGCAGTGTATTATAGATGAGTGTATTATCCGGTGTATATATGTGCAGTGTATTATAGATGAGTGTATTATCCGGTGTATATATGTGCAGTGTATTATAGATGAGTGTATTATCCGGTGTATATATGTGCAGTGTATTATAGATGAGTGTATTATCCGGTGTATATATGTGCAGTGTATTATAGATGAGTGTATTATCCGGTGTATATATGTGCAGTGTATTATAGATGAGTGTATTATCCGGTGTATATATGTGCAGTGTATTATAGATGAGTGTATTATCCGGTGTATATATGTGCGGTGTATTATAGATGAGTGTATTATCCGGTGTATATATGTGCAGTGTATTATAGATGAGTGTATTATCCGGTGTATATATGTGCGGTGTATTATAGATGAGTGTATTATCCGGTGTATATAGTGATGCATATGTGATGTAGTATAGTATAGATGATGTATTATCCGGTGTATATATGTGCAGTGTATTATAGATGAGTGTATTATCCGGTGTATATATGTGCAGTGTATTATAGATGAGTGTATTATCCGGTGTATATATGTGCAGTGTATTATAGATGAGTGTATTATCCGGTGTATATATGTGCAGTGTATTATAGATGAGTGTATTATCCGGTGTATATATGTGCAGTGTATTATAGATGAGTGTATTATCCGGTGTATATATGTGCAGTATATTATAGATGAGTGTATTATCCGGTGTATATATGTGCAGTATATTATAGATGAGTGTATTATCCGGTGTATATATGTGCAGTGTATTATAGATGAGTGTATTATCCGGTGTATATATGTGCAGTGTATTATAGATGAGTGTATTATCCGGTGTATATATGTGCAGTGTATTATAGATGAGTGTATTATCCGGTGTATATATGTGCAGTGTATTATAGATGAGTGTATTATCCGGTGTATATATGTGCAGTGTATTATAGATGAGTGTATTATCCGGTGTATATATGTGCAGTGTATTATAGATGAGTGTATTATCCGGTGTATATATGTGCAGTGTATTATAGATGAGTGTATTATCCGGTGTATATATGTGCAGTGTATTATAGATGAGTGTATTATCCGGTGTATATATGTGCAGTGTATTATAGATGAGTGTATTATCCGGTGTATATATGTGCAGTGTATTATAGATGAGTGTATTATCCGGTGTATATATGTGCAGTGTATTATAGATGAGTGTATTATCCGGTGTATATATGTGCAGTGTATTATAGATGAGTGTATTATCCGGTGTATATATGTGCGGTGTATTATAGATGAGTGTATTATCCGGTGTATATATGTGCAGTGTATTATAGATGAGTGTATTATCCGGTGTATATATATGCGGTGTATTATAGATGAGTGTATTATCCGGTGTATATATGTGCAGTGTATTATAGATGAGTGTATTATCCGGTGTATATATGTGCAGTGTATTATAGATGAGTGTATTATCCGGTGTATATATGTGCAGTGTATTATAGATGAGTGTATTATCCGGTGTATATATGTGCAGTGTATTATAGATGAGTGTATTATCCGGTGTATATATGTGCAGTGTATTATAGATGAATGTATTATCCGGTGTATATATGTGCGGTGTATTATAGATGAGTGTATTATCCGGTGTATATATGTGCGGTGTATTATAGATGAGTGTATTATCCGGTGTATATATGTGCGGTGTATTATAGATGAGTGTATTATCTGGTGTATATATGTGCAGTATATTATAGATGAGTGTATTATCCGGTGTATATATGTGCGGTGTATTATAGATGAGTGTATTATCCGGTGTATATATGTGCGGTGTGTCACGAACTCGCCCCGAGCTCCCAGACCGCAGTACCTGATCAGACCGGGATCAGATGCCAGCAATCAATCGGGACAAGTTCTGACACTACACACTATCCAATTTGATCACCCTGCTTCTTACAATCCACCAGATTGTACAGGAGATCAAATTGTGACCAGTTCCTTTTTAGAAATGAAGGAACTTTACAGGGGCCTAGGCTTGGAAGAACTCCTCTCCCACCTACCAGCCCACACACTCATTCACACAGCAAACCCCCACCAATCTGATCTAACCAACCCGATCTGCCAGATCAGACTTGGTGGGACTTAGCGGACACAGAATCCCTCCTGCCACACACACAGGGCCTTCAAGGAAACCTACAACCCGGACGCAGACCTCTCCTCTAAGAGGCTGCTGTCCTCACCTGTATCCGTGGGATCAATTACCCCACACACCTCGGTCTATTATATACCTGGTACTGAGACCGCACACAGAGTCTCAGCATGTACACAGAGGATACCCCACTATCCACACTTCACACAGAAGCTATGGTCACAGACTTACAATCAGACATCCACAGTCACCTTCAGAGAAAGATTGGCATTTAAAGCAAACAGGTAGCTGAAAATTAGGAACTCTAATTGCCTCAAAAATATTGCCCGTGCTGGGTTAAGAAAAGAGGTTTTAATAAACATAAAGATATTACTAAAAAACAGAAGCATACAGATATATACAGAGAACAGTTTTAAAATAAAAGGGATAAATGAAGACTGGCGCTTACGTTACTCACACAGAGACTGCAGCTATCAGGTCCTGAGGCAAGACGGAAACACGGATCCTCATTCAATCAGATTGGCCTCAAAATGGGGAACACAGTACAATCTGCTCTGTCAATTTATGAGGACTGGTCCAGGCAGTCTGTAAGCCGACCTGTAAGGCGGGACACAGGGGTGGGCTGTGAGGTTTATGACCTGTCAGTCCCACTGAAATCTGGTCTGAAATTGATTTCTGCCCATAACTCGGCGCAGGAGCACGTCCGCCCGATGATTGTGGGCTCATTTTTCAGCTCTCAGGGTTGGGGTCACAGAGGTACCAAACATGGGGTGTCCACGTGTCCCCAATCAGTAGAACCGATTTCCTGAGCCAGGGTTATCACAAGTGGGTGGTTCTTGATATGAGCCTAACCGACATTCCTTGACTGTTACAATGGCGTAGGTCAACAACCTCTATTGAGCGGTGTATTCGAGTTATGACCAGAATATGATTTTGGATTCTTCTGGTGACAGGGAGAGCTGCTCGCCCCCTCCCTCCGGGATGCACTCAGCTTGCTCCTATCGTAAAGTAATAAACCTCTTTCAAGTGGTTCACTACCTGAGTCTGTTTATATAAAGGGTCCTGGAGGCCACCGACCGTTGTCACCTCTAGGTCAGAGGCCAGGAACTAAGGAGTTTATGGCTGTGGTCTGGTTTTGAATGTAGGGAGAGACCTTATAGGCCTGGGGTTGACATGAGGTAAATTCAGGAAACATGGCTGCCATGGAAAACCATAATCCATATCCCTCATACCTCACACCTCCCCTTTTAGAAGGTGCCTGGGGAGGATGACTCACAGGTCATTCTCCATGGCACCTGTCACTGTGGGTTCAGCAGCCCGGGACAGTCCATCCGCATTCCCATGGTCACTCCCCTTCTTGTGCTGGATGGTGAAATCGTACTGCTGCAGAGCCAGACTCCATCGCAGCAGTTTTCCATTGTCACCGGCTACACGGTTCAGCCAGCTCAAGGGGTTATGGTCTGTGATCACCGTAAAGTTGCGCCCATAGAGGTATGGCTCTAGTTTCTTAAGAGCCCAAACTATGGCAAGACACTCCTTCTCGATGGTGGCATATGCCACCTCCCGGAGCAGCAACTTACGGCTAAGGTACAGAACCGGGTGCTCCTCCCCAGCCAGGTCCACCTGGCTGAGGACAGCTCCTAGGCCATAGGTAGAGGCATCCGTTTGTACCACAAACCTGCGGGTGAAGTCAGGGGCCTGAAGAACAGGAGAGTGGGAGAGAGCGTGTTTCAAGGCCTTGAAAGACGTCTCACAGTCAGGGGTCCATGTGACCATTTTGGGGAGTTTTTTCTTAGTGAGGTCTGTCAGGGGTTTTGCCAAGGCACTGTAATTCGGCACAAATTTCGGTAATACCATAAGTACCCAGAAAAGACATTATTTGCTTCTTGGTCTGCGGGGTGGGCCAGGTAGTAATAGCTTCCACCTTGCCAGTCTCAGGTTTAATGGTGCCTCCACCGACCAGGTGTCCCAGGTAGTGGACTTCAGTCATGCCCACCTGGCACTTTTCAGGTTTGATAGTCAGCCCTGCGAGCGGATTTTCTCGAGGACCTGTGACAGGTGGGTGAGATGCTCCTCCCACGTGTTGCTGAAGATAGCGATGTCATCGAGATAAGCCACCGCACAATGTTCCAACCCCCAGCAAGTCATTCACCACTCGCTGAAAGGTGGCTGGGGCATTTTTCATGCCAAAGGGCATCACTAAAAACTCAAAAAGCCCAAAGGGAGTGATGAAGGCCGACCTTTCACGAGCTTCGGGGTCAGGGGTATCTGCCAGTATCCTCTACTCAGATCCATGACTGTTATGAACTGGGCTGCTGCCAGTTTGTCTAACAGTTCATCGATCCTGGGCATGGGATAGGCATCAAAGACCGTCACAGCATTTAGCTTCCGATAATCCACACAGAACCGGGTTGTCCGGTCCTTTTTGGGACAAGGACGACAGGAGCAGCCCAGGCACTGTGGGATTTTCGGATTATCTTTAAGTCTAGCATCTCCCCCACCTCTCGCTTCATATTCTCTAGAACCTCCAGGGTAACCCGGTAGGCCGACTGCCGGATCGGACGGTGACTGCCGGTATCTACATGGTGCTCTGCCAAGTGGGTCCTACCTGGTTTCCCGGTAAAAGATCCTGCTGCCCAGAAAGGACTGCTGCAAGTTTACTTTGTTGCTCCCCCGTGAGCTGCGGGTTAATTTGTAATGCTTGCATAGATCTACAGTCCTTGCTGACTGCCAGCAGATCAACCAGGAGGTCCTCTTCTCCATTCTCAGGTAGGCTACACACTGGCAGGGCCCATGTAGCCCTGTCCTGGTGGGCTTTAAGCATATTGACATGAAAGGTCCTCTCTCTCTTTCCCCCATCATCCAAGGCTACTACATAGGTCACTTCATTAACCCTTTTTGTAACGGTATATGGCCCTTCCCAGGCTGCCTGGAGTTTATTCTGGAGCATGGGTACCAGGGCCCACACCTTCTGCCCAATTTCATAAGCTCTCTGTCGGGCATGCCGGTCATACCATCTTTTCTGGTTGGCCTGGGCCTTGGTAAGATTCTCCCGGACCTGACCAACCAGAGTCTCCATTTTCTCACGGAGGTTTAACACATAATCCACCACGGAGATCCCGGCCCCCAGTCTCTCCCTCCCAGGCCTCACGAATGAGATCCAGGGGTCCACGGACCCGTCTCCCATACAGAAGCTCAAGGGGAGAAGCCTGTGGATGCCTGGGGTACCTCCCGGTATGCGAACAACAGGTAAGGGAGATAGCGTTCCCAGTCCCGGCCTTGGGTCTCCACAAACATCTTAAGCATCTGCTTTAGGGTGCCGTTAAAGCGTTCACAGAGGCCATTCGTTTGCGGATGGTAGGGGCTAGCAACGATATGCTCCACCTGCATTTTCTTGCACAAGCACTGCATCAAGTTGGACATGAATTGTCCACCATGATCAGTGAGCATCTCCTGTGGGAAACCTACACGAGAAAATATACCTAACAGAGCATCTGCCACTTTGTCTGCACGAATAGAAGACAAAGCAACAGCCTCTGGGTATCGGGTGGCATAATCTACCACAGTGAGTATAAACCGTTTGCCAGAAGAGCTGGGAATGGCCAAGGGTCGATGATATCCACTGCCACCCTCTGGAAGGGCTCATCGATGATGGGCAGAGGGATCAGCGGAGCCTTACTTACATCCCCACATTTTCCGACTCGTTGGCAAGTAACACAGGAACGACAGTAGTTGGCAATGTCCGTTCCCATGTTAGGCCAATAGAACCGGTAGGCCAGCCTGGCCTTGGTTTTCTGTACTCCCAAATGCCCAGACCAGGGGACTTCATGAGCTACTCTGAGTAGCTGAGCCCGGTACTTTTGGGGTACAATCAACACCCTCTCAGTAACCTGTGATTGGCTGGGGTCAGGGAAACTGTCTCTCTATATAACTTCCTCTGTTCCCAGTAAACCTTTACTTTGTCCAGACTCTCCAGGGGGCCTGGCTGCAGAGGCCCTTAGATCTTCAAAGTGGCATCTGTAGACAGGGCCTCCTCGAACTCCAAGTTCGCGGCAGGTGCCTGCTGCACCGCCCAGGTAATTTCAGGGAGAGGATGTGGGAAAGCTGTGTCACCCAGATGCTCCCCTGTGCAATCAAGTCCCCGCATCCTCCTCAGCAGCATTCTGGGCACTCTGCTGTCGAGTCACAACTGCTATGGAGAGTGCGGGGTGCCCTACATCACGGGAGCCTCTTAATGCAAATACATCACACTCATTATTCATATGGGAAGCCGGTGGGGGACAGACAGGTGTCTGCCCGGCGTTCCCCTCTGTGGAAAAAACATGATTAGGCAAGACACAATGTTTTACTCCCAGTCCTTGCCCAAAGTCCTCTTCTAAGGGTCCCTGGTTCACAGGCAGGGGCGAGACAGGGTCGGAGGGGGTAGAAGCAGGTTCATACTGGAAGTCATGCGGCCCAAGTCAGTGCCCAGCAGCACGTTAGTTGGAATGAGTCTGACAGCCCCACTTCTCTCAGAGCCGCACCCTGCACCCCAGTCTAGGTACACACGAGCCATGGGGACAGTAGGGCTAACTCCCCAATCCCTTTCACAGTTATGGTCTTTCGGGAAGGATGTCTTGGGGGTCCACCAGCTCGGGACGCACGAGGTCAGCTGTGCGCCGGTATCCCGCAGACCAACGGTAACCTTTTCTCCGATTTTAACAGGTTGCAGGTTATCAGCATTGGAACTTGGCTGTGTGCCACGCAGTACACACCAGAGGGTTTTCCGGCGGCCCGGTTTCTTCTTGTCTGGGCAGGTAAGGCTGATATGGCCGGTCTTGTTGCACACATAGCAGCGCCGGACATCTGCGGTTGTGGGTTTCCCTCCAGAGTGGTGGGTGTTTGCCCCAGCGGGCATTCGGTTGGCAACAAAAGGGGGAGGAATGCTGGGCTTGGGGCTCTTCCAGCTAGGACTCGGTTTGCGGTGGTCGGGCACCCTGCTGGTCACATATAGGTCAGCAAGCTCTGCAGTTTCTTCTGCTGTTTTGGGCAGTCGCGTTAGGACAAATTGCTTGACTGCAGGGGGGCATATGTGAAGTAGCTGGTCCTGGATGGTGAGGTCAGCAAGACCCTCGAAGGTATTAATGTCCAGACCCTTGATCCACTGGTTAAAGGCATATCTCAGGCTACCCAGGACATCGGTGTAGCTGTCAGTGGGGCCACGCTGCAGAGTCCTGAACCGTTTTCGGTACATGTCAGGGGTGAGGTTGTAGCTTTTGATGATGGCCGCCTTGATTTTAGCATAGTCCCCATCACAGTCCATAGGCAGGTCAGCAAAAACATCCAGTGCCTTCCCTCCTCAGGCCTGGGGTGAGATATTTTGCCCACTGGGTTTCGAGGAGCTGATACTGGCGACACATCTTTTCAAAGCTCCTGAAGAATCCATCAACCCCTGACCTCTCGTCCATCACAGGGAACTTGTCAAAGACGGCATTGGTTGGCGTACCTCTCTGGTGTCTGTGGGGACAGGTGATGCAAGACCCCGGTCGAGCCGTGCCAATTCCAGCGTCAGCTGGCGCTCTGCGGCTTCCCTCTCAGCTTGGCGCTCAGCTTGGCGTTCAGCGGCCCTCTGGTACTCCAGGATGAGTTGAAAACGAAGGTTGGCATCAGAGTCACCCAGGCAGGCCAGGCGCAGCCTGCAGGGATGAGGGCAGTCCTTCTGAGGTGGTACTCTGCTCAGAGATCTCACCAGCAGGAGAGGCAGGCCTTGGGTTTACCTCACGGAGCAGCTGGGGAGGACTGCCATCTGACCCGGTTGTCATGCCTGTCCTCCCTTCATCATCCGCCTGCAGCGCACGTGCGAGGAAGTCCTTTGTCGGTCTGAACCATCAATCCCTCTGAGCTGACAGAGACTGACTAGCGCTTCCTTCGTCATCTTCAGGTATGAGGCGGACATGATGCTGCACTTCACCAAATAAAAGATAGAAAAAGAAAAACAAGAGGGGGGACTGTTCTGTATGTGTATGTTCTGCAGCACGGTCAGCTCACCTGTACACTAGCACCGCACTGCCAGCTGTTAGTGGAAGGTTTAATTGCTTAAACCTGGCACTAATGCTTTAAATGAAATCCCACACGCTGCCACCAATCTGTCACGAACTCGCCCGAGCTCCCAGACCGCAGTACCTGATCAGACCGGGATCAGATGCCAGCAATCAATCGGGACAAGTTCTGACACTACACACTATCCAATTTGATCACCCTGCTTCTTACAATCCACCAGATTGCACAGGAGATCAAATTGTGACCAGTTCCTTTTAGAAATGAAGGAACTTTACAGGGGCCTAGGCTTGGAAGAACTCCTCTCCCACCTACCAGCCCACACACTCATTCACACAGCAAACCCCCACCAATCTGATCTAACCAACCCGATCTGCCAGATCAGACTTGGTGGGACTTAGCGAACACAGAATCCCTCCTGCCACACACACAGGGCCTTCAAGGAAACCTACAACCCGGACGCAGACCTCTCCTCTAAGAGGCTGCTGTCCTCACCTTATCCGTGGGATCAATTACCCCACACACCTCGGTCTATTATATACCTGGTACTGAGACCGCACACAGAGTCCCAGCACGTACACAGAGGATACCCCACTATCCACACTTCACACAGAAGCTATGGTCACAGACTTACAAGCAGACATCCACAGTCACCTTCAGAGAAAGATTCGCATTTAAAGCAAACAGGTAGCTGAAAATTAGGAACTCTAATTGCCTTACAATATTGCCCGTGCTGGGTTAAGAAAAGAGGTTTTAATAAACATAAAGATATTACTAAAAAACAGAAGCATACAGATATATACAGAGAACAGTTTTAAAATAAAAGGGATAAATGAAGACTGATGCTTACGTTACTCACACAGAGACTGCAGCTATCAGGTCCTGAGGCAAGGCGGAAACACGGATCCTCATTCAATCAGATTGGCCTCAAAATGGGAACACAGTACAATCTGCTCTGTCCAATTTATGAGGACTGGTCAGGCAGTCTGTAAGCCGACCTGTAAGGCGGGACACAGGGTGGGCTGTGAGGTTTATGACCTGTCAGTCCCACTGAAATCTGGTCTGAAATTGATTTCTGCCCATAACTCGGCGCAGGAGCACGTCCGCCCGATGATTGTGGGCTCATTTTTCAGCTCTCAGGGTTGGGGTCACAGAGGTACCAAACATGGGGTGTCCACGTGTCCCCAATCAGTAGAACCGATTTCCTGAGCCAGGGTTATCACAAGTGGGTGGTTCTTGATATGAGCCTAACCGACATTCCTTGACTGTTACAATGGCGTAGGTCAACAACCTCTATTGAGCGGTGTATTCGAGTTATGACCAGAATATGATTTTTGGATTCTTCTGGTGACAGGGAGAGCTGCTCGCCCCCCTCCCTCCGGGATGCACTCAGCTTGCTCCTATCGTAAAGTAATAAACCTCTTTCAAGTGGTTCACTACCTGAGTCTGTTTATATAAAGGGTCCTGGAGGCCACCGACCGTTGTCACCTCTAGGTCAGAGGCCAGGAACTAAGGAGTTTATGGCTGTGGTCTGGTTTTGAATGTAGGGAGAGACCTTATAGGCCTGGGGTTGACATGAGGTAAATTCAGGAAACATGGCTGCCATGGAAAACCATAATCCATATCCCTCATACCTCACACGGTGTATTATAGATGAGTGTATTATCCGGTTTATATATGTGCAGTGTATTATAGATGAGTGTATTATCCGGTGTATATATGTGCAGTATATTATAGATGAGTGTATTATCCGGTGTATATATGTGCAGTATATTATAGATGAGTGTATTATCCGGTTTATATATGTGCAGTGTGTTATAGATGAATGTATCACACAGTACATATATATATATACAGTATATTATTATAGATTTCCATCACTTGTTGGACATGACATGTGGATTTCTATCAGGTAAACTGATGTGACATCTAAAGTCGAATTCCTTCAGGTGACCCAATGAAATATAAAAGCAGATACAGCAGACTAGTGGATTTCTATCATGTATCTGCTGTGACTAGGGATGAGCGAATCAACTTCGCATAAAACATCCGAAGTCGATTCGCATAAAACTTCATCCTTATACTGTACGGAGCAGGTGACATCACAAGTGGGTTTCCATCAGTTATCTTATTTAAATGTGTTACTCCTCCTGTAAAAAGTGTAAACCCTTCAAACACCCAGAAAGGGCCAACGCGTTTTATACTGTCCTGTTGCTTGGTGTATTACACACGCCATCATGTAATAAGATCATATAGTACAGGGAGTCTGCAGGCACAGAGGGCCGTGGAACTGAGTGTCCTGATGTGTGTGACCCACTGAGTGCCCGAAGGGCATGAAGATGTACGAACCACTGAGTGTCCCGACGTGTGTGACCCACTGATTGCCCCGACGTGTGTGACCCACTGATTGCCCCGACGTGTGTGACCCACTGATTGCCCCGACGTGTGTGACCCACTGATTGCCCTGATGTGTGTGACCCACTGAGTGCCCCGATGTGTGTGACCGACTGAGTGCCCCGATGTGTGTGACCCACTGAGTGCCCCAATGTGTGTGACCCACTGAGTGCCCCGATGTGTGTGTGACCCACTGAATGCCCCGATGTGTGTGTGACCCACTGAGTCCCCCGATGTGTGTGTGACCCACTGAGTGCCCCAATGTGTGTGACCCACTGAGTGCCCTGATGTGTGTGACCCACTGAGTGCCCTGATGTGTGTGACCCACTGAGTGCCCCGATGTGTGTGACCCACTGAGTGCCCGATGTGTGTGACCCACTGAGTGCCCGATGTGTGTGACCCACTGAGTGCCCCGATGTGTGTGACCCACTGAGTGCCCCGATGTGTGTGACCCACTGAGTGCCCTGATGTGTGTGACCCACTGAGTGCCCTGATGTGTGTGACCCACTGAGTGCCCCGATGTGTGTAACCCACTGAGTGGCCCGATGTGTGTAACCCACTGAGTTCCCCGATGTGTGTGACCCACTGAGTGCCCCGATGTGTGTGACCCACTGAGTGTCCCGATGTGTGTGACCCACTGAGTGACCAGATGTGTGTGACCCACTGAGTGTCCCGATGTATGTGTGACCCACTGAGTGCCCCGATGTGTGTGACCCACTGTGTGCCCCAATGTGTGTGACCCACTGAGTGCCCCGATGTGTGTGACCCACTGAAGTGCCCGATGTGTGTGACCCACTGAGTGCCCCGATGTGTGTGACCCACTGAGTGCCCCGATGTGTGTGACCCACTGAGTGCCCCGATGTGTGTGACCCACTGAGTGCCCTGATGTGTGTGACCCACTGAGTGCCCCGATGTGTGTGACCCACTGAGTGCCCTGATGTGTGTGACCCACTGAGTGCCCCGATGTGTGTGACCCACTGAGTGCCCCGATGTGTGTGACCCACTGAGTGTCCCGATGTGTGTGACCCACTGAGTGTCCCGATGTGTGTGACCCACTGAGTGTCCCGATGTGTGTGACCCACTGAGCGACCAGATGTGTGTGACCCACTGAGCGTCCCAATGTGTGTGACCCACTGAGTGCCTCGATGTGTGTAACCCACTCAGTGGCCCAATGTGTGTGACCCACTCAGTGGCCCGATGTGTTTAACCCACTGAGTGGCCCGATGTGTGTAACCCACTGAGTGGCCCAATGTGTGTGACCCACTGAGTGCCCCGATGTGTGTGACCCACTGAGTGCCCCGATGTGTGTGACCCACTGAGTGCCCCGATGTGTGTGACCCACTGAGTGCCCCGATGTGTGTGACCCACTGAGTGGCCCGATGTGTGTAATCAACTGAGTGCCCTGATATGTGTGACCCACTGAGTGCCCCCATGTGTGTGACCCACTGTGTGCCCCAATGTGTGTGACCCACTGTGTGCCCTGATGTGTGTGACCCACTGAGTGCCCCGATGTGTGTGACCCACTGAGTGCCCCGATGTGTGTGACCCACTGAGTGCCCCGATGTGTGTGACCCACTGAGTGCCCCAATGTGTGTGACCCACTGAGTGCCCCAATGTGTGTGACCCACTGAGTGCCCCGATGTGTGTGACCCACTGAGTGCCTCAATGTGTGTGACCCACTGAGTGCCCCAATGTGTGTGACCCACTGAGTGCCCCAATGTGTGTGACCCACTGAGTGCCCCGAGGTGTTTGCACCATAAAGCAGTAGCTTCTATGGGGATCAGAAGCTGCGGGCGATGAGCTGCACACCTCACATTTTCCCGGTGTTACTTACACTTTTGCCTTACCCATCAGAAACAACATGGGCAGGAAGCGGTTAATTTCCAAGGCGCTTCTCTTCTTCCTCTGTTTCCCCATCATTATTTGAGGCGTCTTTAGAAGGCGATTAGCCGAGCTGTGTAATTGTGAGGAATAAATAACTTCCTCAGCGCGGCCTTATTTTTAGATTTCTTGGGCTGCACTTTTGAACAGAATATTTATCTCCAAGTCCGAGGGAGCAGGATTTAGGTGTAACCTCCCTGGACTGGACCCAGTACCTGACACCTGCACGGCTTTCTCCTGTTACCGCCCTCTGGATCGTGGCTCGCTGCCACGTATCTCATCCTTCTTAATGGAGCACTGTGTGAAAGGATCTATGCACAGTTGTTACTGAAATTAAAGGGGATGTCCCATCACAAAATATCCACAGGATAGGTGATATGTATCTTGGGTCTGACCTCTGGTAACCCCACCCATCATGAGATCGGGGTTCTGGTGGAGCAATGGTGGCGCATGCGCACTGCCGCTCCGGTCATCTCTATGATACTGCTGGAGACTGCTTAACAGATTTTCATCCATTCTTCCTTGCAGACGTCTTCCAGTTCTTTGAGGTTCCCAGACCGTCTACCATGCTCTGCTCTTTTGTGGTCTATCCACAGATTTTCAATGATGTTCAGATCAGGGGACTGTGAGGACCATGGTAAAACCTTCAGCAGATCAGGGGACTGTGAGGACCATGGTGAAACCTTCAGCAGATCAGGGACCTGTGAGGACCATGGTAAAACCTTCAGCAGATCAGGGGACTGTGAGGGCCATGGTAAAACAGTCAGCAGATCAGGGGACTGTGCGGGCCATAGTAAAACCTTCAGCAGATCAGGGGACTGTGAGGGCCATGGTAAAACCTTCAGCAGATCAGGGGGCTGTGAGGGCCATGGTAAAACCTTCAGCAGATCAGGGGGCTGTGAGGACCATGGTAAAACCTTCAGCAGATCAGGGGACTGTGAGGGCCTTGGTAAAACCTTCATCAGATCAGGGGACTGTGAGGGCCATGGTAAAACCTCCAGCAGATCAGGGACCTGTGAGGATCATGGTAAAACCTTCAGCAGATCAGGGGACTGTGAGGGCCATGGTAAAACCTTCAGCAGATCAGGGGACTGTGAGGACCATGGTAAAGCCTTCAGCAGATCAGGGACTGTGAGGGCCATGGTAAAACCTTCAGCAGATCAGGGGACTGTGAGGACCATTGTAAAACCTTCAGAAGATCAGGGGACTGTGAGGGCCATGGTAAAACCTTCAGCAGATCAGGGGACTGTGAGGGCCATGGAAAAACCTTCAGCAGATCAGGGGACTGTGAGGGCCATGGTAAAACCTTCAGCAGATCAGGGGACTGTGAGGGCCATGGTAAAGCCTTCAGCAGATCAGGGGACTGTGAGGACCATGGTAAAACCTTCAGCAGATCAGGGGACTGTGAGGACCATGGTAAAACCTTCAGCAGATCAGGGGACTGTGAGGGCCATGGTAAAACCTTCAGCAGATCAGGGGACTGTGAGGGCCATGGTAAAACCTTCAGCAGATCAGGGGACTGTGAGGGCCATGGTAAAACCTTCAGCAGATCAGGGGACTGTGAGGGCCATGGTAAAACCTTTAGCAGATCAGGGGACTGTGAGGGCCATGGTAAAACCTTCAGCAGATCAGGGGACTGTGAGGACCATGGTAAAACCTTTAGCAGATCAGGGGACTGTGAGGGCCATGGTAAATCCTTCAGCAGATCAGGGGACTGTGAGGGCCATGGTAAATCCTTCAGCAGATCAGGGGACTGTGAGGGCCATGGTAAAACCTCCAGCAGATCAGGGACCTGTGAGGATCATGGTAAAACCTTCAGCAGATCAGGGGATTGTGAGGGCCATGGTAAAACCTTCAGCAGATCAGGGGACTGTGAGGCCATGGTAAAACCTTCAGCAGATCAGGGGATTGTGAGGACCATGGTAAAGCCTTCAGCAGATCAGGGACTGTGAGGGCCATGGTAAAACCTTCATCAGATCAGGGGAATGTGAGGACCATGGTAAAACCTTCAGCAGATCAGGGGACTGTGAGGACCATGGTAAAACCTCCAGCAGATCAGGGGACTGTGAGGGCCATGGTAAAACCTCCAGCAGATCAGGGGACTGTGAGGGCCATGGTAAAACCTTCAGCAGATCAGGGGACTGTGAGGGCCATGGTAAAACCTTCAGCAGATCAGGGGACTGTGAGGGCCATGGTAAAACCTTCAGCAGATCAGGGGACTGTGAGGGCCATGGTAAAACCTTCAGCAGATCAGGAGACTGTAAGGGCCATGGTAAAACCTTCATCAGATCAGGGGAATGTGAGGGCCATGGTAAATCCTTCAGCAGATCAGGGGACTGTGGGGGCCATGGTAAAACCTTCAGCAGATCAGGGGACTGTGAGGGCCATGGTAAAACCTTCAGCAGATCAGGGGACTGTGAGGGCCATGGTAAAACCTTCATCTTGCACCTTTTGAGGTCGTCCATTGTGGATTTTGAGGTGCATTTAGTACCATTATCCATTTGTAGAAGCCATCCTGTTTTCAGCTTTTTTACAGCTGGTGTTATGTTTGCTTCCAGAATTTGCTGGAATTTCATTGAATCCATTCTTTCCTGTACCCATGAAATGTTCCCCGTGTCATTGGCGGCTTAGAAGAACCCACGGCTGCTGTTTTTGGGACAAGGTTAGAGGAGTCTGACGATTTACAGTACATATTAGATAGAACGAAAGAAAGATAATGAGCTAGATAGATAAATATTAGAAAGATAGATATTAGATGGGTAGATATTAGGTAGATATATAAATGGTATATATACAGCTTATATTAGTTTCCTCTCCATTACTCCTCTGTCTTTGTGTCAGTCTCCACTAAAGTTCTTACATTCTGTTCATAGTTATTACATAGTTAATACGGTTGAACCATCAAGTTCAACCAGATCCTCCAGTAAAGCAGTGACTATGGGTCCAGTGTGGTTACTCCCCCCTGTGAGGATGAGCAGTGGTGCCCATGTGTCCTGTGGCCCCTTTATGCAGTGCCCGCTGAGTTATGGTAGACCCTAAACATCTGCTAATTGTGAGATTACATGTGAGAGGTCTGTGCTCTTCCCCGGGGACCCCTCCACCATTTCATTTCCTGCTGGGGTCCTGAGGGGACGGGGCCGCTTCTCTGTAAATTGATTTTATGCAGGGTATTTAGAGGCTGAGCGAGGCCGGGCCTCAATCCTCCCGGGCCTAATAGACGCTGACAGTCTGTGTCATTTCCCAGAGAAGACGCCGCCGAGTGAATCCGATTAATATTCTCCAGCAATTTACAGGTAATATCCTTCACCTGCAGCCTGGGGCCACGTCTGTGCAATGGAGGGTCTATCTATCTATCTATCTATCTATCTATCTATCTACCTCATATCTATCTATCTCATATCTATCTATCTATCTATCTATCTATCTATATCTATCTATCTATCTCATATCTATCTATCTATCTCATATCTATCTATCTATCTATCTCATATCTATCTATCTATCTATCTATCTATCTACCTCATATCTATCTATCTATCTCATATCTATCTATCTATCTATCTCATATCTATCTATCTATCTATCTCATATCTATCTATCTATCTATCTATCTATCCCTCTCATATCTATCTATCTATCTCATATCTATCTATCTATCTATCATCTATCTATCTATCTATCTATCTCATATCTATCTATCTATCTATCTATCTCATATCTATCTATCTATCTATCTATCTCATATCTATCTATCTATCTATCTCCTATTTATCTATATAAAAAAAGGCAGCACTCCAATATAACGGGAAAATAGTGGCTGGTTTATTAACCCTTTCGAGCAGCAGCGTTTCCGCTCTACTCAGTGGAGCCTTGGTCACGCTGTGATAACATGCGCCATACATGACATATAAACCCTAGTCTCAGCTGTAACATGATTACATAATTACCAAAAGAAATAAAAGGGTGATTACTAGGGCTGCAGCTAACGATTATTAGAATAATTGATTAGTTGTCGATAATTTCATCGATTATTCGGGAATAAACACAAAAATGACAAAAAAGGGGTTTATATGATTTTACTTGAAAGATTATGTTCAAAGGCCATATTAAAACAATTTTAGGAGTTACATAATTATACATTTTTTGCATTAGAATGTAAAAAAGACAACATGTCCACATGGTCACATGGATGACACTGTTATGGGGGATCTGTGGATGACACTGTTATGGGGGATCTGTGGATGACACTGTTATGGGGGATCTGTGGATGACACTGTTATGGGGATCTGTGGATGACACTGTTATGGGGGATCTGTGGATGACACTGTTATGAGAGGGATCTGTGGATGACACTGTTATAGAGGATCTGTGGATAACACTGTTATGGAGGATCTGTGGATGACACTGTTATAGGAGATCTGTGGATGACACTGTTATGAGGGATCTGTGGATGACACTGTTATGGAGAGATCTGTGGATGACACTGTTATAGGGAGATCTGTAGATGTCACTGTTATGGGGATCTGAGATAGAACTGTTATAGGGGATCTGTGGATGACACTGTTATGGAGGATCCGTGGATGACACACTGTTATGGAGGATCTGTGGATGACACTGTTATGAGGGGATCTGTGGATGACAACTGTTATGAGAGGATCTGTGGATGTCACTGTTATAGGGGATCTGAGGATGACACTGTTATGGGAGATCTGTGGATGACACTGTTATGGAGAGATCTGTGGATGACACTGTTATGGAGGATCTGTGGATGACACACTGTTATAGAGGGATCTGTGGATGACACTGTTATAGAGGATCTGTGGATGAGCACTGTTATGAGGAGATCTGTGAGATGGCACTGTTATATGGAGGATCTGTGGATGGCACTGTTATAGGGGATCTGTGGATAGACACTGTTATAGGGAGATCTGTGGATGACACTGTTATAGGAGATCTGTGGATGACACTGTTATAGGGGATCTGTGGATGACACTATTATAGAGGGATCTGTGGATGACACTGTTATGGGGGAGGGCATCAGTGGATGGCACTGTTATGGGAAGGGGATCAGTGGATGGCACTGTTATGGGGAGGTGGTTAGTGGATGGCACTGTTATGGGGAGGGGCATCAGTGGATGGCACTGTTATGGGAAGGGGGATCAGTGGATGGCACTGTTATGGGGAGGGGTTAGTGGATGGTACTGTTATGGGCAGGGGGATCAGTGGATGGCACTGTTATGGGGAGGGGATCAGTGGATGGTACTGTTATGGGGAGGAGGATCTGTGGATGGCACTGTTATGGGGAGGGGCAGCTGTGGATGGCACTGTTATGGGGAGGGGGTTAGTGGATGGCACTGTTATGGGGAGGGGGATCAGTGGATCGCACTGTTATGGGGAGGGGGGATCAGTGGATGGCACTGTTATGGGGAGGGGGGTCTATGGATAGCAGTGCCCCTGTTATGCTGTTATGGGGAGGGGGATCAGTGGATGGCACTGTTATGGGGAGGGGGATCTGCTGATGGCAGTGGCACAGTTATGTGGAGGGGGATCTGAGGATGGCACTGTTATGGGGGGCATCTGTGGATGGCAGTGTTATGGGGAGGGGGATCAGTGGATGGCAGTGTTATAGGGAGGGGGATCAGTGGATGGCAGTGTTATAGGGAGGGGGATCAGTGGATGGCAGTGTTATAGGGAGGGGGATCAGTGGATGGCACTGTTATGGGAGGGCATCAGTGGATGGCACTGTTATGGGAAGGGGGATCAGTGGATGGCACTGTTATGGGGAGGGGGTTAGTGGATGGCACTGTTATGGGGAGGGGCATCAGTGGATGGCACTGTTATGGGAAGGGGATCAGTGAATGGCACTGTTATGGGAAGGGGTTAGTGGATGGTACTGTTATGGGGAGGGGATCAGTGGATGGCACTGTTATGGGGAGGGGGATCAGTGGATGGCACTGTTATGGGGAGGAGGATCTGTGGATGGCACTGTTATGGGGAGGGGCAGCTGTGGATGGCACTGTTATGGGGAGGGGGTTAGTGGATGGCACTGTTATGGGGAGGGGATCAGTGGATGGCACTGTTATGGGAGGGGGATCAGTGGATGGCACTGTTATGGGGAGGATCTGTGGATAGCACTGTTATTGGCGGATCTGTGGATGCACTGTTATGGGGAGGGGGATCTGTGGATGGCACTGTTATGGGAGGGGATCTGTGGATGGCACTGTTATGGGGAGGAGGATCTGTGGATGGCACTGTTATGGGGAGGGCATCTGTGGATGGCACTGTTATGGGGAGGGGGTCAGTGGATGGCACTGTTATGGGAGAGGGATCTGTGGATGGCAACTGTTATGGGGAGGGGGATCAGTGGATGGCACTGTTATGGGAGGGGATCTGTGGATGGCACTGTTATGGGGGATCTGTGGATGGCACTGTTATGGGGAGGGTTAGTGGATGGCACTGTTATGGGGAGGGGATCAGTGGATGGCACTGTTATGGGAGGGGATCAGTGGATGGCACTGTTATGGGAGGATCTGTGGATGGCACTGTTCAAGTGGATGGCACTGTTATGGGAGGGATCTGCTGATGGCGGCACTGTTATGGGAGGAGGATCTGTGGATAGCACTGTTATGGGGGGATCTGTGGATGGCACTGTTATGGGGAGAGGGGTCAGTGGATGGCACTGTTATTGGGAGGATCTGTGGATGGCACTGTTATGGGGAAGGGATCTGTGGATGGCACTGTTATTGGGGGATCTGTGGATGGCACTGTTATGGAGAGGCATCTGTAGATGGCACTGTTACTGAGGAGGGGCGTCTGTGGATGGCACTGTTATGGGGAGGAGATCTGTGGATGGCACTGTTATGGGAGGGATCTGTGGATTGGCACTGTTATGGGGAGGGATCAGTGGATGGCACTGTTATGGGGAGGGGATCTGCTGATGGCAGTGGCACTGTTATGGGGAGGAGGATCTGTGGATGGCACTGTTATGGGGGATCTGTGGATGGCACTGTTATGGGAGGGGATCTGTGAATGACTCTGTTATGGGGAGGGGGTCTGTGGATGGCACTGTTATGGGGAGGGGATCTGTGGATGGCACTGTTATGGGGGGGATCTGTGGATGGCACTCTGTTATGGGGAGAGGATCTGTGAATGACTCTGTTATGGGAGAGGGGTCTGTGGATGGCATTGTTATAGGGGAGAGGATCTGTGGATGGCACTGTTATGGAGGGATCTGTGGATGGCACTGTTATGGGGAGAGATCTGTGAATGACTCTGTTATGGAGAGAGAGATCTGTGGATGGCACTGTTATGGGGAGAGGGATCTGTGGATGGCACTGTTATGGGGGGGGATCTGTGGATGGCACTGTTATGGGGAGGGGATCTGTGAATGACTCTGTTATGGGGAGGGGGTCTGTGGATGGCATTGTTATGGGGAGGGATCTGTGGATGGCACTGTTATGGGAGGGATCTGTGGATGGCACTGTTATGGGGAGGGGGTCAGTGTATGGCACTGTTATTAGGGGATCTGTGGATGGCACTGTTATGGGTGAAGGGGATATGTGGATGGCACTGTTATTGGGGGGGATCTGTGGATGGCACTGTTATGGTGAGGGGGGGTCAGTGGATGGCACTGTTATTGGGGGGGGATCTGTGGATGGCACTGTTATGGAGGGCATCTGTAGATGGCACTGTTATGGGGAGGGGGATCTGTGAATGACTCTGTTATGGGGAGGGGGGGTCTGTGGATGGCACTGTTATGGGGAGGGGGATCTGTGAATGACTCTGTTATGGGGGATCTATGGATAACACTATATGGCATCTTATGCTATATGTGTCAGCCACTGATCTCCCCCATAACAGTGTCCCCCAATACACGGGCCCCGCCGCTCACAGCCGTATAATATCTAAAGAGTATTCCTTAACCGACAGTAACTTGAACTTTACCGGACTCATTTTCACCTTAGGACTCGGCCATTTTTTGCAAATCTTACCAGTGTCACTTTATGTGGTGATAACTTTAAAACGCTTTTTCTTATCCAGGCCATTCTGAGATTGTTTTTTCGTCACATATTGTACTTCATGACACTGGTAAAATTAAGTCGAAAAATTTCATTTTTATTTATAAAAAAAATATCAAATTTACCAAAAATTTGGAAAAATTAGCAATTTTCCAAGTTTCAATTTCTCTACTTCTATAATACATAGTAATACCGCCCAAAAAAGTTATTGATTTACATTCCCCATATGTCTACTTCATGTATCGATCATTTTGGGAATGCCATTTTATTTTTTGGGGACGTTACAAGGCTTAGAAGTTTAGAAGCAAATCTTGAAATTTTTCAGAAATTTTCAAAAACCCACTTTTTAGGGACCAGTTCAGGTCTGAAGTCACTTTGTGAGGCTTACATAATAGAAACCATCCAAAAATGACCCCATTCTAGAAACTACACCCCTCAAGGTGTTCAAAACTGATTTTACAAACGTCATTAACCCTTTAGGTTTTCCACAAGAGTTAATGGCAAATGGAGATAAAATTTCAGAATTTCGATTTTTTGGAAAATTTTCCGTTTGAATCCATTTTTTCCAGTAAAAAAGCAAGGGTTACCAGTCAAACAAAACTCAATTTTTATTGCCCCGATTCTGTCGTTTTCAGAAACACCCCATATGTGGGCGTAAACTGCTGTATGGCCAAACGGCAGGGCGTAGAAGGAAGGGAACGCCATATGGTTTTTGGAAGGCGGATTTTGCTGGCTGGATTTTTGACACCATGTCCCATTTGAAGCCCCCCGATGCACCCCTAGAGTAGAATCTCCAAAAAAGTGACTCCATCTAAGAAACTACACCCCTCAAGGTATTCAAAACTGATTTTACAAACTTTGTTAACCCTTTAGGTGTTCCACAAGAGTTAATGGCAAATGGAGATGAAATTTCGGAATTTCTATTTTTTGTTACCTTGCCTCAAAAAAAGTGTAATTTAGAGCAACCAAAAATCATATTTACCCTAAGATAATACAAACAAAACTGCCACCTTATTCCGTACTTTCCAAAATGGGGTCACTTTTTTGGAGTTTCTACTGTAGGGGTGCATCGGGGGGGCTTCAAATGGGACATAGTGTCAAAAAACCAGTCCAGCAAAATCCACCTTCCAAAAACCATATGGCGTTCCCTTCCTTCTGTGCCCTGCCGTTTGGCCATACAGCAGTTTACGCCCACATATGGGGTGTTTCTGAAAACTACAGAATCGGGGCAATAAAAATTGAGTTTTGTTTGGCTGTTAACCCTTGCTTTGTTACTGGAAAAATGGATTAAAATGGAAAATTTGCAAAAAAATAGCTATTTTCGGACCGTTTTTATTTTTTGTTATTTACATCGTTGAACTGACAGGTTAGATTGTGTGCTATTTCTATAGAGCAGGTTGTTACGGACGCGGCAATACTAAATATGGCTACTTTTTAGGGGGTTTTGTTTCAGTTTTACATAATACAGCATTTTTGAAAAAAATGATTTTTTAGTGTCTTCACATTCTGAAAGCCATATATTTTTTTTATTTTTTGGGCGACTGTCTTATGTAGGGGCTCATTTTTTGCGAGATGAGATGGCGGTTTGATTGGAACTATCTTGGGGTGCATATGACATTTTGGTCGCCTGAGGGGTTCGGTGATGTGTTATTTTTATAGAGCAGGTTGCGACGGACGTGCCGATACCAAATATGTATACTTTTTATTTATTTATTTATTTAAGTTTTACACAATATTATCATTTTTTAAAACAAAACAAATCATGTTTTAGTGTCTCCATAGTCTGAGAGCCATATATTTTTTTTTTTTGGGGGTGATTGTCCTATGTGGGGTATCATTTTTTGCGGGATGAGATGACGGTTAGATTGGCACTATTTTTGGGTGCATATAACTTTTTGATCGCTTGCTATTACAGCTTTTGAGATGTGAGGTGACAAAAATTGTTTTTTTTTACATTGTTTTTATTTTATTTTTTAACAGTATTTACCTGAGGGGTTAGATAATGTGATATTTTTATAGAGCAGGTTTTTACGGATGCGCGATACATAATATGTATACTTTTTATTTATTTATTTTACTTTAACACAATAATAGCATTTTAGAAAAAAAAAATTATGTTTTAGTGTCTCCATAGTCTGAGAGCCATATTTTTTATTTTTTGGGCGATTGTCCTATATAAGGACTCATTTTTGCGGGATGAGATGGCGGTTTTATTGGTACTATTTTGGGAGGCATCGCCTTTTTGATCACTTAGTATTACACTTTTTGTGATGCAAGGTGACAAAAAATGGCTTTTACACCATTTTTGTGTTTTTTACGGTATTTGCGTGAGGGTTAGAGTCACGTGATATTTTTATAGAGGAGATTTTTACGGACAGGCGATACCTAATATGTGTAGTTTATTTGTTTTTTTATTTTTATTCAGTGATATGTATTTTTCTTATTTTTACTTTTTTTCACTTTTTGACATTTTTTGACCCAGACCCACTTGGTTCTTGTAGATCCAGTGGATCTGGTGTCTATATAATACAGTACAGTACACTATATAGTGTACTGCACTGTATTTTTACTTTCACAGTCTGGTCAGACTTCTGCCTTTAGCAGAAGTCTGACCAGAATTCTACTCATGGCAAGCAGGACGCTTCTGAGCGTCCTGCTGCCATGGTAGCCATCACCCGCTGCCATTACAGAGCAGCGGGTGATGGAAAAGAAGTGAGCTCCCTCCCTCTACTATCCTATCCCGTCAGGGGGCTGCAAAGTGCGGCAGCCCCGATGGGAGAGGAGGGAGCTCCCTCCATGTTAACACCTTCTATACCGCGGTCCGTACGGACCGCGGTATAGAGAGGTTAAACTGCTGACATCTGCAGCACAGATGTCAGCAGTTTACTAACAGGGGTCAGCAATGTGCTGACCCCTGCTATCCCACTAGACACCAGGAAATGGATTGAAAGGAGGCGGGCGGGATCGCGTCCACCCGCCAGCTCCGCCCGCACATCCGCCATCCCCCTGCACCGCCCGGGGACAATAAAATGGCGGGGTGCAGGAGGGGTTAAAATTTAACATTGGGGGCATATTTTAGTCTCTGATCCCGCGGTCTGATCAGAGGATCAGCACATAGCGCAGCAAACCGCAGGTCTGAATTGACCTGCGGTTTGCTGCGATCACTGACATGGGGGTCACAGGACCCCCTGGGCGTGTGCCAAGATGCCTGCTGATTGATTTCAGCAGGCATCTTGTTCCGATCACCGCCACGTGCGCAGCGGTGATCGGAACTTCTCAGGGCGTACATGTACGCCCTTCGTCCTAGGGGGTTAAAGCAGCGCTGTGATCTTTATAACCTTACAATGAAGCTCCGGTAACAGGCAGAGCTGGCGGCGGCGTAACATCACTCAATCACGTGATGTGCATGCTCCGCCCACCGGACGTGCATGCTCCGCCCCCATGAATTAAGTAGGCCGAGCAGGCGCATCACGTGAGTGAGTGACATTACGCCGCCGCCCGCTCTGCCTGTTACCGGAGCTTCATTGTAAGGGGATAAAGATCACAGCGCTGCTTTAAAGTTCAAGTTACTGTCGGTTAAGGAATACTCTTTAGATATTATACGGCTGTGAGCGGCGGGGCCCGTGTAAGAGTACAGTGACTGCACCGGCCCCTCCGAGAGTTGCCGCCTCCAGCCCCTTCTCCCTCCCGGCTGATACATCGCTGCGCTGTGAAGCATCGCAGCCAGCGATGTATCAGGGACTTAACTATGGCGGTGCGGGAGCGTGCAGGAATTACGGGACCCGCAGGCATAGCGCCTGACCGCCCGATCCCGCCCGCATAGTAAGGAATAATCGGCTGATTATTCGATAACGGGATTCGTCGACAACCTATCGATTAATCGTTGCGGCCTTAGTGATTCCACTTCAAAACTCCAAGAAAGTGCATCATGGTAAAGTGCAGACTCCGTTTGGGACACAATTGCATAAAGTCATAATCTCCCAAAAAAAAAAAGAATGTAGTGCGCATAGAATATATAATGTGACCCGATTCCCATCAGTAGATCTATCAGGGGTCCCAAATGAACCAATTGTGCATAATAAAATCTATTATAATCTCTCTGTAGTCCATAGGCAGATCTCACGGGCGCTGGATAACATTGAGATCAAGTTTGGCGTCAGGAAACATGGTGCACGCATGCGCCACTCGTCCGTACTCACGCGAGATACGCGATTAAAGAAATCAACTGTGAAACCATAGTAAGATGGCCGCCGCGTACCGAGTACTCATAGCGCATCCCATTATGTCACCAAAGTGATCCGCATCAACATAATAGTCACCTAGGTGACCGTAAACAACCCGTATTCAATGGATACCATATGACGATCAGATCCCACTATAGACGGGGGTCAGCGCTGGCAGAGGGGAGGTGCGGAAACAGCAATCACCGGCCCTCGCAGAACAACCCGACCGTCACGGCCAGCACCTGTACGGCGTCGGACCGCCGCTGCTGCTTCTCCCTGTACATTGATGAAATCATCCGGTTACGGGGGGGAGCAGCTAAAGGCAGACTGGGAGGAGCCTTCCTAGCATCACCCGCGATGCTGGCCAGGCTCGTCCCCGCTTTCCGTCACCGGATGTTTTCATCAGTGTACTGGGAGAAGCGGCGGTGCGGGGACCAGGAGTGGCGTGGGGAGCGGGGTAAGTATATGACCTGTGAGGGGCCCGGCACTTGGGGCAGCTGTTGGAGACATTGGATAATCCTTTTAAATTCCACATTAAGACCCCTTGGTTTAAAGGGGTTGTCTCACTTCAGTAAGTTGCATTTATCACGTAGAGAAAGTTAAAGGGGTTGTCCGGGTTCACAGACATAGCGATAGTTTCACCCAGGCAGCCCCCCTGAGGTTAGCATCGGAGCATCTCAGGCTCTTTAGTTTACAATAACACACTGACGGGCGGAAGCTTCTGCCCGGCAGTGTGTTTGGTGATGTCACCAGCTCTGATGGGCGTGCTTTAGCGCTTTCCTAGCCGTTTTACAGGCTAGGGCAGCACTAAAGCCCGCCCATCAGTGCCTGTGACGTCACCAGGCTTCCTGGCAGCCTCACGGAGAGCCCGGCTCATCACCAGAACTCCAGAAAATGCCTTTGCCCTGCTCGATTTGGCACAGGGCAAAGGAGAGCATCAGGGGGCCGCCTGGGTGAAAATGGAGGTATATCCAGGTTCAGCTCTGAACCCCGACAACCCCTTTAATACAAGCCACTTACTTATATACTGTGATTCTCCATGTTGCCTCCTTTCTGGTTTGATTCATTTTTCCATCACATTATACACGGCTCGTTTCCATGGTTACGACCACCCTGCAATCCATCAGTGGTGGTCGTGCTTGCACACTATAGGATGAAGTGTCAGCCTCTCTGGTGGCCGGGACCGTGGGAGCGCACATTGGACACGGGTAAATCCAACTTTTTCTTCCTAATAGAATATCTGTGCTGGTTCAGTCGGGTTTTTAGATCCCAGGTCGTGTCACCCACATATAACAGATGGCAAGAGCATTGTGTGCAACAGGTAGACCACATAGGTGCAATCACAGGTCACAAACTGTCAATGTTAATCGTCTTACCAGAAGAGGCATTCAAAGATTCTTTTATTTCTTTTGGTAATTATGTAATCAGGTTACAGCTGAGACTAGGGTTTTATATGTCATGTATGGCGCATGTTATCACAGCGTGACCAAGGCTTCTGTCTGTCTATCTATCCATCTCATATCTATCTATCTATACATCTATCTATCCATCTCATATCTATCTATCTATACATCTATCTATCTATCTATCTACATATCCCATATCTATTATCTATCTTTCTATCTATCAATCTATCTCCTATCTATCTATCCCATATCTATCTATCTATCTATCTATCTATCTATCTATCTATCTCTCTCATATCTATCTATCTATCTCTCTCATATCTATCTATCTATCTCTCTCATATCTATCTATCTATCTCATATCTATCTATCTATCTATCTATCTATCTATCTATCTCTCTCTCTCTCTCATATCTATCTTTCTCTCTCTATATCTTCTGACTAGAACCTCGGAGATTAAGCCGAGTTCGGTTTAAAGTTCTAAAATGTTTTTCCACTTTTTTCTTTTATTATTTGAAATATTTTATTTCATTTTCATGATCATACAAAAAGAAGAGTGCAGGAAAGGAGGGTAGCAACTTATGCAATCTTACAATCTCAAGATGTTTTTCCTCCAGTTAAGATGCATTTTAAAAAGGCCACATAAAGAGGTAAGTGTTTTTATAACAAGTCTTATTGAATAGTATCACATACACTTATATCTCTAGCAATAATAAAAACGACCTTCTAAACTTTCTCCAGTATATCATCCCTCCCCTTCCATAAGCACCCACCCCTGGTGTCCCTGGTGTCTCAGTGGCGACCTCAAGGCGCCATTTACCCCGTCCTCTTATGTGTCCTAGTGGGGGTGGTCATTACTCTAGCAGGCATCGAGTTCTCCTGGCGCCCTATCAAGGGCAATATCCAGACTATGGCCAAAATGACCAGGTTTGTTCCCAGTCATTTATTTTCCGCGGATTAAGAGCTGTGATTTTTTCAAATCTTTTTACTATCGTAACAGAATTTTTCCATTCTTCAAAGTCAGGTTGAGACTCCGCTCCCCATTTCCGCACAATGACCACTCTAGCCAGGAGGAGAGCCTTTAGCCAAAAACATTTAACTTTTCCCATATTCTCCCCCAACTGTGGAGTGGTACCCGCCATCGCCAGGGGAACATCTAAAGTGGGTCTAATTACCGATCTTCTAGAGAGTTCCTCAGATACTCTGTTCCAGTGTTTCCCAACCAGTGTGCCTCCAGCCTTTTGCTGTGCGGGCATGCTGGGAGTTGTAGTTTTGCAACAGCTGGAGGCACACTGGTTGGGAAACACTGTTCTATTCCAGAAACACAAGGTAAGTGGGCATGCCCACATCATGTGCAAAAGTCTGCCTGTTCTGTTTTGCACTTCCAACAGCCATATTTTGGATTGTTGTATGTTTTGGATAGAATAGCGGGAATGTTGCACAATCGAGGTAATATTTAAAATTGGATCAGCCTTTGATCATTAGAAAGAGAAGATTTTTTTTTACATTTTTATAAATATTTTCCAAATTCAGTGAAACCCCAGGGTCTTGATTCCATTTCACCTCACTATTAAACCTGCATACACTCTTTAATCCGTTTATCATTTTTTATATATCAGTGAAATAGACACCTTATTCCTATGAAGATAGCAGAAGTCCATGAATTCATGTGAACCTACCATAAAATATTCCTTATTCTCTGTGTGTGAAAACCCATGTTTGAGTTGCGCAAACCTAAAATTTGCTAAACCCCGTGTTTATCTAAGGGAATCAGTTCCCCAATACTTCTTATATCTCCCATATATGATATTTGTAAGACATTTATTATCTTTAAATGTATCCAAAATTCCCGTAACTTACTATTCAACCAAAGTGGTGTAAAGGAAAGAGTATAGGTGATCCTTAATACAGCTTTAATGTTCTTCCCATACTGTATGTATTCCTCTACTGATTATACGTTTTCCCTGCGTCTACCCGTATATCCTGCCTCGAGAACACTAAAGATGTCACGTTGAGGGCCTGAAAAAGTCTTTTATAAAGTGTTGTAAAACGTTCCCCTTCTCATTCATATACCACTGAATATGGGCAGCTGAATAGTATCCCTGCAGGTAGTGGACGGACAGTCCTCCGCCAGTCTCTGACGACCAGAGATATTTCTGCTTTATCCTGACTCTCGTCCGGCCCCAGATCAAATCGTTTAGCACCCCTTTCCAACTCCGAAGTTATTCAGGGAAGTGACGCACGACTTTGTGAATAACTAACTTCGGCTCATCGGAGCCCATACATTCTAATACTGTACAGAGACCGATCACCGTACATTATTATTCCGAGGTTTTGAATGAAGCGACTTCAGATTAAGCATCGAAAGCTCGCTTCGCTTAACACAACACACGGCACACGCTACATACATTGACATCTGCACTGCGTATAATATTCCGGGGCCCGTGGAAGGCCAGAGCCACACTGAAGAGGAGAAGTACCACGCCGCTCTGTATGCCTCAAAGAACTCATGTATATGATTCCATCATATCATCAGATAATGCTGATATATCACAGAGAACGTCTCGGTCAATCCCAGGCCTTCAGCATAAAAAGTAATAACAATAAGATATAGGTGTTATCAGATATATAGATCCAATGTGTTATTAGATATTACAGCCTGGTACAAGGAGTCCTGACGTATCTGTAATTACTGTTCTACAAATACAGAAAATCCTCTACTAGAACCAAGAATAAAAGTACCATGGCAGATGGATACGGCAGATGTACAGCAAGTGAATATCAAAGAGTCCATCTGTAGGGAATGGGGTCGCAGGTAAGTATATACCCTGTAAAAAAAAATAACCTGCGCTAAATAACAGATTAGAGAACGGCATGCGACCTCCCCGACATTAATCAGGTATTGAAATTGTACAATTATTGCAGCTGTTATCATAGAAAAAACAATGTTCCTGTGTGTTGATTACCTCAGAGAAGGAGCGAGAAGCAGTGGTAGTAATGTATACATTGTCCAGATAAATGCCATAGTATAGACCTGGGATGGCTAACCTCCCGCACTCCAGCTGTTGTCAAACTCCCAAGATGCACACTTGCTTGGCTGTTCTCAGAACTCGACAGAAATCAATGGAGCATGCTGGGAGTCGTAGTTTCACCACAGCTGGAGTGTCGGAGGATAGCCATCACTGGTATATATATATCGTCCACATAAATAGTATATACAGCATCCAGATAAATAGTACATAAATTATCTGGATAAATAGTATATACAATGTCCACATAAAAAGTACATAAATCATTCAGCTAATTAATACATACAGTATCCAGATAAATAGTATACAAATCCTCCAGATAAATGGTGCATAAAGCATCCCGATAAGTAGTACATAAAGTGTCCAGATAAATAGTGTATACAACTCCCAGATAAACCATACATGCAGCATCCAGATAAATAGGGCATACAGCATCCAGATAAATGTTATATACAGCATCCACGTAAATATTACACACAGCATCTAGATAAAAGTATATACAATGTCAAGAAAAATAGTAAATACAGTATCCATATAAGTAGCATATACTCCGGTTTGCCTAATTTTTTGGAAAAAATTTGTTTAGATCCGAATTTATTTGCGGTGAATTTTGTTAAAAAACGGCTATTTCCTGGCTGCAGAGAGCCTGTATAGTGGTGTAGAACACTGTGCCTTGCAGTAACACCCATAGGGAGTCTGCTGTGGTAGTGAAATAATACTGTGAGTCAGTATGACATGCAGATGACAGGCGTCACTCTTAGAATCACTGGCACACTTCACTTATTTGGGCAGTCACGGGGCCAAAACTGTCCAAATAACTCAAGTGTGAACTCAGCCTTACAGGTCGATGTTAGCGCCAAGAAGAAGCGCACTCCTTTTACACCGTCGTCAGCTGATTCCACATAGATGTCTACAGAACCTGTTCTATCAAACGCTTATACAAGTAGAGCCCCCGACAGAGTGGAGAGGGTGTCAGCAGTAAGTTTGTATTGACGTCACTGATTAATTTGCCCTTCCTCTGATCCGTCAGAACAATACCCCCCAAAAAAACGGATCCTGTCTGTGAAGCATCCGCCGTCACTCGGTCAGCATTTGGTCAGTAATCAGTATTGCTAAAGCCAAAATAAACAGGAGTGGATCTAAAACAGAGATGACACGTGAATGGAATATTTGCATGTCTTCTGTGTTTTGTACCCACTCCTGCTTTTGGCTACGAAATCACAAGCCAATTCTGATGGGACCATACAGGCCTTACAGCTGCTCTTTAGACAGGATCCGTTGTGCGTCTCATGTTTTCTTCCTTCTGACAGATCGGAAGGGTCAAATAAATGATGGTGTCAGCCAGGCCGAAAGGCAAAATGGTGGCCCAGTCATGAAGTGAGGAGGGTGGGAACCGCATGAGAAGTCCACAGAGTGGCTTTATGACATAGTGGTGAGGTGAAAGCAGCATGAGGAGGCCACAGAGTGGCACAATGATAGTATGGAGGTGGCAGCAGCATCAGGAGGAGACCACAGAGTGCCAAGGTAACATAGTATGGAGGTGGCAGCAGCATCAGGAGGCCACAGAGTGACCCAGTGGTAATAACAGTACCCGCTGACGATGGTGGGTTTAAGAAGTCATCCTTCTGCCGAATAGTGAAAATTTGTCACTACGCGAGCAAGTAAGCATGAATCATGCCATTTGTGCAAGTGACTCGGAGGGACTCCCTGCCTCCATCTCCACTGCATACTGCCACGGTGTGTCTGGGTCATCTGTCTCGTCTTCCTCATCGCCCTGTAGCTCCTCCTCTCCTGTCACCTGTGTAGAAAAACTACCCATTTTGCTACACATTGCTTGTGCTTCAATGTCCTCCTCCTCCAGTTCAGCCTCCACAGGGCTCATGTGGCCATGAGATCTAGGTGCCACGTCTGCAGTCCCCTGACCAGCCAGATTTACCACCATCTGTTCCAGGACATGAAGCAGTGGAATGATATTGTTCATCCCGTAGTCCTGGCGACTGACAAATAACATGACATCCTTAAAGGGCCTGAGCAAATGGCAGGTGCCACGCATGAGCTGCCACTGGCTGACATTGAAGTTACACAGGGGAGTACTCCTGTCTGCTTGCATCATCAAGAAATTGTTGATGGCCTTTCTCTGCTCGTATAATCGGTCCAACATATGGAGGGTGGAATTCCAACGGGTGGAAATGTCGCATATCAGCCTCTGTTGGGGGATGCCGTTCTGCCGCTGCAGCTCAAGGAGGGTGTGCTTTGCGGTATACGAGTGGCTGAAGTGCATGCAAACTTTCCTGGCCATTTTTAGGATGTCTTGCAGATGGGTGGAAGACTTCAGGAACCACTTGACAACCAGATTGAACAAGTGTGCCATGCAGGGCGCATGGCTCGACACCATGTTCTTCCCATTGTTGGTCACCATGGTTCCAATTTTTAGTTTTCACGGAGAGAGCCAGGATTCTATTTCTTGATGCATCACACAGAGCAGTTCCTCCCCTGTGTGACTCCGTTCGCCCCAGCAAACCAGGTGCAGAACAGCGTGACACCGCCGAGCCCTGTACATGTGGTATGCTGAAGGGAAACTGAATTGTCTCTGCAGTGGAGGCTGAGGACATGGTGGCGGATGAGGAGGCAGAGGAGGACATTGTCGCAGGTCCAACGCTGTGAGACTGTGGAGGCGGAAGCAGCATCACCTGGCCAAGTTGCTGGTGTGGCTGTGCAGGAACCACATTTACCCAGTGGTTTGTAAAGGACATGTACTGTCCCTGACCGTAGTTACAGCTCCACACGTCGGCGCTGCCATTTGCTTTGGCAGACACCAACAGTCTCAAGGACTGGCCCACCTTCTGTTCTACATGTGTGTGCAGGGCTGGTACTGCCTTTTGAGAAAAGAAATGACAGCTTGGGACTCTCCACCTTGGCTCGGCACAAGCCATCATTTCTCTGAAAGGTGCACAGTCCACCACTTGGAAAGGGAGGGACTGCAGCATCTGCAACTTGGCCAGGAGCACATTCGGCTTCTGCACCGTTGGATGAGTGCACGCATACTGTGGTCTCTTGTCAATCGTTTCGGTGATTGATTGCTGACGGAATTACTGACGAGGAGTAGGAGGAGAAGAAGCAGGACCATCAGACGATGGGAATGACAGAAAGCTCCCTTCAGCTAAGGTGGTGGATCCTTAAAGGGCTTCTGTCACCCCCCAAAAGTCATTTTTCTTTTTTGTGCTTAGTAAAATCCTTATAGGGCGATTATTCTATATATACTCTTTTTACCTTTTTCTGTCCGCTAATTTAGCTAAAAAACGCACTTTTTAAATATGTAAATTACCTTGCTACCAGTAAGGCATCTGCATCGCCGTCGACTTCTCTTCCGGGTGTAGATGTGACATCATCGGCGCAGGCGCACTGAGGAAGGAGCAGCCGAGCAGCGTCCTCCTCTCAGTGAACTGAAGACTGGGACAGGGCCAGCCAGAGGAGGAGAGCGCTCGCTGGCCCTGTCACTCAACAGGAGGAGGGGGCGTTTTTTGGAAAGGAGGATGCGGCGGCTACCAGCAAGTAACCGCCCTACTTGCTGGTAGCAAGGTAATTTACATATTTAAAAAGTGCGTTTTTTAGCTAAATTAACGGACAGAAAAAGGTAAAAAGAGTATATATAGAATAATCGCCCTATAAGGATTTTACTAAGCACAAAAAAGAAAAATGACTTTTGGGGGGTGACAGAAGCCCTTTAACTGCTTGAAATCGGCTGCGTGCCACTGGGTGATGCAGCGGTTGCTGCACCAGGCTGGACTACGAGATCGGAGCCACGGTTCTCCCAGGCCACTTTATGGTGACGCTGCATATGTTGATGCAGGGCCGTGGTGCCAACATTGGCACACTGGCCACGCTTCACCTTCTGCCCACAGATTCTACATATGGCCATGTTCACCTCCTCTGTCTTCACTCTATAGCTTTCAATATTTTTAAACATAAACTCAGTGTGCCTTATCACAAATTAAAATGTAACTTTCATTCCAATTTACTAAAAAAGTGATGTGGTAATGGCTAAAATATCACTGGGTAGTGGTTATCAGCCAGGTCTCCTATTTATCAGACGGGGGTCGGTGTGGCGAGCTGCTCCCTTACATCAATAAAGTCCACAGTTTCTTTCCCTCTTAATCCCTAGTCTCAGGTAGGGGAAACCTATCATGGCTGTATGTCGGAGCACTCGCCCTGAAAAGAGCGACCGCCAGCCTCAGGATACCTCGGAACTGGTTTGTATCTAACCCTCCCTATTCAGAGTAATTACTGCTGATTCAATTCTGCTGCATAGCGTCAACGCGTTTCGCCTCAAAAAATGCGCTCCTCAGGAAGCAGTATTTCTAGTCTCAGCATTTTCAAGATAATGGCAGTGGCCCCGTCTGATAAATAGGAGACCTGCCTGATAACCACTACCCAGTGATATTTTAGCCATTACAACATTACTTTTTTAGTAAATTGGGATAAAAGTTACATTTTAATTTGTGGTAAGGCACACTCAGTTTATGTTTAAAAATACTTAACAAAAAACTACCGCCCAACACTACGCACTGACTGACTGCTACCACTGCTGCCTCTGTGAACCCGTGCATCACTAATAGCCAGGAAGGTAGGTTTCTGCGAAGCAGGTGGTCTACCCCGGGCACGTTTGGCCCCCGACTTCCCACTGCTGCATCCCTGCTAACTCCCAGCCACGCTAGCGACTTGCTGGCTCCGCCACTGCCTCACGGGCAAGCTGCCACCCTCTTCTCCCGATCATGATCAAGGTCTTTTGTCACCTGGCTCCCAAGTGCAATCAGCTACATCATCATCGAGTACTGTCTGCATGTCACTGATGTCCTCCTCAACGGTCTCTGGGTCAGGAGCCTGACTGCTCGCAACCCCAGCTCCCATGCTACTCTCCTCATCAGTACTTGCTTCCTACCGGAGGACACGGTGGATGTCTCCTCCACATCTTGGCTGGGCAGTAGCTGCTGACTGTCCTCTAGTAGCTCGTCCTCGCTGTATAGTGGAGCTGAGACCACAGCATATAATACTTCTCTGGCTGAGGGAACAGAAAAGGACAGAGGCAGGTTGAGGACAGATGAGGTCAGAGGGCCTGCTCCCGGGCCATGCCAACTAAGGGTTGTGTCTGACGAACCCACCGACTCTTGGCTGGAGGTGTCTGATGTCACTTGGAACGAAGTGGATGACCGAGTCAACCATTCAAGAACCGCTTGGATGCTGGTCAAGACACGACCGCTAGATGAAACCGAGAGCTCAAGCCTCTCAAAGTGACCCCTGCTGCCATGCTCCCTTACTCTGCTGCGATCTCTGCCTGCACCAGAAACATTAAGGCCTCTGCCACTCCCCTGTGCAGGGCCTGGCACTTCTCTGTCTGACATACTGTTAGATCAAATAATCAAATGTTAAATCAAAAAAAATTTTTTGCCACTAATACACGGAAAACTGGGCTTTAGAAGATATCACTGCACCGCAGAACGTCAATTAGGCCCTAATTTGTTTCTACTTTTGCACAACATAAAAGGCTTTTCAACAGATAAGTGCAACGCTGAATGGCGAAAATATTTTTATTTTGCCACTAATACATGGCAAACTGGGCTTTAGAATATATCACTGCACCGCAGAACGGCAAATAAAACATTCTGTAGAAATATTTTCTAGTAGTAAACCCTGTTAATGGCGGTATCACACAGCACATGCACCCCAATAATAAGAACGGTTTGCTGGAATTACAGAGCTGTATAATGGCAATGTGGATTGTTCCTATTCCCCAGGCTGTAACCTCCCCTACTGAACCCTGTTCTACATTAATGTTGTGGAACGATTCCTCCCGATCCTTTCCCTGCACTTATAAAAAGTTTTTTCACCACAATCAAGTCTCTCCTATCACTGTCCCTAGCGCCTGCTGACTTCTCTCCCTGCACTAAGTACACTGGTGAATGGCAGAATCTAAGATGGCTGAGGCTATTTATAGGGCTGTGACATCACAGGTTCGGCTGGCTGCTGATTGGCTGCATGCATGGCATTATGGGTGATCCCGCCCCTTTCTCCATGTCCTCAGATGAGCAGGAGCCATCTAATTTTTCCTGAAATTCGGATCGAATTCCACTTCATCTCTAGTGATTTCCTCATCTTAAACAACTTATTAAAACAAAAGCCGACCCCAGTGCTGGGTATACCGCCAGACGATGAACTGGCGCATTGTCCTCCATGAAGGTGACATCAGGCCTGCAGAGGCACAATGACTGGATTAAGTATGTTCTTCATGTAGTCTGGGCCAATCACACAGTGTAGGGCAGTTCTGTACTGACCAGACACACCGGCCCGCACTGTAACACCACCACCGACGCCTCGTCTGGTGACAACAGTGGCTGATCGCAGAGCGCTCTCCTTGACGTCGCCAACATTGTTGACGACCATCATCTCTGCTCAGCGTGAATTGGCTTTCATCAGTGAACAGCGCTGAGGCCCACTGGTCCCTCGTCCAGCGTAGATGCCCCCTGGCCTGTGCAAGACGATGACGGCTGTGCCTGGTGGTGTGGTCAGGTACCCTTGCAGGTCGTCTAGCACGCAGACCATGCGCTGATGTAAATGGTTTTGAATGGTCTGAGATGACACTTGGGTGCCTCTCACTTCCCTTAAATGTACCTGGAGTTGTGTGGCATTCATCATCCAGTTCTGCAGGGCATTGTTCACAATGAAGCGGTCATCAGTGTGGGATGTGGCCAAAGGACGTCCACTTCTCTGCCTTTCTGCGACTCTTCCAGTCTCTGTACCTCTGATACAACCTGCTGATGACACTCTGTGACACTCTAAGCTCAGTGGCCACTTCTGTCTGAGAACATCCTGCTTGAAGCCTGACAATGGCGAGGTACTGTTGATTAATTGTAAGGTGTCGTCTTGGTCTCATGATGTCAAAATGTGAACAGCATGATGAGGAGGACTGTTTAATACCAATTCTAATTGAACCTGGAAATTTATTGGGAGATTCATGGATCAAACACTTGTTGTGAATTTTGCCGTTAAGTTAGAGAACAGCAAGTTGTGCAAAAAAAGTGCTGAAACACTGAATAGGTGGACATGTGCATTCAGAAGGTTAGAAAAGGTCACATTAAGTTCTCCTGAATTTTCACCCACAAGCCAAATATCCCTAACTGTGAGTGGAGTAGTCATCCAGATAAATAGCACATACATCAATGAGATAAATAGGTAAGTATTACTGAGAAGGGTAGAGATAATTTATACAGCAACCAGAGAACTAGTGGATGAAGCTTCCAAATTATAGACAAATAGGGGGTTATTTATCATTTAAGGTTGTTTTTATCTCCGTTTTACGTCTGGCTTTGCTTTGTTTGCCTGCACCAAATTTATGAGTTGGTGCACCTTAATAATATATGTTGCATGAGAGTAATGTGGTTTACAGCTTTGGGTGTAAAGGTAGAGCGGGGGTTGGCTGGTGTGAGTTGCAACTTTTTTTGCAACTTTTGCAAAAGTCACACGTACTAAATGAGGCATAATACTAGACAGATTTAATCTCACTTTTAGCTGCTAAACATAGACCACCGTGAAAAGTGTCACAAAATGTCTCAAAAATGTCACAGTTGCCATGACTTGCGACTTTTTACGCAAAAAAACTGACATCTGTTTTCATAAATGACCCCCATAGTCTATATATTCTCGCTATAAATAGTGTCTAAATAAAGTGTCATATAAATCTACCTATGGAGAGCCTACATAGAGAATGAAAACTGACTAAAAGTGGGCAAACTCCTGTGAATCAGGGACTGTATGTCACGGCTGTGTCACGGTCTCGGTGTTGTTCGCTGTGACACGATTGCCGTGTATGCTGGTTGCCTCGGGCAACATGTAGTTTATGCAGCATGTGTGTGCACTGCTCCTTGTATCCTGGTTCCTTCCCTGTCTGGTACTTTTGGGGTTTAGTTCCTGGGCTGGGTGTGGTCACTAGGTGCTATTTATCCTGTTGCTGAGGGCCAGGGGTTTTAGTTGCCCTCCAGCCTTTGTTTGCTTCTGGAGCTATTCTCCTGTCCTGGGTGTCTGCCCAGTTCTTGATGGCCACCTAGTGAGACATACTGTCACGATGTGGTGTGGGGGAAAACTCCACACCGAACACCGATGGGAAGCGGAAACAGAAACTAGGCCTGGAAACTGGGGTGAGGGAGCTGGTCACCTCCTAGAGCCATCCTATTGCAAGTGATGACCAATTATAAGTATGAACAGGCCTCGATGGTAGGGAAGTTCATACACAGGAACCTAGCACCCTACCTCACCCTGTAGAACCCTGGTAATAGTGTCAGGACTAGAGACAACAGGTTTCTCCACCAGAAGGATAAACCAGAATCTTCTTCAGGCCTAGAAACAAAGAAAGGAGGAAGACAAAACTTACTGTCATGTTCTAGCGTGGGTCCACCAGACCCCTAGAACACCTAACAACAAGTTTACAGTGATGTTCTAGTAGGTGACAACCTGACCCCTAGAACATCCTACAAAGAATGTATAACACAAATACACACACACCTAGAGAGATGACAGTGAGTAGCAAACTGGAATGGCAGGTGAGAAACCAGTGGCAAGAACATCCACTAGACCAAGAGCACTGATATACTAGGCCACTTACCTGCTGCGGTTGCTGAAAGAAACACCAGCAGTCAACACAACACCAACTAGAACCCATGCATATGTACTGGAACCCGAACACCATACAGGACACAGTACAAACAACAAACACAGAACCCAGCACACCAGTAACTGCCTGGACCCCATGCGGAGAGGATGTATGTCGACCACAGGCAGAGCTGCACACTGACTCGTTGCTCCCCCTCCGGGGAACCCAAGAGACCTCTCACCGAAGGCGCAGACAGGGGAAATGTCTAGCATCCATGCAGGACTATACACACCAGAAACAGACCAGACATGGGACAACAACTAGACATACAACACCAAACCACACATAGAATCAGAGTAGGAAGGGGAAGGTGACATCAATGTCTCACTAGGTGGCCCTCAAGAACTAAGCAGATGGATCACCCAGGACAGGAGCATTGCTCCAGAACCAAAAAAAGGCTGGAGGGCAACTAAAACCCCTGGCCCTCAGCAACAGGATAAATAGCACCTAGTGACCACACCCAGCCCAGGAACTTAACCCCAAAAGTACCAGACAGGGAAGGAACCAGGATACAAGGAGTAGTGCACACACATGCTGCATAAACTACACATTGCCCGAGGCAACCAGCATACACAGCAAACGTGTCACGGTGAACAACTAAACCACTGGAAAACAGGGACTGTGACACTTAACCACTGGACACCAGGGAGAGTGACAGTGAACCACTGGACACTTGGGACTTTGACACTAAATTTCTAGACACCAGAGACTGTAACACTAAATCACTGGACACCAGGGACTGTGACACTAAACCACTGGACACCAGGGACTGTGACACTAAATCACTGGACACCAAGGACTGTGACATTGAACCACTGGACACTTGGGACTATGACACTAAATTACTAGACACCAGGGACTGTGACGTTAAATCACTGGACACCAGGGACTGTGACACTGAACCACTGGTCACCAGGAACTGTGACACTAAACTACTTGACACCAGGAACTGTGACACTGAACCACTGGACACCAGGGACTGTGACACCAAACCACTGGACACCAGGGACTGTGACACTAAATCACTGGACACCAAGGACTATAACACTAAATCACTGGACACCAAGGACTGTGACACCAAACCATTGGACACCAAGGACTGTGACACTAAACCACTGGACACCATGGACTGTGACATTGAACCACTGGACACCAGGGACTGTGACTCTAAGTCACTGGACATCAAGGACTGTGACACTAAATCACTGGACACCAGGGACTGTGACACTAAATCACTGGACACCAGGGACTGTGACACTAAATCACTGGACACTAGGGACTGTGACACTAAACCACTGGACACCAGGTACTGTGACACTAAACCACTGGACACCAGGGACAGTGATATTGAACCACTGGACACTTGGGACTGTGACACTAAACTACTAGACACCAGGGACTGTGACTCTAAATCACTGGACACCAAGGACTGTGACACTAAATCACTGGACACCAGAGACTGTAACATTGAACCACTGGACACTTGGGACTGTGACACTAAATCACTAGACACCAGGGACTGTGACATTGAACCACTGGACACTTGGGACTGTGACACTAAACTACTAGACACCAGGGACTGTGACACTAAACTACTAGACACCAGGGACTGTGATACTAAATCACTGGACACCAGGAACTATGACACTAAACTACTGGACACCAGGAACTGTGACACTGGACACCAGGGACTGTGACACTGGACACCAGGGACTGTGACACCAAACCACTGGACACCAGGGACTGTGACACCAAACCACTGGACAACAGGGACTGTGACACCAAACCACTGGACACCAGGGACTGTGACACTAAATCACTGGACACCAAGGACTGTGACACTAAACCACTGGACACCAGGAACTGTGACACTAAACCACTGGACACCAGGGACTGTGACATTGAACCACTGGACACCAGGGACTGTGAAACTAAATCACTGGACACCAGGGACTGTGACACTAAATCACTGGACACCAGGGACTGTGACACTAATTCACTGGACACCAGGGACTGTGACACTAAATCACTGGACACCAGTGAGTGTGACACAAAATCACTGGACACCAGGGACTGTGACACTAAACCACTAGACACCAGGGACTGTGACATTGAACCACTGGACACCAGGGAATGACACTGAACAACTGGACACCAGGGACTGTGACTCTAAGTCACTGGACACCAAGGACTGTAACACTAAATCACTGGACACTTGAGACTGTGACACTAAACCACTGGACACCAGGGACTGTGATATTGAACCACTGGACACCAGGGACTCTGAAACTAAATCACTGGACACCAGGGACTGTTACACTAAATCACTGAACACCAGGGACTGTGGCACTAAATCACTGGACACCAGGGACTGTTACACTAAATCACTGAACACCAGGGACTGTGGCACTAAATCACTGGACACCAGGGACTGTGACACTAAATCACTGGACACCAAGGACTGTGACACTAAATCACTGGACACCAAGGACTGTGACGCTAAATCACTGGACACCAAGGACTGTGGCACTAAATCACTGGACACCTGGGACTTTGACACTAACTCACTGGACTCCAGGGACTGTGACACTAAATCACTGGACACCAAGGACTGTGGCACTAAACCACTGGACACCTAGGACTTTGACACTAACTCACTGGACTCCAGGGACTGTGACACTAAATCACTGGACACCAGGGACTTTGACACTAAACCACTGGACACCAGGGACTGTGACACTTAGTCACTGGACACCAGGGACTGTGACACTAAATCACTGGACACCAAGGACTGTGACACTAAATCACTGGACACCTAGGACTTTGACACTAACTCACTGGACTCCAGGGACTGTGACACTAAATCACTGGACACCAAGGACTGTGACACTAAATCACTGGACACCTAGGACTTTGACACTAACTCACTGGACTCCAGGGACTGTGACACTAAATCACTGGACACCAGGGACTTTGACACTAAACCACTGGACACCAGGGACTGTGACACTTAGTCACTGGACACCAGGGACTGTGACACTAAATCACTGGACACCAGGGACTGTGATATTGAACCACTGGACACCTGGGACTCTGAAACTAAATCACTGGACACCAGGGACTGTGACACTAAATCACTGGACACCAAGGACTCTGAAACTAAATCACTGGACACCAGGGACTGTGACACTTAGTCACTGGACACCAGGGACTGTGACACTAAATCACTGGACACCAAGGACTCTGAAACTAAATCACTGGACACCAGGGACTGTGACACTAAATCACTGGACACCAGGGACTGTGCATTCTGATGTGGCAAAGCTGCTCATACATATGGGATTCCAGGTTCCAGAGGGGCTTTTGTCAGTCTTGCTGATTTTTTTTATGTTTTATTTTGCAAAACTATTCATACCCTGTATGGGGGCAGTGAATAGGCACAAATTCTTACAACTATATTACACCAACAGATTATCTGACAGATTCTCTGGCCAATTACACACACACATCTTTTGTTCTACACACCCACTACTGGTCTGATTGGACAGATATTGGTCAGATAATCTGTTGGTGTAATAGGGCTCTAAGTCAGATCAAAGTCTGCCAGAGGTGACTTTACTGTTGAGTGAATAGTTAAGCAGTCACCATTTTCCCCCATCACAACTTCCAGGGGTGTTAATACTTTGTAAACCTCAGGTATAATGCCTGTATGATAGCAGGAGACATGACAGGGCAGAAAATACCCGTAGAGGTACCACCCTGAGACCTGCCATGTGGGCAGGGGGCATAAACGGCATAAGCATCATAAACGTTTTGTCTCCCTATGTAAAGGATCTGATGATTTTGTGGAATATAATGATGTGTTGGTTGGGGGTCATTGATGAGGGGGATATTTTTGGGGACCGGTGACCCGGGGATAGCGGTAGAGTGTGTGACATCAGAGCAGAGGAATGCGTGGTGTGCTCCCGCTGTGGATGACAATGGCAGCTGGGACCTCTCCCCACCCCCACAGCGGCCATTGTGAGCAGAAGAAAAGCCCCATTCAGGGCCGGCTGGTGTCATTGTCCTCGGTCCACAATAAGATGGGGCTGCAGCTCCCGGAGGACAGGAAGAAGGACACATTCTGTCCTGGGAGGTGGGAGAATTCATATCTGTCAGCGTGGGAGAGGAGAAGAAAGCCGAGCATTGAGCGTCCGCATCACAGCCCACAACCGTGACTCAAGACGCACAAGGAACGGCTTATGTGACATCATCAGGGTCCACGGACATTCAGCGACCACACATCAAACTGCTCAGCCACAGTCATCTCCACTTCTCATACCGGTCAATACAGTCTACTGCCCCCTGTTATCAGCCATTTAAGGCCGGGGAGAGGATGACTGTAGGACAGGAGAATACAATCTATTGCTCCCTGTTATCAGCCATTTCAGGGGAGAGGATGACTGTAGGACAGGAGAATACAGTCTATTGCCCCATGTTATCAGCCATTTCAGGGGAGAGGATGACTGTAGGACAGGAGAATACAGTCTATTGCTCCCTGTTATCAGCCATTTCAGGGGAGAGGATGACTGTAGGACAGGAGAATACAGTCTATTGCCCCTGTTATCAGCCATTTCAGGGGAGAGGATGACTGTAGGACAGGAGAATACACCTATTGCCCCCTGTTATCAGCCATTTCAGGGGAGAGGATGACTGTAGGACAGGAGAAAACAATCTATTGCTCCCTGTTATCAGCCATTTCAGGGGAGAGGATGACTGTAGGACAGGAGAATACAGTCTATTGCCCCCTGTTATCAGCCATTTCAGGGGAGAGGATGACTGTAGGACAGGAGAATACAATCTATTGCCCCCTGTTATCAGCCATTTCAGGGGAGAGGATGACTGTAGGACAGGAGAATACAATCTATTGCCCCCTGTTATCAGCCATTTCAGGGGAGAGGATGACTGTAGGACAGGAGAATACAATCTATTGCCCCCTGTTATCAGCCATTTCAGGAGAGGATGGCTGTAGGACAGGAGAATACAATCTATTGCCCCCTGTTATCAGCCATTTCAGGGGAGAGGATGACTGTAGGACAGGAGAATACAATCTATTGCCCCCTGTTATCAGCCATTTCAGGGAGAGGATGACTGTAGGACATGAGACTACAGTCTATTGCCCCCTGTTATCAGCCATTTCAGGAGAGAGGATGACTGTAGGACAGGAGAATACAGTCTATTGCCCCCTGTTATCAGCCATTTCAGGAGAGAGGATGACTGTAGGACAGGAGAATACAGTCTATTGCCCCCTGTTATCAGCCATTTCAGGAGAGAGGATGACTGTAGGACAGGAGAATACAGTCTATTGCCCCCTGTTATCAGCCATTTCAGGAGAGAGGATGACTGTAGGACAGGAGAATACAGTCTATTGCCCCCTGTTATCAGCCATTTCAGGCGGGAGAGGGATGACTGTAGGACAGGAGAATACAGTCTATTGCCCCTGTTATCAGCCATTTCAGGGGAGAGGATGACTGTAGGACAGGAGAATACAGTCTATTGCCCCTGTTATCAGCCATTTCAGGGGAGAGGATGACTGTAGGACAGGAGAATACAGTCTATTGCTCCCTGTTATCAGCCATTTCAGGGGAGGATGACTGTAGGACAGGAGAATACAGTCTATTGCCCCCTGTTATCAGCCATTTCAGGGGAGAGGATGACTGTAGGACAGGAGAATACAGTCTATTGCCCCCTGTTATCAGCCATTTCAGGGAGAGGATGACTGTAGGACAGGAGAATACAGTCTATTGCCCCCTGTTATCAGCCATTTCAGGGGAGAGGATGACTGTAGGACAGGAGAATACAGTCTATTGCCCCCTGTTATCAGCCATTTCAGGGGAGAGGATGACTGTAGGACAGGAGAATACAGTCTATTGCTCCCTGTTATCAGCCATTTCAGGGGAGAGGATGACTGTAGGACAGGAGAATACAGTCTATTGCTCCCTGTTATCAGCCATTTCAGGGGAGAGGATGACTGTAGGACAGGAGAATACAGTCTATTGCCCCTGTTATCAGCCATTTCAGGGGAGAGGATGACTGTAGGACAGGAGAATACAGTCTATTGCCCCCTGTTATCAGCCATTTCAGGGAGAGGATGACTGTAGGACAGGAGAATACAGTCTATTGCTCCCTGTTATCAGCCATTTCAGGGGAGAGGATGACTGTAGGACAGGAGAATACAGTCTATTGCCCCTGTTATCAGCCATTTCAGGGGAGAGGATGACTGTAGGACAGGAGAATACAGTCTATTACTCCCTGTTATCAGCCATTTCAGGGGAGAGGATGACTGTAGGACAGGAGAATACAGCCTATTGCTCCCTGTTATCAGCCATTTCAGTGGAGAGGATGACTGTAGGACAGGAGAATACAGTCTATTGCCCCCTGTTATCAGCCATTTCAGGGGAGAGGATGACTGTAGGACAGGAGAATACAGTCTATTGCCCTCTGTTATCAGCCATTTCAGGGGAGAGGATGACTGTAGGACAGGAGAATACAGTCTATTGCCCCTGTTATCAGCCATTTCAGGGGAGAGGATGACTGTAGGACAGGAGAATACAGTCTATTGCCCCTGTTATCAGCCATTTCAGGGAGAGGATGACTGTAGGACAGGAGAATACAGTCTATTGCCCCTGTTATCAGCCATTTCAGGGGAGAGTGATGACTGTAGGACAGGAGAATACAGTCTATTGCCCCTGTTATCAGCCATTTCAGGGGAGAGGATGACTGTAGGACAGGAGAATACAGTCTATTGCCCCTGTTATCAGCCATTTCAGGAGAGAGGATGACTGTAGGACAGGAGAATACAGTCTATTGCCCTCTGTTATCAGCCATTTCAGGGAGAGGATGACTGTAGGACAGGAGAATACAGTCTATTGCCCCCTGTTATCAGCCATTTCAGGGGAGAGGATGACTGTAGGACAGGAGAATACAGTCTATTGCTCCCTGTTATCAGCCATTTCAGGGGAGAGGATGACTGTAGGACAGGAGAATACAGTCTATTGCCCCTGTTATCAGCCATTTCAGGGGAGAGGATGACTGTAGGACAGGGAGAATACAGTCTATTGCCCCTGTTATCAGCCATTTCAGGGAGAGAGGATGACTGTAGGACAGGAGAATACAGTCTATTGCCCCTGTTATCAGCCATTTCAGGGAGAGGATGACTGTAGGACAGGAGAATACAGTCTATTGCCCCTGTTATCAGCCATTTCAGGGGAGAGGATGACTGTAGGACAGGAGAATACAGTCTATTGCCCCCTGTTATCAGCCATTTCAGGAGGGAGGATGACTGTAGGACAGGAGAATACAGTCTATTGCCCCCTGTTATCAGCCATTTCAGGGGGAGGATGACTGTAGGACAGGAGAATACAGTCTATTGCCCCCTGTTATCAGCCATTTCAGGGAGAGGATGACTGTAGGACAGGAGAATACAGTCTATTGCCCCCTGTTATCAGCCATTTCAGGGGAGAGGATGACTGTAGGACAGGAGAATACAGTCTATTGCTCCCTGTTATCAGCCATTTCAGAGGAGAGGATGACTGTAGGACAGGAGAATACAGTCTATTGCCCCCTGTTATCAGCCATTTCAGGGGAGAAGATGACTGTAGGACAGGAGAATACCATCTATTGCTCCCTGTTATCAGCCATTTCAGGGAGAGGATGACTGTAGGACAGGAGAATACAGTCTATTGCCCCCTGTTATCAGCCATTTCAGGGGAGAAGATGACTGTAGGACAGGAGAATACAATCTATTGCCCCCTGTTATCAGCCATTTCAGGGGAGAGGATGACTGTAGGACAGGAGAATACAATCTATTGCCGCCTGTTATCAGCCATTTCAGGGGAGAGGATGACTGTAGGACAGGAGAATACAGTCTATTGCCCCCTGTTATCAGACATTTCAGGGGAGAGGATGACTGTAGGACAGGAGAATACAGTCTATTGCCCCCTGTTATCAGCCATTTCAGGGGAGAGGATGACTGTAGGACAGGAAAATACAGTCTATTGCCTCCTGTTATCAGCCATTTCAGGGGAGAGGATGACTGTAGGACAAGAGAATACAGTCTATTACCCCCTGTTATCAGCCATTTCAGGGGAGAGGATGACTGTAGGACAGGAGGATACAGTCTATTGCTCCCTGTTATCAGCCATTTCAGGGGAGAGGATGACTGTAGGAGAGGAGAATACAGTCTATTGCCCCCATTTATCAGCCATTTCAGGGGAGAAGATGACTGTTGGACAGGAGAATACCATCTATTGCCCCCTGTTATCAGCCATTTCAGGGGGGAGGATGACTGTAGGACAGAAGAATACAGTCTATTGCCCCCTGTTATCAGCCATTTCAGGGGAGAAGATGACTGTAGGACAGGAGAATACAATCTATTGCCCCCTGTTATCAGCCATTTCAGGGGAGAGGATGACTGTAGGACAGGAGAATACAATCTATTGCCCCCTGTTATCAGCCATTTCAGGGGAGAGGATGACTGTAGGACAGGAGAATACAGTCTATTGCCCCCTGTTATCAGCCATTTCAGGGGAGAGGATGACTGTAGGACAGGAGAATACAATCTATTGCCCCCTGTTATCAGCCTTTCAGGGGGAGGATGACTGTAGGACAGGAGAATACAGTCTATTGCTCCCTGTTATCAGCCATTTCAGGGGAGAGGATGACTGTAGGACAGGAGAAAACAATCTATTGCCCCCTGTTATCAGCCATTTCAGGGGAGAGGATGACTGTAGGACAGGAGAATACAGTCTATTGCTCCCTGTTATCAGCCATTTCAGGAGAGAGGATGACTGTAGGACAGGAGAATAGTCTATTGCCCCCTGTTATCAGCCATTTAAGGGGAGAGGATGACTGTAGGACAGGAGAATACAGTCTATTGCCCCCTGTTTTCAGCCATTTCAGGGGAGAGGATGACTGTAGGACAGGAGAATACAATCTATTGCCCCCTGTTATCAGCCATTTCAGGGGAGAGGATGACTGTAGAACAGGAGAATACAGTCTATTGCCCCCTGTTATCAGCCATTTCAGGGGAGAGGATGACTCTAGGACAGGAGAATACAGTCTATTGCTCCCTGTTATCAGCCATTTCAGGGGAGAGGATGACTGTAGGACAGCAGAATACAGTCTATTGCTCCCTGTTATCAGCAATTTCAGGGGAGAGGATGACTGTAGGACAGGAGAATACAGTCTATTGCCCCCTGTTATCAGCCATTTCAGGGGAGAGGATGACTGTAGGACAGGAGAATACAATCTATTGCCCCCTGTTATCAGCCATTTCAGGGGAGAGGATGACTCGTAGGACAGGAGAATACAGTCCTATTGCCTCCTGTTATCAGCCATTTCAGGGGAGAGGATGACTGTAGGACAGGAGAATACAGTCCTATTGCCCCCTGTTATCAGCCATTTCAGGGGAGAGGATGACTGTAGGACAGGAGAATACAGTCTATTGCCCCCTGTTATCAGCCATTTCAGGGGAGAGGATGACTGTAGGACAGGAGAATACAATCTATTGCCCCCTGTTATCAGCCATTTCAGGGGAGAGGATGACTGTAGGACAGGAGAATACAGTCTATTGCTCCTTGTTATCAGCCATTTCAGGGGAGAGAATGACTGTAGGACAGGAGAATACAGTCTATTGCTCCCTGTTATCAGCCATTTCAGGGGAGAGGATGACTGTAGGACAGGAGAATACAATCTATTGCCCCCTGTTATCAGCCATTTCAGGGGAGAGAATGACTGTAGGACAGGAGAATACAGTCTATTGCTCCCTGTTATCAGCCATTTCAGGGGAGAGGATGACTGTAGGACAGGAGAATACAATCTATTGCCCCCTGTTATCAGCCATTTCAGGGGAGAGGATGACTGTAGGACAGGAGAATACAGTCTATTGCCCCCTGTTATCAGCCATTTCAGGGGAGAGGATGACTGTAGGACAGGAGAATACAGTCTATTGCTCCATGTTATCAGCCATTTCAGGGGAGAGGATGACTGTAGGACAGGAGAGTACAGTCTATTGCTCACTGTTATCAGCCATTTCAGAGGAGAGGATGACTGTAGGACAGGAGAATACAGTCTATTGCCTCCTGTTATCAGCCATTTCATGTGGTACAAGAATACAAATCGCCCATAACATCTGCAGAGTCACATCCAGCAGCTACGGTAAAGCTCCCCTCCCCCTTCGCGGTCAGATGGTGTTCTGGGTGTTCTGACTTTTTTTGACAATCTCAATCTATAACAATCTCCCTCTGCCTGGACAGATGGATAATTTAATCTGCCGATAACGAGTGGCGACATATTTTACGCCTACACGATAAATGTTCTTCCCGATGGTAGTCTGGCCACTTAGTTGCATGTTGTGACCACAGGAGGGCGCTGCAGAAGAGCAGTATTGAGCCATGCCGGTGGGTTTAGCCTCATCCCACCCAGGTTGTTAATCTGAGATTACACGGGGACAAGCCTATTAACATTGTCACGGTGATCTGCTCAGCCGCAGCTGCCGCCCTTGTCTCAGCCGCTACTTGCCAGGGGCCCGCTTTCTTCTCTCAGGCAGATCCGGTGACCCCTCTCTCCCTCTAACCTCCACTGTATCCCCAAACCATTATCCCTGAGCAGTTTATAATGAGGGGAAGGGGTGATCATTATCCTACAATCAGATCCTCTCCTGACCTTCAGCTTCATACAATTTGCTTTAGTAACGGCGCTGCCAGCTAGTGACGCGTAAACCACAGCAACCTCTAATGGACAGAACAGGAACAGTCCACATCACACACTGAATGGATCCCGTTAGGGCCCCTGCCTCGCTGCGGTGTGCTCTATGTTCTGCCATAGAGCACACCGCAGCGAGGCAGGGGCCCTAATGGGAGCCATTCAGCCAGCAAGGGCGCAAGTATTATAGAAAGTGCACGCTGGTCAAATTACACCTCTGGGTGGAGGAAAGGGGTTAAGTCAAGAATTTGGCATGGGGGTGCCGTTTATATTTTTGCCTCAGGCTACAGGAAGGCTATGTGCATCCCGGCCCCTGGCCACAAAGTACTGAGGGAAGGGGGGCCCAAGCTGAACCAGGGCCCATGAGCCTTTAGCTACGCCCCTGGCCACCAGGGTCCTCTGGCCATGGATTGATTCCAGGAACATGGCAGTGAGCTTTCCTTCTGCCCCAACCTTCACTGTCCCCAGATCTTATCCTATAGGGACGAGGCAAAATGGCCATTCAAAGCATTTCAAGACCGCCATCTAATATCCTGTCCACATGGGCCAGTATTCCTGCAGAGCAGTGCCAGCGGCAGGTGGAGTCTATGCCCCTTAGGGCTTACGCGTTTCAACCACCTCGGTTTCTTCCTCAAAACGTTTATAAATTCAGCATCGTAAAAGGCGTAAAAGCAAAGGGGACCAATAGGTGTGAACTCAGCACTGACCAAGGGACCAGAGGTAACGGGTGCGCTCATGTTCTCGTGCCGGGGACTTTTTTTTAGATTTGTCAGTGAGGTTTCTTGCACCTGAATGAGCCGTGGAGACACAGGGGACTTGACCTGGATGATGGGTTCTTCTAATGGCCCCTCTGTAGGCAGCAATGCCATGGTGCCATGCAGTGTGCCCCATCAAAAGTGTCGAGCCCCACATGGCCCAACGCAAAATGTGGGAAATTTATTATGATCTTCAATATAGATTATTAATAGCTGATCAGTGAGGTCTGACTCTTGTCTCCCCAGCCGATCTGCTGTTGGATGGGGCTGTGATGCTGTGACCTCTTCCTCACGTCCATCGGTCAAATGGCCTTTCTGCAGCTTAGTCCTTTATTAAGTGAATAGGATTGAGCTACAATACCTGTCACGGTGGGGAGTGGGGAAAACTCCCCACCATACAATGTCAGAAATAAAGGATGTAACTAGGCCTGTAAGCCAGAATAGGGAAGATGAAAACCTCCTATACAACCCTCATCCTAGCCCTGATCTCCTGACCGTATGAGCACCCCCTAATGGTGGGAGGACTCATACACTGGAACCTGGGCCCTACTGACCCTATCGATTCCTAGCATAGGGGTCAAGAATAGAAGACAACCGGTTCCTCTAGGACACAGATGAACCGGAGTCTCCCACAGGCCTAGCAACACAAGAAACTGTATACAAAACTGGGATGGCAGGTAAGCACTGAATATAAAACACTTACCTACTGCTGGCACCAAGACTGGAACCCGTGCTAAGGTACTGGAGCCCACACACCACACAGGACACAGTACCAACAACACACACACACAGGAATCCAGTACACCAGTTACTGCCTGGACCCCCAAGCAGAGAGATGCATTGCGGCCCCAGGCAGCGCAGTATACAGATGTCTGGTTCACCCCTCCGGGAAACCATAAATGCCCACTTCCGAAGGGAGAACAAACAGCCGGGATCCTCTACACCATACACAGACCACACATGGAACAACAACTAGACAACCAACAACCCATAAGTGCAGCACCGCACATAACAACAATGGGGAAGGGTAAACAAAGGGATGACATCGATGTCCAACTAGGAAGGCCCTCAGATGGAGTACAAGAAAGGAGCAAGCTCTTTCTCACACACCGGCAGACATCCAACAGAATAAGAAGAGACCTGAGACCAGACCCAGCTCCACCTAAATCCCCACCAGCAATAGAATAAACCCTTATGGCACCAGAAAGGGAAGGACCCTGGGGAATGGAGGAGCCACCTACATGCAGACAAAACACGTTGCCACCGGCAACCACATGCATGGCAACCATGTCACGGCGCACACAACCGCGGCCGTGACAATACCAAGTGCAGCCACTATACAATGTGCGGCGCTGTGTTTGGCATACTATAAAGAGGCCAGGGTACCACTGATCTGATATGGGTGACCTATCCTGAGGATAGTCAGTAATAAGAAGTGTGAAATTCTCTAGGCCAGGCATGCTCAACCTGCGGCCCTCCAGCTGTTGTAAAACTACAACTCCCACAATGCCATTCTGTAAGATGATAGCTGTAGGCTGTCAGGGAATGATGGGAGTTGTAGTTTCGCAACAGCTGGAGGGCCGCAGGTTGAGCATGCCTGCTCTAGGCAGTGAAACCCCCCTAGTGGTGGCTACAGGTATACGCTATGACTGTATGGGAGGCAGGAAACTGTCCTTTGAAGGCTCCCCTCTCCCCACTATGGCAGGATCTACCTCTGGGGATATACCACTGGATATACTGGTAGGTAGCAGGCTCTGTCACTGGATATACTGGTAGGAAGCAGGCTCTGTCACTGGATATACTGGTAGGTAGCAGGCTCTGTCACTGGATATTCTGGTAGGTAGCGGGCTCTGTCACTAAATATACTGGTAGGTAGCAGGCTCTGTCACTGGATATACTGGTAGGTAGCAGGCTCTGTCACTGGATATACTGGTAGGTAGCAGGCTCTGTCACTGGATATACTGGTAGGTAGCAGGCTCTGTCACTGGATATACTGGTAGGTAGCAGGCTCTGTCACTGGATATACTGGTAGGTAGCAGGCTCTGTCACTGGACATACTGGTAATAAGCGGGCTCTGTCACTGGACATACTGGTAGGTAGCGGGCTCTGTCACTGGACATACTGGTAGGTAGCGGGCTCTGTCACTGGACATACTGGTAGTTAGCAGGCTCTGTCACTGGATATACTGGTACGTAGCAGGCTCTGTCACTGGATATACTGGTAGGTAGCAGGCTCTGTCACTGGACATACTTGTAGGTAGCAGGCTCTGTCACTGGATATTCTGGTAGATAGCGGGCTCTGTCACTGGATATACTGGTAGGTAGCAGGCTCTGTCACTGGATATACTGGTAGTTAGCAGGCTCTGTCACTGGATATACTGGTAGGTAGCGGGCTCTGTCACTGGATATACTGGTACGTAGCAGGCTCTGTCACTGGATATACTGGTAGGTAGCAGGCTCTGTCACTGGATATACTGGTAGGTAGCAGGCTCTGTCACTGGATATACTGGTAGGTAGCAGGCTCTGTCACTGGATATACTGGTAGGTAGCGGGCTCTGTCACTGGACATACTGGTAGGTAGCGGGCTCTGTCACTGGATATACTGGTAGGTAGCAGGCTCTGTCACTGGATATACTGGTAGGTAGCAGGCTCTGTCACTGGATATACTGGTAGGTAGCAGGCTCTGTCACTGGACATACTGGTAGTTAGCAGGCTCTGTCACTGGATATACTGGTAGCGTAGCAGGCTCTGTCACTGGATATACTGGTAGGTAGCAGGCTCTGTCACTGGACATACTGGTAGGTAGCAGGCTCTGTCACTGGATATACTGGTAGGTAGCAGGCTCTGTCACTGGATATACTGGTAGTTAGCAGGCTCTGTCACTGGATATACTGGTAGGTAGCAGGCTCTGTCACTGGATATACTGGTAGGTAGCAGGCTCTGTCACTGGATATACTGGTAGGTAGCAGGCTCTGTCACTGGATATACTGGTAGGTAGCAGGCTCTGTCACTGGATATACTGGTAGGTAGCAGGCTCTGTCACTGGATATACTGGTAGGTAGCAGGCTCTGTCACTGGATATACTGGTAGTTAGCAGGCTCTGTCACTGGATATACTGGTAGGTAGCAGGCTCTGTCACTGGATATACTGGTAGGTAGCAGGCTCTGTCACTGGACATACTGGTAGGTAGCAGGCTCTGTCACTGGACATACTGGTAGGTAGCGGGCTCTGTCACTGGACATACTGGTAGTTAGCAGGCTCTGTCACTGGATATACTGGTACGTAGCAGGCTCTGTCACTGGATATACTGGTAGGTAGCAGGCTCTGTCACTGGACATACTGGTAGGTAGCAGGCTCTGTCACTGGATATACTGGTAGGTAGCAGGCTCTGTCACTGGATATACTGGTAGGTAGCAGGCTCTGTCACTGGATATACTGGTAGTTAGCAGGCTCTGTCACTGGATATACTGGTAGGTAGCGGGCTCTGTCACTGGATATACTGGTAGGTAGCAGGCTCTGTCACTGGATATACTGGTAGGTAGCAGGCTCTGTCACTGGATATACTGGTAGGTAGCAGGCTCTGTCACTGGATATACTGGTAGGTAGCAGGCTCTGTCACTGGACATACTGGTAGGTAGCAGGCTCTGTCACTGGACATACTGGTAGGTAGCAGGCTCTGTCACTGGATATACTGGTAGGTAGCAGGCTCTGTCACTGGATATACTGGTAGGTAGCAGGCTCTGTCACTGGATATACTGGTAGGTAGCAGGCTCTGTCACTGGATATACTGGAACGTAGCAGGCTCTGTCACTGGATATACTGGTAGGTAGCAGGCTCTGTCACTGGATATACTGGTAGGTAGCGGGCTCTGTCACTGGACATACTGGTAATAAGCGGGCTCTGTCACTGGACATACTGGTAGGTAGCGGGCTCTGTCACTGGACATACTGGTAGTTAGCAGGCTCTGTCACTGGATATACTGGTACGTAGCAGGCTCTGTCACTGGATATACTGGTAGGTAGCAGGCTCTGTCACTGGACATACTGGTAGGTAGCAGGCTCTGTCACTGGATATTCTGGTAGATAGCGGGCTCTGTCATTGGATATACTGGTAGGTAGCAGGCTCTGTCACTGGATATACTGGTAGTTAGCAGGCTCTGTCACTGGATATACTGGTAGGTAGCGGGCTCTGTCACTGGATATACTGGTACGTAGCAGGCTCTGTCACTGGATATACTGGTAGGTAGCAGGCTCTGTCACTGGATATACTGGTAGGTAGCAGGCTCTGTCACTGGATATACTGGTAGGTAGCAGGCTCTGTCACTGGACATACTGGTAGGTAGCGGGCTCTGTCACTGAACATACTGGTAGGTAGCGGGCTCTGTCACTGGACATACTGGTAGTTAGCAGGCTCTGTCACTGGATATACTGGAACGTAGCAGGCTCTGTCACTGGACATACTGGTAGTTAGCAGGCTCTGTCACTGGATATACTGGAACGTAGCAGGCTCTGTCACTGGATATACTGGTAGGTAGCAGGCTCTGTCACTGGATATACTGGTAGTTAGCAGGCTCTGTCACTGGATATACTGGTAGGTAGCCGTCTCTGTCACTGGATATACTGGTACGTAGCAGGCTCTGTCACTGGATATACTGGTGGGTAGCAGGCTCTGTCACTGGATATACTGGTAGGTAGCTGGCTCTGTCACTGGATATACTGGTAGGTAGCAGGCTCTGTCACTAGATATACTGGTAGGTAGCAGGCTCTGTCACTGGATATACTGGTAGTTAGCAGGCTCTGTCACTGGATATACTGGTAGTTAGCAGGCTCTGTCACTGGATATACTGGTAGGTAGCGGGCTCTGTCACTGGATATACTGGTAAGTAGCAGGCTCTGTCACTGGATATACTGGTACGTAGCAGGCTCTGTCACTGGATATACTGGTAGGTAGCAGGCTCTGTCACTGGACATACTGGTAGGTAGCGGGCTCTGTCACTGGACATACTGGTAGGTAGCGGGCTCTGTGACTGGACATACTGGTAGTTAGCAGGCTCTGTCACTGGACATACTGGTAGGTAGCAGGCTCTGTCACTGGATATTCTGGTAGGTAGCGGGCTCTGTCATTGGATATACTGGTAGGTAGTAGGCTCTGTCACTGGATATACTGGTAGTTAGCAGGCTCTGTCACTGGATATACTGGTAGGTAGCGGGCTCTGTCACTGGACATACTGGTAATAAGCGGGCTCTGTCACTGGACATACTGGTAGGTAGCGGGCTCTGTCACTGGACATACTGGTAGTTAGCAGGCTCTGTCACTGGATATACTGGTACGTAGCAGGCTCTGTCACTGGATATACTGGTAGGTAGCAGGCTCTGTCACTGGACATACTGGTAGGTAGCAGGCTCTGTCACTGGATATTCTGGTAGATAGCGGGCTCTGTCATTGGATATACTGGTAGGTAGCAGGCTCTGTCACTGGACATACTGGTAGGTAGCGGGCTCTGTCACTGGACATACTGGTAGGTAGCGGGCTCTGTCACTGGATATACTGGTACGTAGCAGGCTCTGTCACTGGATATACTGGTAGGTAGCAGGCTCTGTCACTGGATATACTGGTAGGTTGCAGGCTCTGTCACTGGACATACTGGTAGGTAGCGGGCTCTGTCACTGGATATACTGGTAGGTAGCAGGCTCTGTCACTGGACATACTGGTAGGTAGCAGGCTCCATCACTGGATATACTGGTAGTTAGCAGGCTCTGTCACTGGATATACTGGTAGGTAGCGGGCTCTATCACTGGATATACTGATAGGTAGCAGGCTCCATCACTGGATATACTGGTAGGTAGCAGGCTCTGTCACTGGGTATACTGGTAGGTAGCGGACTCTGTCACTGGATATAATGGTAGGTAGCTGGCTCTGTCACTGGATATACTGGTAGTTAGCAGGCTTTGTCACTGGACATACTGGTAGTTAGCAGGCTTTGTCACTGGACATACTGGTAGGTAGCGGACTCTGTCACTGGATATACTGGTAGGTAGCGGGCTCTGTCACTGGATATACTGGTAGATGGCAGGCTCTGTCACTGGATATGCTGGTTGGTATCAGGCTCTGTCACTGGATATACTGGTAGGTAGCAGGCTCTGTCACTGGATATACTGGTAGGTAGCGGGCTCTGTCACTGGATATACTGGTAGGTAGCAGGCTCTGTCACTGGATATACTGGTAGTTAGCAGGCTTTGTCACTGGATATACTGGTAGGTAGCGGACTCTGTCACTGGATATACTGGTAGATGGCAGGCTCTGTCACTGGAAATACTGGTAGGTGGCAGGCTCTGTCACTGGATATGCTGGTTGGTATCAGGCTCTGTCACTGGATATACTGGTAGGTAGCGGGCTCTGTCTCTGGATATACTGGTAGGTAGCGGGCTCTGTCACTGGATATACTGGTAGGTAGCGGGCTCTGTCACTGGATATACTGGTAGGTAGCAGGCTCTGTCACTGGATATACTGGTAGTTAGCAGGCTTTGTCACTGGATATACTGGTAGGTAGCGGACTCTGTCACTGGATATACTGGTAGGTAGCAGGCTCTGTCACTGGATATACTGGTAGATGGCAGGCTCTGTCACTGGATATGCTGGTTGGTATCAGGCTCTGTCACTGGATATACTGGTAGGTAGCAGGCTCTGTCACTGGATATACTGGTAGGTAGCGGGCTCTGTCACTGGATATACTGGTAGGTAGCAGGCTCTGTCACTGGATATACTGGTAGTTAGCAGGCTTTGTCACTGGATATACTGGTAGGTAGCGGACTCTGTCACTGGATATACTGGTAGATGGCAGGCTCTGTCACTGGATATACTGGTAGGTGGCAGGCTCTGTCACTGGATATGCTGGTTGGTATCAGGCTCTGTCACTGGATATACTGGTAGGTAGCGGGCTCTGTCACTGGATATACTGGTAGGTAGCGGGCTCTGTCACTGGATATACTGGTAGGTAGCAGGCTCTGTCACTGGATATACTGGTAGTTAGCAGGCTTTGTCACTGGATATACTGGTAGGTAGCGGACTCTGTCACTGGATATACTGGTAGATGGCAGGCTCTGTCACTAGATATACTGGTAGGTGGCAGGCTCTGTCACTGGATATGCTGGTTGGTATCAGGCTCTGTCACTGGATATACTGGTAGGTAGCGGGCTCTGTCACTGGATATACTGGTAGGTAGCGGGCTCTGTCACTGGATATACTGGTAGGTAACAGGCTCTGTCACTGGATATACTGGTAGGTAGCGGGCTCTGTCACTGGATATACTGGTAGGTAGCAGGCTCTGTCACTGGATATACTGGTAGGTGGCAGACTCTGTCACTGGATATACTGGTAGGTAGTGGGCTCTGTCACTGGATATACTGGTAGGTGGCGGGCTCTGTCACTGGATATACTGGTAGGTGGCGGGCTCTGTCACTGGATATACTGGTAGGTGGCACGCTCTGTCACTGGATATACTGGTAGGTGGCACGCTCTGTCACTCTGTGCAGTGAAACCCCCCTAGTGGTGGCTACAGGTATACGCTATGACTGTATGGGAGGCAGGAAACTGTCCTTTGAAGGCTCCCCTCTCCCCACTATGGCAGGATCTACCTCTGGGGATATACCACTGGATATACTGGTAGGTAGCAGGCTCTGTCACTGGATATACTGGTAGGTAGCAGGCTCTGTCACTGGATATTCTGGTAGGTAGCGGGCTCTGTCATTGGATATACTGGTAGGTACTACAGGCTCTGTCACTGGATATACTGGTAGTTAGCAGGCTCTGTCACTGGATATACTGGTAGGTAGCGGGCTCTGTCACTGGATATACTGGTAGTTAGCAGGCTCTGTCACTGGATATACTGGTAGTTAGCAGGCTCTGTCACTGGACATACTGGTAGGTAGCAGGCTCTGTCACTGGATATGCTGGTTGGTATCAGGCTCTGTCACTGGATATACTGGTAGGTAGCGGGCTCTGTCACTGGATATACTGGTAGGTAGCGGGCTCTGTCACTGGATATACTGGTAGGTAACAGGCTCTGTCACTGGATATACTGGTAGGTAGCAGGCTCTGTCACTGGATATACTGGTAGTTAGCAGGCTTTGTCACTGGATATACTGTTAGGTAGCGGACTCTGTCACTGGATATACTGGTAGATGGCAGGCTCTGTCACTAGATATACTGGTAGGTGGCAGGCTCTGTCACTGGATATGCTGGTTGGTATCAGGCTCTGTCACTGGATATACTGGTAGGTAGCGGACTCTGTCACTGGATATACTGGTAGGTAGCAGGCTCTGTCACTGGATATACTGGTAGGTAACAGGCTCTGTCACTGGATATACTGGTAGGTAGCGGGCTCTGTCACTGGATATACTGGTAGGTAGCAGGCTCTGTCACTGGATATACTGGTAGGTGGCAGGCTCTGTCACTGGATATACTGGTAGGTAGTGGGCTCTGTCACTGGATATACTGGTAGGTGGCACGCTCTGTCACTCTGTGCAGTGAAACTCCCCTAGTGGTGGCTACAGGTATACGCTATGACTGTATGGGAGGCAGGAAACTGTCCTTTGAAGGCTCCCCTCTCCCCACTATGGCAGGATCTACCTCTGGGGATATACCACTGAATATACTGGTAGGTAGCAGGCTCTGTCACTGGATATACTGGTAGGTAGCAGGCTCTGTCACTGGATATTCTGGTAGTTAGCAGGCTCTGTCACTGGATATACTGGTAGGTAGCGGGCTCTGTCATTGGATATACTGGTAGTTAGCAGGCTCTGTCACTGGATATACTGGTAGGTAGCGGGCTCTGTCACTGGATATACTGGTAGTTAGCAGGCTCTGTCACTGGATATACTGGAATGTAGAAGGCTCTGTCACTGGATATACTGGTAGTTAGCAGGCTCTGTCACTGGACATACTGGTAGGTAGCGGGCTCTGTCACTGGACATACTGGTAGGTAGCGGGCTCTGTCACTGGATATACTGGTACGTAGCAGGCTCTGTCACTGGATATACTGGTAGGTAGCAGGCTCTGTCACTGGATTTACTGGTAGGTAGCAGGCTCTGTCACTGGATATGCTGGTTGGTAGCAGGCTCTGTCACTGGATATACTGGTAGGTAGCAGGCTCTGTCACTGGATATACTGGTAGGTAGCGGGCTCTGTCACTGGATATACTGGTAGGTAGCAGGCTCTGTCACTGGATATACTGGTAGGTAGCAGGCTCTGTCACTGGATATACTGGTAGGTAGCGGACTCTGTCACTGGATATACTGGTAGGTAGCAGGCTCTGTCACTGGATATACTGGTAGGTAGCAGGCTCTGTCACTGGATATACTGGTAGGTAGCAGGCTCTGTCACTGGATATACTGGTAGGTAGCAGGCTCTGTCACTGGATATACTGGTAGGTAGCAGGCTCTGTCACTGGATATACTGGTAGGTAGCGGGCTCTGTCACTGGATATACTGGTAGGTAGCAGGCTCTGTCACTGGATATACTGGTAGTTAGCAGGCTTTGTCACTGGATATACTGGTAGGTAGCGGACTCTGTCACTGGATATACTGGTAGGTAGCAGGCTCTGTCACTGGATATACTGGTAGGTGGCAGGCTCTGTCACTGGATATGCTGGTTGGTAGCAGGCTCTGTCACTGGATATACTGGTAGGTAGCGGGCTCTGTCACTGGATATACTGGTAGGTAGCAGGCTCTGTCACTGGATATACTGGTAGGTAGCGGGCTCTGTCACTGGATATACTGGTAGGTAGCAGGCTCTGTCACTGGATATACTGGTAGTTAGCAGGCTTTGTCACTGGATATACTGGTAGGTAGCGGACTCTGTCACTGGATATACTGGTAGATGGCAGGCTCTGTCACTAGATATACTGGTAGGTGGCAGGCTCTGTCACTGGATATGCTGGTTGGTATCAGGCTCTGTCACTGGATATACTGGTAGGTAGCGGGCTCTGTCACTGGATATACTGGTAGGTAGCGGGCTCTGTCACTGGATATACTGGTAGGTAACAGGCTCTGTCACTGGATATACTGGTAGGTAGCGGGCTCTGTCACTGGATATACTGGTAGGTAGCAGGCTCTGTCACTGGATATACTGGTAGGTGGCAGGCTCTGTCACTGGATATACTGGTAGGTAGTGGGCTCTGTCACTGGATATACTGGTAGGTGGTGGGCTCTGTCACTGGATATACTGGTAGGTGGCACGCTCTGTCACTGGATATACTGGTAGGTGGCACGCTCTGTCACTCTGTGCAGTGAAACCCCCCTAGTGGTGGCTACAGGTATACGCTATGACTGTATGGGAGGCAGGAACTGTCCTTTGAAGGCTCCCCTCTCCCCACTATGGCAGGATCTACCTCTGGGGATATACCACTGGATATACTGGTAGGTAGCAGGCTCTGTCACTGGATATACTGGTAGGTAGCAGGCTCTGTCACTGGATATTCTGGTAGGTAGCAGGCTCTGTCATTGGATATACTGGTAGGTAGCAGGCTCTGTCACTGGATATACTGGTAGTTAGCAGGCTCTGTCACTGGATATACTGGTAGGTAGCGGGCTCTGTCACTGGATATACTGGTAGTTAGCAGGCTCTGTCACTGGATATACTGGAATGTAGACGGCTCTGTCACTGGATATACTGGTAGTTAGCAGGCTCTGTCACTGGACATACTGGTAGGTAGCGGGCTCTGTCACTGGACATACTGGTAGGTAGCGGGCTCTGTCACTGGATATACTGGTACGTAGCAGGCTCTGTCACTGGATATACTGGTAGGTAGCAGGCTCTGTCACTGGATTTACTGGTAGGTGGCAGGCTCTGTCACTGGATATGCTGGTTGGTATCAGGCTCTGTCACTGATTATACTGGTAGGTAGCGGGCTCTGTCACTGGATATACTGGTAGGTAGCGGGCTCTGTCACTGGATATACTGGTAGGTAGCAGGCTCTGTCACTGGATATACTGGTAGGTAGCGGGCTCTGTCACTGGATATACTGGTAGGTAGCAGGCTCTGTCACTGGATATACTGGTAGGTGGCAGGCTCTGTCACTGGATATACTGGTAGGTAGTGGGCTCTGTCACTGGATATACTGGTAGGTGGCGGGCTCTGTCACTGGATATACTGGTAGGTGGCACGCTCTGTCACTGGATATACTGGTAGGTGGCACGCTCTGTCACTCTGTGCAGTGAAACCCCCCTAGTGGTGGCTACAGGTATACGCTATGACTGTATGGGAGGCAGGAAACTGTCCTTTGAAGGCTCCCCTCTCCCCACTATGGCAGGATCTACCTCTGGGGATATACCACTGGATATACTGGTAGGTAGCAGGCTCTGTCACTGGATATTCTGGTAGGTAGCGGGCTCTGTCATTGGATATACTGGTAGGTAGCAGGCTCTGTCACTGGATATACTGGTAGTTAGCAGGCTCTGTCACTGGATATACTGGAATGTAGAAGGCTCTGTCACTGGATATACTGGTAGTTAGCAGGCTCTGTCACTGGACATACTGGTAGGTAGCGGGCTCTGTCACTGGACATACTGGTAGGTAGCGGGCTCTGTCACTGGATATACTGGTACGTAGCAGGCTCTGTCACTGGATATACTGGTAGGTAGCAGGCTCTGTCACTGGATTTACTGGTAGGTTGCAGGCTCTGTCACTGGACATACTGGTAGGTAGCGGGCTCTGTCACTGGATATATTGGTAGGTATCAGGCTCTGTCACTGGACATTCTGGTAGGTAGCAGGCTCCATCACTGGATATACTGGTAGTTAGCAGGCTCTGTCACTGGATATACTGGTAGGTAGCGGGCTCTATCACTGGATATACTGATAGGTAGCAGGCTCCATCACTGGATATACTGGTAGGTAGCAGGCTCTGTCACTGGGTATACTGGTAGGTAGCGGACTCTGTCACTGGATATACTGGTAGGTAGCAGGCTCTGTCACTGGATATACTGGTAGTTAGCAGGCTTTGTCACTGGATATACTGGTAGGTAGCGGACTCTGTCACTGGATATACTGGTAGGTAGCGGGCTCTGTCACTGGATATACTGGTAGATGGCAGGCTCTGTCACTGGATATACTGGTAGGTGGCAGGCTCTGTCACTGGATATGCTGGTTGGTATCAGGCTCTGTCACTGGATATACTGGTAGGTTGCAGGCTCTGTCACTGGATATACTGGTAGGTAGCGGGCTCTGTCACTGGATATACTGGTAGGTAGCAGGCTCTGTCACTGGATATACTGGTAGTTAGCAGGCTTTGTCACTGGATATACTGGTAGGTAGCGGACTCTGTCACTGGATATACTGGTAGATGGCAGGCTCTGTCACTGGATATACTGGTAGGTGGCAGGCTCTGTCACTGGATATGCTGGTTGGTATCAGGCTCTGTCACTGGATATACTGGTAGGTAGCAGGCTCTGTCACTGGATATACTGGTAGGTAGCGGGCTCTGTCACTGGATATACTGGTAGGTAGCAGGCTCTGTCACTGGATATACTGGTAGGTAGCAGGCTCTGTCACTGGATATACTGGTAGGTAGCAGGCTCTGTCACTGGATATACTGGTAGGTAGCAGGCTCTGTCACTGGATATACTGGTAGGTAGCAGGCTCTGTCACTGGATATACTGGTAGGTAGCGGGCTCTGTCACTGGATATACTGGTAGGTAGCAGGCTCTGTCACTGGATATACTGGTAGGTAGCAGGCTCTGTCACTGGATATACTGGTAGGTAGCAGGCTCTGTCACTGGATATACTGGTAGGTAGCGGGCTCTGTCACTGGATATACTGGTAGGTAGCAGGCTCTGTCACTGGATATACTGGTAGGTAGCAGGCTCTGTCACTGGATATACTGGTAGGTAGCAGGCTCTGTCACTGGATATACTGGTAGGTAGCAGGCTCTGTCACTGGATATACTGGTAGGTAGCAGGCTCTGTCACTGGATATACTGGTAGGTAGCAGGCTCTGTCACTGGATATACTGGTAGGTAGCAGGCTCTGTCACTGGATATACTGGTAGGTAGCAGGCTCTGTCACTGGACATACTGGTAGGTAGCGGGCTCTGTCACTGGATATACTGGTAGTTAGCAGGCTCTGTCACTGGATATACTGGTAGGTAGCAGGCTCTGTCACTGGATATACTGGTAGGTAGCAGGCTCTGTCACTGGACATACTGGTAGGTAGCAGGCTCTGTCACTGGATATACTGGTAGGTAGCGGGCTCTGTCACTGGATATACTGGTAGGTAGCAGGCTCTGTCACTGGATATACTGGTAGTTAGCAGGCTCTGTCACTGGATATACTGGTAGGTAGCGGGCTCTGTCACTGGATATACTGGTACGTAGCAGGCTCTGTCACTGGATATACTGGTAGGTAGCAGGCTCTGTCACTGGATATACTGGTAGGTAGCAGGCTCTGTCACTGGATATACTGGTAGGTAGCAGGCTCTGTCACTGGATATACTGGTAGGTAGCGGGCTCTGTCACTGGACATACTGGTAGTTAGCAGGCTCTGTCACTGGATATACTGGTAGGTAGCAGGCTCTGTCACTGGATATACTGGTAGGTAGCAGGCTCTGTCACTGGATATACTGGTAGGTAGCGGGCTCTGTCACTGGATATACTGGTAGGTAGCAGGCTCTGTCACTGGATATACTGGTAGTTAGCAGGCTCTGTCACTGGATATACTGGTAGGTAGCAGGCTCTGTCACTGGATATACTGGTAGGTAGCAGGCTCTGTCACTGGATATACTGGTAGGTAGCAGGCTCTGTCACTGGATATACTGGTAGGTAGCAGGCTCTGTCACTGGATATACTGGTAGGTAGCAGGCTCTGTCACTGGATATACTGGTAGGTAGCAGGCTCTGTCACTGGATATACTGGTAGGTAGCAGGCTCTGTCACTGGATATACTGGTAGGTAGCAGGCTCTGTCACTGGATATACTGGTAGGTAGCAGGCTCTGTCACTGGATATACTGGTAGGTAGCAGGCTCTGTCACTGGACATACTGGTAGGTAGCGGGCTCTGTCACTGGACATACTGGTAGGTAGCAGGCTCTGTCACTGGATATACTGGTAGGTAGCAGGCTCTGTCACTGGATATACTGGTAGGTAGCAGGCTCTGTCACTGGATATACTGGTAGGTAGCAGGCTCTGTCACTGGATATACTGGTAGGTAGCAGGCTCTGTCACTGGATATACTGGTAGGTAGCAGGCTCTGTCACTGGATATACTGGTAGGTAGCAGGCTCTGTCACTGGATATACTGGTAGGTAGCGGGCTCTGTCACTGGATATACTGGTAGGTAGCAGGCTCTGTCACTGGATATACTGGTAGGTAGCAGGCTCTGTCACTGGATATACTGGTAGGTAGCAGGCTCTGTCACTGGATATACTGGTAGGTAGCAGGCTCTGTCACTGGATATACTGGTAGGTAGCAGGCTCTGTCACTGGACATACTGGTAGGTAGCAGGCTCTGTCACTGGATATACTGGTAGGTAGCAGGCTCTGTCACTGGATATACTGGTAGGTAGCAGGCTCTGTCACTGGATATACTGGTAGGTAGCAGGCTCTGTCACTGGATATACTGGTAGGTAGCAGGCTCTGTCACTGGATATACTGGTAGGTAGCAGGCTCTGTCACTGGATATACTGGTAGGTAGCAGGCTCTGTCACTGGATATACTGGTAGGTAGCAGGCTCTGTCACTGGATATACTGGTAGGTAGCAGGCTCTGTCACTGGATATACTGGTAGTTAGCAGGCTCTGTCACTGGATATACTGGTAGGTAGCGGGCTCTGTCACTGGATATACTGGTAGTTAGCAGGCTCTGTCACTGGATATACTGGTAGGTAGCAGGCTCTGTCACTGGATATACTGGTAGTTAGCAGGCTCTGTCACTGGACATACTGGTAGGTAGCGGGCTCTGTCACTGGACATACTGGTAGGTAGCGGGCTCTGTCACTGGATATACTGGTAGGTAGCAGGCTCTGTCACTGGATATACTGGTAGGTAGCAGGCTCTGTCACTGGATATACTGGTAGGTGGCAGGCTCTGTCACTGGATATGCTGGTTGGTATCAGGCTCTGTCACTGGATATACTGGTAGGTAGCGGGCTCTGTCACTGGATATACTGGTAGGTAGCAGGCTCTGTCACTGGATATACTGGTAGGTAGCAGGCTCTGTCACTGGATATACTGGTAGGTAGCAGGCTCTGTCACTGGATATACTGGTAGGTAGCAGGACTCTGTCACTGGATATACTGGTAGGTAGCAGGCTCTGTCACTGGATATACTGGTAGGTAGCAGGCTCTGTCACTGGATATGCTGGTAGGTATCAGGCTCTGTCACTGGATATACTGGTAGGTAGCGGGCTCTGTCACTGGATATACTGGTAGGTAGCGGGCTCTGTCACTGGATATACTGGTAGGTAGCAGGCTCTGTCACTGGATATACTGGTAGGTAGCAGGCTCTGTCACTGGATATACTGGTAGGTAGCAGGCTCTGTCACTGGATATACTGGTAGGTAGCGGACTCTGTCACTGGATATACTGGTAGGTAGCAGGCTCTGTCACTGGATATACTGGTAGGTGGCAGGCTCTGTCACTGGATATACTGGTAGGTATCAGGCTCTGTCACTGGATATACTGGTAGGTAGCAGGCTCTGTCACTGGATATACTGGTAGGTAGCAGGCTCTGTCACTGGATATACTGGTAGGTAGCGGGCTCTGTCACTGGATATACTGGTAGGTAGCAGGCTCTGTCACTGGATATACTGGTAGTTAGCAGGCTTTGTCACTGGATATACTGGTAGGTAGCGGACTCTGTCACTGGATATACTGGTAGATGGCAGGCTCTGTCACTGGATATACTGGTAGGTGGCAGGCTCTGTCACTGGATATGCTGGTTGGTATCAGGCTCTGTCACTGGATATACTGGTAGGTAGCAGGCTCTGTCACTGGATATACTGGTAGGTAGCGGGCTCTGTCACTGGATATACTGGTAGGTAGCAGGCTCTGTCACTGGATATACTGGTAGGTAGCGGGCTCTGTCACTGGATATACTGGTAGGTAGCAGGCTCTGTCACTGGATATACTGGTAGGTGGCAGGCTCTGTCACTGGATATACTGGTAGGTAGCGGGCTCTGTCACTGGATATACTGGTAGGTGGTGGGCTCTGTCACTGGATATACTGGTAGGTGGCAGGCTCTGTCACTGGATATACTGGTAGGTGGCACGCTCTGTCACTCTGTGCAGTGAAACCCCTAGTGGTGGCTACAGGCATACGCTATGACTGTATGGGAGGCAGGAACTGTCCTTTGAAGGCTCCCTCTCCCCACTATGGCAGGATCTACCTCTGGGGATATACCACTGGATATACTGGTAGGTAGCAGGCTCTGTCACTGGATATACTGGTAGGTAGCAGGCTCTGTCACTGGATATTCTGGTAGGTAGCAGGCTCTGTCACTGGATATACTGGTAGGTAGCAGGCTCTGTCACTGGATATACTGGTAGTTAGCAGGCTCTGTCACTGGATATACTGGTAGGTAGCGGGCTCTGTCACTGGATATACTGGTAGTTAGCAGGCTCTGTCACTGGATATACTGGAATGTGGACGGCTCTGTCACTGGATATACTGGTAGTTAGCAGGCTCTGTCACTGGACATACTGGTAGGTAGCGGGCTCTGTCACTGGACATACTGGTAGGTAGCGGGCTCTGTCACTGGATATACTGGTAGGTAGCAGGCTCTGTCACTGGATATACTGGTAGGTAGCAGGCTCTGTCACTGGATATACTGGTAGGTGGCAGGCTCTGTCACTGGATATGCTGGTTGGTATCAGGCTCTGTCACTGGATATACTGGTAGGTAGCGGGCTCTGTCACTGGATATACTGGTAGGTAGCGGGCTCTGTCACTGGATATACTGGTAGGTAGCAGGCTCTGTCACTGGATATACTGGTAGGTAGCGGGCTCTGTCACTGGATATACTGGTAGGTAGCAGGCTCTGTCACTGGATATACTGGTAGGTGGCAGGCTCTGTCACTGGATATACTGGTAGGTAGTGGGCTCTGTCACTGGATATACTGGTAGGTGGCGGGCTCTGTCACTGGATATACTGGTAGGTGGCACGCTCTGTCACTGGATATACTGGTAGGTGGCACGCTCTGTCACTCTGTGCAGTGAAACCCCCCTAGTGGTGGCTACAGGTATACGCTATGACTGTATGGGAGGCAGGAAACTGTCCTTTGAAGGCTCCCTCTCCCACTATGGCAGGATCTACCTCTGGGGATATACCACTGGATATACTGGTAGGTAGCAGGCTCTGTCACTGGATATACTGGTAGGTAGCGGGCTCTGTCACTGGATATACTGGTAGGTAGCAGGCTCTGTCACTGGATATACTGGTAGTTAGCAGGCTCTGTCACTGGATATACTGGTAATGTAGCAGGCTCTGTCACTGGATATACTGGTAGTTAGCAGGCTCTGTCACTGGATATACTGGTACGTAGCAGGCTCTGTCACTGGATATACTGGTTGGTAGCAGGCTCTGTCACTGGATATACTGGTAGGTAGCAGGCTCTGTCACTGGATATACTGGTAGGTAGCAGGCTCTGTCACTGGATTTACTGGTAGGTAGCAGGCTCTGTCACTGGACCTACTGGTAGGTAGCGGGCTCTGTCACTGGATATACTGGTAGGTAGCAGGCTCTGTCACTGGACATACTGGTAGGTAGCAGGCTCTGTCACTGGATATACTGGTAGTTAGCAGGCTCTGTCACTGGATATACTGGTAGGTAGCGGGCTCTGTCACTGGATATACTGGTAGGTAGCAGGCTCTATCACTGGATATACTGGTAGGTAGCAGGCTCTGTCACTGGATATACTGGTAGGTAGCGGACTCTGTCACTGGATATACTGGTAGGTAGCAGGCTCTGTCACTGGATATACTGGTAGGTAGCAGGCTCTGTCACTGGATATACTGGTAGGTAGCGGACTCTGTCACTGGATATACTGGTAGGTAGCGGGCTCTGTCACTGGATATACTGGTAGATAGCAGGCTCTGTCACTGGATATACTGGTAGGTGGCAGGCTCTGTCACTGGATATACTGGTAGGTATCAGGCTCTGTCACTGGATATACTGGTAGGTAGCAGGCTCTGTCACTGGATATACTGGTAGGTAGCGGGCTCTGTCACTGGATATACTGGTAGGTAGCAGGCTCTGTCACTGGATATACTGGTAGTTAGCAGGCTTTGTCACTGGATATACTGGTAGGTAGCGGACTCTGTCACTGGATATACTGGTAGATGGCAGGCTCTGTCACTGGATATACTGGTAGGTGGCAGGCTCTGTCACTGGATATGCTGGTTGGTATCAGGCTCTGTCACTGGATATACTGGTAGGTAGCAGGCTCTGTCACTGGATATACTGGTAGGTAGCGGGCTCTGTCACTGGATATACTGGTAGGTAGCGGGCTCTGTCACTGGATATACTGGTAGGTAGCAGGCTCTGTCACTGGATATACTGGTAGTTAGCAGGCTCTGTCACTGGATATACTGGTAGGTAGCGGGCTCTGTCACTGGATATACTGGTAGATAGCAGGCTCTGTCACTGGATATACTGGTAGGTGGCAGGCTCTGTCACTGGATATACTGGTAGGTAGCAGGCTCTGTCACTGGATATACTGGTAGGTAGCAGGCTCTGTCACTGGATATACTGGTAGGTAGCAGGCTCTGTCACTGGATATACTGGTAGGTAGCAGGCTCTGTCACTGGATATACTGGTAGGTAGCAGGCTCTGTCACTGGATATACTGGTAGGTAGCAGGCTCTGTCACTGGATATACTGGTAGGTAGCGGACTCTGTCACTGGATATACTGGTAGGTAGCAGGCTCTGTCACTGGATATACTGGTAGGTGGCAGGCTCTGTCACTGGATATACTGGTAGGTAGCAGGCTCTGTCACTGGATATACTGGTAGGTAGCAGGCTCTGTCACTGGATATACTGGTAGGTAGCAGGCTCTGTCACTGGATATACTGGTAGGTAGCAGGCTCTGTCACTGGATATACTGGTAGGTAGCAGGCTCTGTCACTGGATATACTGGTAGGTAGCAGGCTCTGTCACTGGATATACTGGTAGGTAGCAGGCTCTGTCACTGGATATACTGGTAGGTAGCAGGCTCTGTCACTGGATATACTGGTAGGTAGCGGGCTCTGTCACTGGATATACTGGTAGGTAGCGGGCTCTGTCACTGGATATACTGGTAGGTAGCAGGCTCTGTCACTGGATATACTGGTAGGTAGCAGGCTCTGTCACTGGATATACTGGTAGGTAGCAGGCTCTGTCACTGGATATACTGGTAGGTAGCAGGCTCTGTCACTGGATATACTGGTAGGTAGCAGGCTCTGTCACTGGATATACTGGTAGGTAGCAGGCTCTGTCACTGGATATACTGGTAGGTAGCAGGCTCTGTCACTGGATATACTGGTAGGTAGCGGGCTCTGTCACTGGATATACTGGTAGGTAGCAGGCTCTGTCACTGGATATACTGGTAGGTAGCAGGCTCTGTCACTGGATATACTGGTAGGTGGCAGGCTCTGTCACTGGATATACTGGTAGGTAGCAGGCTCTGTTACTGGATATACTGGTAGGTGGCAGGCTCTGTCACTGGATATACTGGTAGGTAGTGGGCTCTGTCACTGGATATACTGGTAGGTAGCAGGCTCTGTCACTGGATATACTGGTAGGTGGCAGGCTCTGTCACTGGATATACTGGTAGGTAGTGGGCTCTGTCACTCTGTGCAGGTGCACATGTGGAACATATGGTAGATCCACCTACACATAGACGTTTGCTGTGTTACACCGGTGACCATGTTGCTTTCTGTTCCTCACAGGTTTTATTTCAGCATTACTGCCGGTCTTGTGCTGAGTTACGGTCACGGTCGGGTTCCGATCTTCATGGCTTCTGAGCTTCTTCGCACTGCACATCCGCTCGCCTCTGCCGAACATTGCTGTTAGTATAAGTCTCCTGAGATCTTCATCTCTTCTCCTGAATGCGGCCTTCTGGGTGACTCTCATCATCCATGTAGACACCTGTCCTAGGCAGCATCTTCTGTAGTCGGAGGTTGATGCGCTGGACCAGATGTTGCTCTGTCTGCTGTGACCCTGCAGGGCAAGACTGACTTCAATCATCGCCGTCTGCAAGTTTCTTGTAGGATTTGTTCTCCATTTTAGGACTCGTGCACACGACCGTGCGTGTTATTTGTCTGCATCCGATCCGCATTTTTTGCAGACCAGATGCGGATCTATTCACCTCAATGGGGCTACAAAAGATGCAGACAGCACGCCATGTACTGTCTGTATCCATATGTCCGTTCTGTGGCCCCTCAAAAATACAGAACGTGTCCTATACTTGTTTTACAGACAAGGATAGGACAGTTCTACAGAGCGCAGAACGCACACGGCCTGGATCCGCAATTTGTGGACTGCAAAAAAGGTAACGGCCTTGTGCATGAACCCTTAGTCTTATATTGGGGGAACCTTATCCTTCTGGACGTTCTGTCATCTTCAGCACATCCCATTCCAGCGCCTTCTCTACAGATCGCTGCTGTACGGTTATAGGGCGACCATTTCTCCCATGACCATGGACAAGGTGTTCCCTGAGTCTACAGACTCCTTCCTTAGGTCGTCCTCTTCTTTCTGCATCTGGATAATTAACTCTTCCTTGCCTGGCCTTGATAACGGTCGTCCACCCTGAGGATGGCGCCACTGCGGATCCGGAGATTCGCATGCAAACGGATATCTTTTGTTATGGATCCGGATCCATTAGACATATTCAATGAAATACCGGATCCGTCTTTCCAGTATCATTCGGAATAACGGATCCGGTATTTAATTTTTTCAAAGCGAGAAAGAACTGCTCATGCGCAGACCGGAAAACCAGATCTGGTGATGCAGAAATTTCCGGAACACTTGGTACCGGATCCGGCAATAATACATATCAATGGCAAGTGCGGTAGTGTTCCGGAATTTTGGCCGGTAAAAAGACCGCAGCAAGCTGCGGTATTTTCTCTGGTCAAATACCATACAAGAGACGGAAAAGGAAGCGTTTTTTTCCGATTTCAATAATGGAAAAGAATAATGGTAGAGTGAAAGTACCCTAAGTAATATGTGATAACTGCGGAAGTGAAACGTTCTGCAACTTACTAATAGACTTTATGTTTTAATTCCTCACCATTATTAATATCTCTGCTTGCTGTCCGTGATTCAGGAGACACAGGCAGTAATCCGGTAATGGCTCGCCCTGCTCTCAGCTGAGAAGTGGATTCAATGTATCCAGTGTAGACAAGGCTTTCGACTCCAGACTGATACATTGTAGCAGAGAGATCTGTGCCGCTGGTGCTGACGCGCTTAGCTCACAGAGCATTGTAACAAACCCTCAGCTGAGAACAATCCTAGTTAGGTAACGCATTACTACCTCAAAATGTAAGCAAGAGCGGTCTCATTCACTGACAGCAAGCAGAAATCTCAAACTGTGAGGAGCAACAAAATAAAGCATACTATTTTCTATTAACCTGTTAGTGACCGCCAGTACACCTTTTTACGGAAGCCAAGTCCTCCCTGCAGAGCGGGGGCTCAGTTCTCACATGAGAGAGAGACACCAATGAAAAGTACAAGTCGTCCTGCAAAAATCAAGCCCGGCCCCTCACACATCTCCGTAGAAAGAAAAATAACAACGTTACGGGTCTTGGGATGCGGCGAGGCAAAAACGTTTTCTTTTCTTTTGAAAGTTATTTATTGTGGATAAGTATTAAAAAATTATGAAAAATATATGTCCCGGTATTATGTATGACTGTCATCGTTCTGGCCGAGCAGATCTCGCGGGTGGAGGTTTATCTTTACAGGTAAGGGTACTTTCACAATAGCGCTGTTCGCATCCGGCAAACCGGAAAGCTGCTTTTGCCAGATCTGGAAGACTTATTTATTGAAATACCGGATCCGTCTTTCCGGTATCATCCGGAATAACAGATCCAGTATTTAACTTTTTCAAAGCTAGAAAGAACTGCGCATGCGCAGACCGGAAAACCGGATCCGGCGATGCGGCAATTTCCAGAACACTTGGTACCGGATCCAGCATTAATACATTTCAATGGAAATCAATGACGGATCCGGCAAGTGCAGTAGCGTTCCAGAATTTTGTCCGGTAGAAATACCGCAGCAAGCTGCGTTATTTTGTCCGGTCAAATACCGTACAAGGGACGGAACGGAAGACATCATGATGCATCCTGAGCTGATTGCTTTCCATTCAGAATGCATTAGGATAAAACGGAAGCGTTTTTTTCTGGTATTGAGACCCTTTACTGGATTTCAATACCGGAAAACAATAACACTAGTGTGAAAGTACCCTAAATTGGGCAGGTTTTGAAGACAATTCCAGTTAGATAATATCGCAGTCTAAACGCCTCTAGAATTGCGTCATGGTCCGTGGTAAAGGAATCCATAACGCAATTCTGCTTTTACCACCAAACGAATCGTGAATGAATTTTAAAATATGAAATTCGCTCATCAAATACAGGAATATTACAACTCACAAATAGTCAGGTGACTTCTCCCCAGCACTGCAGGGGTTAAGTAGTGGGTGTGTCCGGACTACAGCTCCCGGCATTCCCTGCACACGTCACACCCGGAAGTGCAGCCTGTGGACTGAATGAGGGAGAGAGCAGCAGGTGAGCGACTGTACGGTGGGGGGCGGATATCACCGGAAAGGACACCGGAGAGGGGGGCGGCGGCAGATAAGAGCCACACATCACCCCCCACCCCCCCAATAACTATCTGTTGTCAGCCATTTCAGGGGAGAGGATGACTGTAGGACAGGAGAATAGAGTCTATTGCCCCCTGTTATTAGCCATTTCAGAGGAGAGGATGACTGTAGGACAGGAGAATACAGTCTATTGCTCCTGTTATCAGCCATTTCAGGGGATAGGATGACTGTAGGACAGGAGAATACAGTCTATTGCCCCCTGTTATCAGCCATTTCAGGGAGAGGATGACTGTAGGACAGGAGAATACAGTCTTGAGCTCTGTTATCTGTTATTTCTGGAAATGCTATTAAAATCATCATTTGCGTCCTACTTATTATATCTGTTTCTGGGAGAAGCTGACTTAGCACCAATGTGTCTGCCATTATCAGCTATTGCAAGGAACGAGGTCGACATAGCCGAGTGTAGGGTGACAACCCCTTTCACAGTTCTGATAGCAGTACTGCTGGTTGTCGTCCATCTGCTCAGTGTCACATCGTCGTCCTGGCGCTGAGGAGCTGTGATGTCACTGTAGCAGCACAGGAGAATACAGGATCTATTGCTCCCTGTTAGTCAGATCCATTGCTCAGGAGTCGAGAGGAGCTGACTGCTCAGGACAGGAGAAGGCTGACAACCTATTGTCCGCTGTTATCAGCCATTATCAGTGGAAGGAACGGATTCTGATTCTGTAGGACAGGAGAATACAGTCTATCCTGATACCCTGTTATCAGCGCATCTGTCAGGGGTCAGGCAGTTTGTATGACCGGAGGACTGTCTAGAACAGACACATTGCAGCAAACCTCTGCCGTGACAGCTATTACTTCTTTACACGCTTTTAGGCTTACTTTCACACTAGTGTTTTAGTCTTTCCGGTATTGAGTTCAGGCATAGAGGCTCGATACCGGACAGGAGAATACAGTCTATTGCCCCCTGTTATCAGCCATTTCAGGGGAGAGGATGACTGTAGGACAGGAGAATACAGTCTATTGCCCCTGTTATCAGCCATTTCAGGGGAGAGGATGACTGTAGGACAGGAGAATACAGTCTATTGCCCCTGTTATCAGCCATTTCAGGGGAGAGGATGACTGTAGGACAGGAGAATACAGTCTATTGCCCCTGTTATCAGCCATTTCAGGGGAGAGGATGACTGTAGGACAGGAGAATACAATCTATTACTCCCTGTTATCAGCCATTTCAGGGGAGAGGATGACTGTAGGACAGGAGAATACAGTCTATTGCCTCCTGTTATCAGCCATTTCAGGGGAGAGGATGACTGTAGGACAGGAGAATACAGTCTATTGCCCCTGTTATCAGCCATTTCAGGGGAGAGGATGACTGTAGGACAGGAGAATACAGTCTATTGCCCCTGTTATCAGCCATTTCAGGGGAGAGGATGACTGTAGGACAGGAGAATACAGTCTATTGCCCCTGTTATCAGCCATTTCAGGGGAGAGGATGACTGTAGGACAGGAGAATACAGTCTATTGCCCCCTGTTATCAGCCATTTCAGGGGAGAGGATGACTGTAGGACAGGAGAATACAGTCTATTGCTCCCTGTTATCAGCCATTTCAGGGGAGAGGATGACTGTAGGACAGGAGAATACAGTCTATTGCCCCCTGTTATCAGCCATTTCAGGGGAGAGGATGAGCTGTAGGACAGGAGAATACAGTCTATTGCTCCCTGTTATCAGCCATTTCAGGGGAGAGGATGACTGTAGGACAGGAGAATACAGTCTATTGCCCCTGTTATCAGCCATTTCAGGGGAGAGGATGACTGTAGGACAGGAGAATACAGTCTATTGCCCCTGTTATCAGCCATTTCAGGGGAGAGGATGACTGTAGGACAGGAGAATACAGTCTATTGCCCCCTGTTATCAGCCATTTCAGGGGAGAGGATGACTGTAGGACAGGAGAATACAGTCTATTGCTCCCTGTTATCAGCCATTTCAGGGGAGAGGATGACTGTAGGACAGGAGAATACAGTCTATTGCTCCCTGTTATCAGCCATTTCAGGGGAGAGGATGACTGTAGGACAGGAGAATACAGTCTATTGCTCCCTGTTATCAGCCATTTCAGGGGAGAGGATGACTGTAGGACAGGAGAATACAGTCTATTGCTCCCTGTTATCAGCCATTTCAGGGGAGAGGATGACTGTAGGACAGGAGAATACAGTCTATTGCCCCCTGTTATCAGCCATTTCAGGGGAGAGGATGACTGTAGGACAGGAGAATACAGTCTATTGCCCCTGTTATCAGCCATTTCAGGGGAGAGGATGACTGTAGGACAGGAGAATACAGTCTATTGCTCCCTGTTATCAGCCATTTCAGGGGAGAGGATGACTGTAGGACAGGAGAATACAGTCTATTGCCCCCTGTTATCAGCCATTTCAGGGGAGAGGATGACTGTAGGACAGGAGAATACAGTCTATTGCCCCCTGTTATCAGCCATTTCAGGGGAGAGGATGACTGTAGGACAGGAGAATACAGTCTATTGCCCCCTGTTATCAGCCATTTCAGGAGAGAGGATGACTGTAGGACAGGAGAATACAGTCTATTGCCCCCTGTTATCAGCCATTTCAGGGGAGAGGATGACTGTAGGACAGGAGAATACAGTCTATTGCCCCCTGTTATCAGCCATTTCAGGAGAGAGGATGACTGTAGGACAGGAGAATACAGTCTATTGCCCCCTGTTATCAACCATTTCAGGGGAGAGGATGACTGTAGGACAGGAGAATACAGTCTATTGCTCCCTGTTATCAGCCATTTCAGGGGAGAGGATGACTGTAGGACAGGAGAATACAATCTATTGCCCCCTGTTATCAGCCATTTCAGGGGAGAGGATGACTGTAGGACAGGAGAATACAGTCTTGAGTTTTTTTTTTTTTTTCTTAAATGCTATTAAAATCATCATTTGGCGTCCTACTTATTATATCTGTTTCTGGGAAAGCTGGGTTAGCACCAATGTGTCTGCCATTACAGCTTTGGAAGGAACGAGGTCGACATAGCCGAGTGTAGGGTGACAACCCCTTTCACAGTTCTGATAGCAGTACTGCTGGTTGTCGTCCATCTGTTCAGTGTCACATCGTCGTCCTGGCGCTGAGGAGCTGTGGTGTCACTCTTAGCAGCGCAGGAGCAGCAGGATTTATTGCTACATAACTGGGCAGATTCATCGCTCAGGAGTCGAAGTTAGCGAGCTGACAACTCATGAAGGAGAAGGCTGACAACCATTTTTAGATGGTATTTTTATCAGTGGAAGGAACGGGTTCTGATTCTCTTCGGCCGCACAAGTCTCTATCATGATACTTTGTTACAGTGTATCTGTCTGGGGTCCAGGCAGTTTATATACCAGAGGACTGTCTAGAACAGACACATTGCAGCAAACCCTCTGCCGTGACAGCTATTACTTCTTTACACGTTTTAGGCTTCTTTCACACTAGTGTTTTAATTTTCCGGTATTGAGTTCAGTCATAGGGGCTCAATACCGGAAAAAATTCTTCAGTTTTGTCCCCATTTATTGTCAATGGAGACAAAACTTAATTGAACAGAACAGGAGGCTCCAAAATGCACTCCGTTCCGTTTAGTTGCGTTTACAGATCGGAGAGCAAACCGCAAGCGGAGATCTTAAAGTAATGATGAATTGTAACACAAAGAGTATTAGAAAGTTGCAGAACTTGATGTGTGTCACGTAGACGGCGTTCCGGTGCCCGGTGCTGCATCTGCTCTATTGTGCAGCTGGCGTGTCCTCCACCCACATCCTGGAAAGTTAAGTTCAGTCAGTGGCGGAGGACAACACCCTGAAACGCGTCACCTCTACAGGGAGAACAGGACAGAGCACCTGGCCAGACAGCATGCCTTGTGGCAGACCCCCCCCCCCCCCCCATCACTACCACATTAATTTATTGTGAGATCTACAGCTCTTCATTGTCACTCTTGGTTCATGAACAGAATTCTAGAACTGTAGTAAAGACTGTCACCTCCATGCAGGGCCGGCGCCAGGTTCATGTGGGCTCTTAGGCAACAAATCCCAGTGTGCCCCCTTCAGGCATTTTTTTACATTTACATGTCCCCCTGTGGCTCCTACGCAGTATAATGACCCCCAGTGGCCCCATACACAGTATAATGACCCCACAGTGGCCCTCCATTCTGAATAATAACCCCCAGTCGCCCCTCATTCAGAATAATGACCCCCAGATGTCCCGACACTGGGGGTTATACGGTATGGAGGGGGCTCTGGGGGCCATTATACTGTATATTGCTCACTGGGGTCATTATATTGAATGAAGGCTCTGGGGGTCATTATACAGTGTAAGGGGCCCTCACAGTATAATGACCCCCAGTGGGGGTCATTATATTGAATTGGGGCTCATTATACTGAATTGAGGGTCATTGGGTATCATTATATTAAATGGATTCACTGGGGGTCATTACACTGTGTAAGGGACCCTCACAGTGTAATGACCCCCCCACCCCCCCCCTAGTGGCCCCCTCACATACCTATCATTGCTGGAGCAGGGTATAAGGGGGTACAATATGGGGTGAGGGGCACAGTACAGGGTGGGGGGCACAGTCACATGACCCTGTGACGTTAGAAGATCCTTATGGTGCATGCGGTTTAGACACCACCATAAAGAGAGGCAGAGGAGTGAGACAGGGGCCCGGGGCCATGGATGGACAGGAGGGGTGAACACAGCAAGTAGGTGGAAGGGGCTCTGAGGGGGATTCATATAAGAAGTAGTGGCAGGAGGTCTGTGCAGGGCAGCAATAGGAGACAGGAGCTCTGGATACATGAGGGAGGAAAGGAGACAGTAGGGGCTCCTGAGATAGGACAGGATATGGGGGGAGAGGTGTCATGGAGGCAAACTGCTTAATGAAGCAGTAAAACAAACAGCATCAATCTGCTTGTCTACTACAACATCCAGCAGCCCCTGGAAGAGTTCCCTGTCCCACAGACAAAAGGCAGTCACAGTGCGGACTCAATACTCACTGACAAACTGTGTTCACGCTTCTACTCCAGCCCTGCGATCTTCTCTCCTCACTGTCCTCAGGCAGCACGTGTAAGGCTGCTTTCACACTGGCGTTTTGGATTCCGTTTGTGAGATCCGTTTCAGAGATCTCAACAACGGTCCAAAACAGATCAGTTAAGCCCCAATGCATTCTGAATGGATAAGGATCCGTTCAGAATGCATCAGTTCGGCTCTGTTCTGCCCTATTCCGTTCTGGAGGCGGACACCAAAACACGGCATGCAGCATTTTGGTGTCTGTCTGACGATGCAGAGCTGAACGGATCCGTTTTGACTTACTATGTAAGTCAATGGTGACGGATCCGTTGTCAATGACACAATATGGTGCATTTGAAAACGGATCCGTTCCCCATTGACTTTCAATGTAATTCAAAATTTAATTAATTTTTTTTAAAGCGAACGCAAACGGATCCGTTCTGAACGGATACAAACGTTTGCATTATAGGTGCGGATCCGTCTGTGCATATAAACAGACGGATCCGCACCAACGCTAATGTGAAAGTAGCCTAAGGGGACGTGTCTGAATCTCTGCAGCAGCCTCATTTGACTATCAGAGGGCCCTCCAGAAGGAGTACTGCATAAGTGAAATGACAGCAGCTCCAGCAATGAGTTCTTCCATCTGTCTTGATGGAAGACAGCGCCCCCCACCAGAAGCAGTGGGCTCCGACAGCTGCCCGACCTTGCCGGGTGCTAGCGCCGGGCGTCCCTCCATGGGCTGTGCAGTATGAGAGAAGGATCAGAAACGTTTATATTCCTTTCAGGGTCTTTATTAAGCGGAGTTCAGGATGCTAGAGAAAAAGATTCAGGGGGCGTCTCACTGGATGAAATGTTAAAAATAAAAGTACAGTGAGTAAAAACAAACAATGCGTTTCGGCAGCGGACCGCCAGCTTCATCAGGTATCATTTATCATCTGCAGACCCTCTAATGGCTGCGCTAGAAGGGGGTGGAGTTGTGTGGGCTATGATGTCATTTGAGGTGGTGGAGTAAAGTGAACTGTGATGTCATGAGTGGGTAAAACTATGTGGGCTGTGATATATCGGAGGAAGTGAGTGGAGTGATGTGAGCTATGATGTCATGTGAATGGGTGGAGTATTGTGGGCTGTGATATCATGTGAGGGGGTGGAGTAACTGTGATCTGTGATGTTTTTCTACAGGATAAATCACTATGGCGGAAAATAAACCAAAGAGAATTCTCGTGACTGGAGGCTCCGGCCTGGTGGGGAAAGCCATTGAGAAAGTTGTGGCTGATGGAGAGGGACGGCCGGACGAGGAATGGATCTTCTTATCATCCAAAGATGCTGACCTCACGTGAGTGCAGGAGCTTCTCAGTGCCCTTCATTGGTGTCTACAGGAGCTGCCCGGCGGTCATCATTGGTGTCTACAGGAGCTGCCCGGCGGTCATCATTGGTGTCTACAGGAGCTGCCCGGCGGTCATCATTGGTGTCTACTGGAGCTGCCCGGCGGTCATCATTGGTGTCTACAGAAGCCGTCTGGTGGTCATCATTGGTGTCTACAGAAGCCGTCTGGTGGTCATCATTGGTGTCTACTGGAGCTGCCCGGCGGTCATCATTGGTGTCTACAGGAGCTGCCCGGCGGTCATCATTGGTGTCTACAGAAGCCGTCTGGTGGTCATCATTGGTGTCTACAGGAGCTGCCTGGTGGTCATCATTGGTGTCTACAGAAGCCGCCTGGTGGTCATCATTGGTGTCTACAGAAGCCGCCTGGCGGTCATCATTGGTGTCCACAGAAGCCGTCTGGTGGTCATCATTGGTGTCTACAGAAGCTGCCTGGTGGTTATCATTGGTGTCTACTGGAGCTGCCCGGCGGTCATCATTGGTGTCTACAGAAGCCGTCTGGTGGTCATCATTGGTGTCTACAGGAGCTGCCTGGTGGTCATCATTGGTGTCTACAGGAGCTGCCTGGTGGTCATCATTGGTGTCTACAGGAGCCATCTGGTGGCATTCACTGGTGTCTACAGAAGCCGTCTGGTGGTCATCATTGGTGTCTACAGGAGCTGCCTGGTGGTCATCATTGGTGTCTACAGGAGCTGCCTGGTGGTCATCATTGGTGTCTACAGGAGCTGCCTGGTGGTCATCATTGGTGTCTACAGGAGCTGCCTGGTGGTCATCATTGGTGTCTACAGGAGCCGTCTGGTGGTCATTCACTGGTGTCTACAGAAGCCGTCTGGTGGTCATCATTGGTGTCTACAGAAGCCGTCTGGTGGTCATCATTGGTGTCTACAGAAGCCGCCTGGTGGTCATCATTGGTGTCTACAGAAGCCGTCTAGTGGTCATCATTGGTGTCTACAGGAGCCGCCTGGTGGTCATCATTGGTGTCTACAGGAGCCGTCTGGTGGCATTCACTGGTGTCTACTGGGGCTTCTTGGTCAACATCACTGGTGTCTATAGGAGCTGCCCAGTGGTTACCACTTGTATGCATGTTCTATACTGTCTATGACAGTAGTCATCCTCTCTCAACCTCTCTGGCTCCTTGCAGGAATGCTGCAGACACTCGAGCGCTGTTTGAGAAGCACAGGCCCACCCACGTCATCCACCTGGCCGCCATGGTGGGCGGCCTCTTCCGTAACATGAAGTATAACCTGGATTTCCTGGTAAGACGCGTCCACGGCTCATAAAGAGACTGTAATATGGAGTTACTGTACTCTACCAGAATGACATGATGGGGGTTGTAGTAGTAGCTTTGTTGCTTTCTCTACATATGAACACTCAGCTCAGTGTGACTATAACATAAGAATTGTGAATGTAGCTTTGGATGTGGCTGGAGTATAGGTACTGTAGATGGAGCTCTGGATGTGCCTGGAGTATAGGTACTGTAGATGGAGCTCTGGATGTGGCTGGAGTATAGGTACTGTAGATGGAGCTCTGGATGTGGCTGGAGTATAGGTACTATGGATGGAGCTCTGGATGTGGCTGGAGTATAGGTACTGTAGATGGAGCTCTGGATGTGCCTGGAGTATAGGTACTGTAGATGGAGCTCTAGATGTGGCTGGAGTATAGGTACTGTAGATGGAGCTCTGGATGTGGCTGGAGTATAGGTACTATGGATGGAGCTCTGGATGTGGCTGGAGTATAAGTACTGTAGATGGAGCTCTGGATGTGGCTGGAGTATAGGTACTGTAGATGGAGTTCTGGATGTGGCTGGAGTATAGGTACTGTAGATGGAGCTCTGGATGTGGCTGGAGTATAGGTACTGTGGATGGAGCTCTGGATGGATGTGCCTGGAGTATAGGTACTATGGATGGAGCTCTGGATGTGGCTGGAGTATAGGTACTGTAGATGGAGCTCTGGATGTGGCTGGAGTATAGGTACTGTAGATGGAGCTCTGGATGTGCCTGGAGTATAGGTACTGTAGATGGAGCTCTGGATGTGCCTGGAGTATAGGTACTGTAGATGGAGCTCTGGATGTGGCTGGAGTATAGGTACTGTAGATGGAGCTCTGGATGTGGCTGGAGTATAGGTACTGTAGATGGAGCTCTGGATGTGGCTGGAGTACAGACACTTGCCTCACTATCCCTCCCATCTCAGCTTGTGGTTCCTGCCGGTTTGTTATAGGTCACTCTCTGGCGCCCCCTAACACAGATAGTGAGGGGGTGTGAATACTTTTTAGATGCACTGCCCCCCTCGTTATAGGAGCTGAGCCCCCCCATATCTGATCTTGTGTCTTGTCCTAGAGGAAGAACCTCCAGATTAACGACAATGTGCTGCATACCTCGTACGAGCTGGGGGTCCAGAAGGTTGTCTCCTGCCTCTCCACCTGCATCTTCCCAGACAAGACCACCTACCCCATAGATGAGACCATGGTAAGTGCCCCCGTCACGTGTCATATGACCGCCACTTATTGCTGCCCGCTCTCATACCGCCCCTTCCTGCAGATTCACCTCGGGCCCCCACACGGGTCGAACTTTGGCTACTCCTATGCCAAGAGGATGATCGACGTCCAGAACAGGTAACGTACACTCCAGGGGTCTGCCATCAGTGTGTGCGGGAGGCTGCTATAGGGCCCATGTGGTGAGGGGCCCCACGTGGAGCTACATACGATCCCAGAGTTTTTCCTATGTTATATACCCTTCATCCTGTGCAGTGACCCCCTCCCTCTTCATACCGCAGGGCGTATCACGAGCAACACGGATGTAAGTTCACCGCCGTCATCCCCACCAACGTCTTCGGCCCTCACGATAACTTCAACATCGAGGATGGTCACGTGCTGCCGGGGCTCATCCACAAGGTGTATCTGGCCAAACGTGAGCATCTCCTGCCGCCATTATCTGTCCCCACCCCTTCCTCCTGTTCATCAGCGGGTAAATAACTGAAATGTACAATGTGATTGTAGAAAACGGCTCCGCGCTTTCCATCTGGGGCACCGGGAAACCGCGGCGACAATTTATCTATTCTCTGGTGAGTCCTTATCTAGTGAAGGTCCATAGTCTGCATGTATAATATATGTACACGTTACTTATCCTGTATTATACTCCAGAGCTGCACTCACTATTCTGCTGGTGGAGTCACTGTGTACATACATTACTTATCCTGTAGTGATCCTGAGTTACATCCTGTATTATACTCCAGAGCTGCACTTACTATTCTGCTGGTGGAGTCACTGTGTACATACATTACTTATCCTGTACTGATCCTGAGTTACATCCTGTATTATACTCCAGAGCTGCACTCACTATTCTGCTGGTGGAGTCACTGTGTACATACATTACTTATCCTGTACTGATCCTGAGTTACATCCTGTATTATACTCCAGAGCTGCACTCACTATTCTGCTGGTGGAGTCACTGTGTACATACATTACTGATCCTGTACAGATCCTGAGTTACATCCTGTATTATACTCCAGAGCTGCACTCACTATTCTGCTGGTGCAGTCACTGTGTACATACATTACTTATCCTGTACTGATCCTGAGTTACATCCTGTATTATACTCCAGAGCTGCACTCACTATTCTGCTGGTGGAGTCACTGTGTACATACATTACTTATCCTGTACTGATCCTGAGTTACATCCTGTATTATACTCCAGAGCTGCCCTCACTATTCTGCTGGTGGAGTCACTGTGTACATTACATTACTTATCCTGTACTGATCCTGAGTTACATCCTATATTATACTCCAGAGCTGCACTCACTATTCTGCTGGTGGAGTCACTGTGTACATACATTACTTATCCTGTACTGACCCTGAGTTACATCCTGTATTATACTCCAGAGCAGCACTCACTATTCTGCTGGTGGAGTCACTGTGTACATACATTACTTATCCTGCACTGATCCTGAGTTACACCCTGTATTATACTCCAGAGCTGCACTCACTATTCTGCTGGTGGAGTCACTGTGTACATACATTACATTACTTATCCTGTACTGATCCTGAGTTACATCCTATATTATACTCCAGAGCTGCACTCACTATTCTGCTGGTGGAGTCACTGTGTACATACATTACTTATCCTGTACTGATCCTGAGTTACATCCTGTATTATACTCCAGAGCTGCACTCGCTATTCTGCTGGTGGAGTCACTGTGGACATAAATTACTTATCCTGCACTGATCCTGAGTTACACCCTGTATTATACTCCAGAGCTGCACTCACTATTCTGCTGGTGCAGTCACTGTGTACATACATTACTTATCCTGTACTGATCCTGAGTTGCATCCTGTATTATACCCCAGAGCTGCACTCACTGTTCTGCTGGTGCAGTCACTGTGTACATACATTACAATACTTATCCTGTACTGATCCTGAGTTACATCCTGTGTTATGCCCCAGAGCTGCACTCATGCTGCTGATTTCCTTCCTCCAGGATCTGGCTCGCCTCTTTATCTGGGTGCTGCGGGAATACGATGAGGTGGATCCCATCATCCTGTCCGGTGAGGCTCCGCTGTGTATGACGAGTCCTGTAGGATCTGCACCGTGTATTATAATGACTTTGTGTATTACAGTGGGGGAGGAGGACGAGGTGTCCATCAGGGAGGCTGCAGAGAGCATCGTGTCCGCCATGGACTTCAAGGGGGAAGTTCTTGTATCCTGATATGTAAATGGGAGCTCCGTGCTGATATGACACATCAGCTATTTTACTGCAGTCACATTCAGAGCTGCAATCACACTTCAGTTATGAGAGCTGCATTTGCAATTCATATACTACAGTCTCATCCATAGAGAGCTGCCGTCACAATAGTCGTACTCCAGTCACACTCAGAGCTGCAGTCACATAGTCGTACTCCAGTTACACTCAGAGCTGCAGTCACGATAGTCGTACTCCAGTCACACTCAGAGCTGCAGTCACGATAGTCGTACTCCAGTCACACTCAGAGCTGCAGTCACGATAGTCGTACTCCAGTCACACTCAGAGCTGCAGTCACGATAGTCGTACTCCAGTCACACTCAGAGCTGCAGTCACGATAGTCGTACTCCAGTCACACTCAGAGCTGCAGTAACAATAGTCGTCTCCAGTCACACTCAGATCTACAGTCACGATAGTCGTACTCCAGTTACACTCAGAGCTGCAGTCACAATAGTCGTACTGCAATCACACTCAGAGCTGTAATCACTATAGTCGTACTCCAGTCACACTCAGAGCTGTAATCACGATAGTCGTCCTCCAGTCACACTCAGAGCTGTAATCACGATAGTCGTCCTCCAGTTACACTCAGAGCTGCAGTCACGATAGTCGTACTCCAGTCACACTCAGAGCTGCAGTCACGAGAGTCGTCCTCCAGTCACACTTAGAGCTGTAATCACGATAGTCGTACTTCAGTCACACTCAGAGCTGTAATCACGATAGTCGTCCTCCAGTCTCACTCAGAGCTGCAGTCACGATAGTCGTACTCCAGTCACACTCAGAGCTGCAGTCACGATAGTCGTCCTCCAGTCACACTCAGATCTACAGTCACGATAGTCGTCCTCCAGTCACACTCAGAGCTGCAGTCACAATAGTCGTACTCCAGTCACACTCAGAGCTGCAGTCACTAGTCGTACTTCAGTCACACTCAGAGCTGTAATCACGATAGTCGTACTCCAGTCACATTCAGAGCTGTAATCACGAGTCGTACTCCAGTCACATTCAGAGCTGCAATCACGATAGTCGTACTCCAGTCACACTCAGAGCTGCAGTCATGATAGTCGTACTCCAGTCACACTCAGAGCTGCAGTCACGATAGTCGTACTCCAGTCACACTCAGAGCTGCAGTCATGATAGTCGTACTCCAGTCACACTCAGAGCTGCAGTCACGATAGTCGTCCTCCAGTCACACTCAGAGCTGTAGTCACGATAGTCGTACTCCAGTCACACTCAGAGCTGTAATCACGATAGTCGTACTCCAGTCACACTCGGAGCTGTAATCACGATGGTCGTACTCCAGTCACACTCAGAGCTGTAATCACGATAGTCGTACTCCAGTCACACTCGGAGCTGTAATCACGATGGTCGTACTCCAGTCACACTCAGAGCTGTAATCATCATAGTCGTCCTCCAGTCACACTCGGAGCTGCCGTCACCTCCAGCCATGTTACACATATGTACGTACAGCGCTTGTTTCCCTTAACCTCTCGCTCAGTTTGATAGCACAAAGTCTGACGGACAGTTCAAGAAGACGGCGAGCAACGGCAAACTGCGAAAATACCTGCCGGACTTCAAGTTTACACCGTTTAGTCAGGGTGAGTGATCGAGCAGCGGGGGGCGCCGGTCCCATGTACCCCAGTGAGCAGGGACTAGAGCGTAAGGACTGCAGAGGATAACGGAGGAAGCGATCACATGACAGATGATAACAGGTGAGATCAACCAATCACAGCGCAGCTTTAATGCTTCCAGAGCGCTGGAAGGAAAGCTGAGCTCTGATTGGTTGCTGTGGGCGACACAACCGCTTCCTCAATTCTGATAAATCCTGATAAACCCCGCCTCCACGTCTATCAATTATTTATTGCTCCAAAATAGAAAATGAAGCGAATCTGTACAGACAGACGTTTTTTGTATACGACTGCTATGCAGATCTTTGTGTCTCCATGGTGACAGTCTACAGCCATACCCGTGTAATCTGATCCTGAATACGTTTTGTAGGTTACTGAGAACGCGGGGGCGGACGGGGTGGAACGTGGCTGAAGGGTGTGGGGCGCGGCTGCCGTGGGTGGGCGGACGCGGTGGAGTGTGGCTGCAGTGGGGGGGGGGCGGACACGGTGGAGCGCGGCTGCAGTGGGGGGGCGGACAGGGTGGAGCACGGCTGCAGTGGGGGGGCGGACGGGGTGGAGCGCGGCTGCAGTGTGGGGGCGGACGGGGTGGAGCGCGGCTGCAGAGGGGGGGCGGACAGGGTGGAGCGCCGCTGCAGGGTCAGACGACACGGGCATGGTTTGTAGTCTGTAACCATGGAGACCCACAGATCTGCAGAGCAGCTGTATACATAAAACAGTAGATAAGTTTTAAACAAGACTATTTTCAAGGTGCAAAAGTGGAGAAGCCCTTTAACAAGCCCTGCGGCTCCACCTTTTGGGGATTGTGGGTCGTGGCAGTTGGGCTCTGTTCACATGGGTGTCATGACGTGGGGTCCATCAGGTCCCTGTGTCCAGGACTGGCTGATAGAACGCAGCTCCTTCCAGTCGCTGATGATATTTTACGTTCTCTTTGCAGCCGTCCAGGAAACGTGTGACTGGTTTACCGCCAACTACGCCCAGGCCAGAAAATGAGCCGACACCGGAGAGACACGAACCGCGCGGTGACATCGGGGGCGCCAGTCAGACTCATGGCGGATATTATTGGTCGGGTTTCTCGCTTTTCTTGTGGGATCATCATCCTCTTCTGGGGGCGTGCAACAGCAGCAAGCGGAGCGGACGTGACACTGGGTCTTTTTCTATACATAAGTTACACAATTCTATGCAAATCACTGACTGATCGGCACAGGGGGGTCACTTACTTTTGGAGCAGGGACCTTTTCTGTTGCGGGGGTCCCTACCCGCCGCACCCATGAACCTTCTGTGCGGTCTCATTGTTTGTGATGATTTATAGTCACTACAGGTTTCTTTGTTTATATGTGGACATGTTGGGGGGAATAGTCCTGTAGAAATTTAGTCCAATGCTCTAATTAAATGATCTTTTTTGATGGCCTCTTCCGTTATATTTTATCTTGTGTGGGGTTATGGGCTGGAGGAAATGAAAAGCGATCATCTTGCCTCACGCCCATGCGATGGTGGTCACAATTTCCCCTTCTGCCTGGATGCAGCTCTGTAACTGCTCAGAATCTCTGCACTCACTGAAAAACCACAGCTGTGAGGCAGGGAAGTATAGATGTGGGACCAGTATTCATCTTTCCCCTTTGTCCTCAGGCAGCACACGAAGGGTTAATATTCCTCTTGCTCCCAGCGAGGACAGAAGAAAATACAGGATCAGTCCTATTAACCAATTAAAGGGAATCTGAACCATTATCTGTAATAATATACGAGTAGTCCTGCAGATAAGGAGTCCAGATCCCTATTTTTTATTTTCCTACTGTCCCCGGGTTCCCCAGCTGTCAGCGCTCAGAAATACATTGTCAGGACTGCTGCGCATGCGCTCAGGAGTCCTCTCCGTTATGTTAGCACAGCGCAGCAGTCCTGACAATATCAGTGCAGCTCTGAGCGCTGACAGTGAGGGAAGCAGGAAATAAAAAACTGTGATGTGGACTCCGTATCTGCAGGACGACCGCTGTATTACCGTAGATAATGGTCGGGTGACAGATCCCCTTTAATGAATCCTCAGAGGCGGGGAAAGGACGTGTTTTTTCTTCTGTCCCAGTTGGACTGTGTGTTTCTTTTCTTGTAGGTTCTTTATTTTGGAGCAGCCTCGAGTGGAATCTTGTGAGGATTCCCAGTGTGCCCACGTCATCCTTTCCCCCCTAGATGTGACGTCTACTCTAGGTCAGGACATCTTACAGGGTGTTAGGAAGGTGAGCGCTCCTACCAGAACGGCAGCAAGAGCTCTGTCTCCGGTAGGGGGCGCCGAGAAGTCAGACAGCGTTCCCGTCACTTTGAGTTTGCGGAGATCTTTAAAGAGACCCGCAGCATAGCCCGGTACTCAGCCTGGTGAGCTTGATTTGTAATCTGGTGACTCTCTGAGGTGATAGTACACATGTTCTGAGAGTGGATTACGAGTGTTTGAGGTTGGGGATAGGCAAGATTTCTTGAAATTGGTGATGAATCCCAGGTCGGTCAATGTTGAAATCATTGTGAACGTGCTCTCTGAAGGACGGTCTGATGGAACCCGTCTCTCCGGTCGGGTATCGGATACATATCCTTCACCCTGAAAAAAGCTGCTGCTACAACGACCACCTTCGTAAAGGCCCTTGGAGAGGAGGACAGGCTGAACGGAAGGCATGTGAATTGTAGATGTCTGACACAATCCCCCCACCGAATGGCCATTCTAAGAATTTTCCTTGAGGACTGGTATATCTAGACGGGGAACCTCGAGGTCCAGAGTCACCATCCAGTCGCCTTCTTCAGATTTGGGAAAATTGATCTTACTGATTCTATCTTGAATTTTGTTGCTTTCACATATATTGTTGAGAAATGTCGGGTGGATTACTATTCACCACCCCAGATCTTGCTTCGGTACTATGAAAGCTGATTTGGCGTTAGGACCACTCACGAGGCGGCCTTGACGTGGCGAGTGGCTTATTACCTTTTGATCAAAATGTACACTAACTACCTCTTACAGCTTCTGTCATAGAGGCAGGGCAGAGTGCTGTTAAAATTTTTTCTTTGCTTCGGTACTGTCCGTTCACTCCTGAGCGCCCCTGATGAAACGGGACATCCTCCAGTGACGCTTTTTCAAAAACTCAGTTGGCGGACCTTTAGGAAGAAATTATTTGGAGGCCGGGTTTTATATTCTATGGAATATCCCCTTGAAATGCTAAAAAGACGTTGTTTGTTATCTCGTCCCACTTGTCCTCCAAGAGAAGCGGGCTCCTACTACCGGCTGACGTCTGATATCATAAGTCCTCTTGTTTGGAATTTGCAAAAGGTTTTTGGGATCGACCAAAATTTCTCTTACTTTGGGAATTTCTGTAGTTTCGCCTATTGTGGTGGGGGAGAGGGGGACCTCCTCGCTTGCGTCACCCAAATTCTTGAATCTCTTCTTACGTGACTGGGGAAAATTGATACCCGTGTCCTCACACTGTGCTTTAACCTTTTCAAGCCTAGAGGCGTGTTTTTTTTTTTTTGTGTGTTTTAGTTTTGCACTCCCTGCCTTCCCAGAGCCATAACTTTTTTTGTCTGCACATAGCCATATGAGGGCTTGTTTTTTTGCAAGACAAGTTGTACTTTTCAACTCCACCATTCGTATGATGTAGTGGGAAGAGGGAAAAAAAAATGCAAATTGCGTGAAATTACAAAAAAAAAAAAAGCAATTCCAGTTTTACGTTTTTTTTTTTTTTTTGTTTTTTTTATTTACGACGTTCAATGTGCAATAAAATTGGCCAGTTACTTTTATTCTACAGGTCAGCACAAATCCCGCGATACTTTGCATGTATAGTTTTTGTTGCGTTTTGACCGTGATAAAATTTAAGTGAGGGAAAAAAAAATCTGTTTTATTGTCGCCATATTTTGACCCCTATAACTTTTTTGTATTTGTGTACGGAGCTTTGTGGGGGCGTATTTTTTGCGGTGCGATCTGAACTTTGCATTGATGCCATTCTGGGGTGTGTATGACTTTTTGATTACTTTTTATTTATTTTTTTGTAGAAAATGAAGTGACCAAAAACGGCGAATCGGCCATTTGAACGCTTTTCTCCGTTTTGCTGTTTGCCATATGGGGAATATATTTTTATGCTATGGGTGTTTTCGCACATTGCGACACCCATAATGTATAGGTAAAAAGGTAATTTGCAGCAAAGCAAAAGGCAGCTCACCCCTGATGACCGCTGAGTGGGAGCACGGAAGAGTCCTCTGGTGGACACATCGAAATATTGCGAAAAAAACTCCAGCTCACCACGATCCAAGCGATTCTTTATTGAAGTTCATAAAAAATTCCAAAACATCAGGACATACATACAACATACGGTGTTGTATGTATGTCCTGATGTTTTGGAATTTTTTATGAACTTCAATAAAGAATCGCTTGGATCGTGGTGAGCTGGAGTTTTTTTCGCGACACCCATAATGTGTATTTTTTTTTGGGGGGGGAAATCTTTTCGATTTTTTTATTTTTTTTTTTTATTATTTTTTTTTACTTACACTTTTTTATAGTTCCCATAGGGCGCCATCTTTAAACACATGCCCGATGACGTACATGTACGTCATCGGGCGTGAAAGGGTTAGGGATTGCTTCCAATTGTGGTCCAAAGAGACTGCTAGGATGAAAAGGAAGAGGACGAAAATGAGTATTGGAGGGGATATCGCGCCCCATTCTTTTAGCCACAAAGCTGTTCGAGCAGTGGTGGAGCGTGCCATGCTTTTAGAGTTTAAGCATATTCAGGGGAAAACCAAGGAAATCAGATGCTAGCTTCATATTTCGGATGCTCTCCAGCAACTCTGATCTACCGTAGATACCCCATCTGCAATAGCCCTAAATAACTGGCTCAACCATATACGAAGAGCCCCAGCCACCGGTTCTGATGCCAATGACGCTGCGCAGGCAGCGGACGCAGCTCTATATGATCTATGCAACAGACACTCGACTTTCCTGTCCATTGTGTCTTTGGGTAATTTTCAGAAGGAAATACACACGTTTTGGACAGCTGAGCTGCTGCGAGGTCCACTTTTGGTGGATTTTCCCAAACTGCCACTGATTTCATACCCAATTTGTACAAAAACCTAAACTTGAACCTCATGTCTGGTTTGCTTTTTTGGCTGAAGCCAGTCTAGCTCAAAAAACTCCTTAAGGAGAGGGCGATCTGGCAAATCCCTTTCTGGATTCTGCTTTCTAGGTCCAGGGCTTTGGCTCTGCCAGACTCTACAGCTCCGTTAACGGCTTTCATCAGAGTGCTCGTGTTCTCTTTACCAAACCGCTAAAGGTCCTCAAGAAGTCCTAAATCAGAATCTCTCGCTCCTTCTGACAAAATTACAGAGGAATCTGAAGATCAGGGCAAAGCACGAGGCTCCTTCACCACCGACCTCTTTCTCTTCAGGTCTGCCGCTTGCTGCTGAAGCGAAGAGGACTCCGGTGGGTTTGTTGGGGCACATGTAGAGCAGACGTTGGATTTATAATAATCCGGCTCATACTCCTCACACAACCTACGTCTGGCGTTCCTGCTCCTCTTCCCATTCTGCTGAGAATTGGGAATTTGGAAGGAAAGGAGACCCAGAATGAATGGCAGCTAATGCTAAAGACATCACACTCTTCCCCCAGCTTGCAAGAAGTCCTACCTTTAACGCTGAGGTCAGGCTCCTCTGGTTAACTACAGCTCACAGGTTCCAATCAGCGATGTTATAAGGGTGTCAGGAATTCTCAAATCTGAGATTTGTCTTCAGGAAGAAATTCTATCCAAATGGAACAAGCGTCCAGAAATGCTGGATTCACAGATAATGATGTCATTAACAAAGAAAGACCTCCGGTGGTGGCTTCCGTCTCAGTTTTTAGAGGCAGATATCTGAGAACAGTAGATCCTGATGACCGAGCAGGGCTGGGGCGGTCAAGTCGCACAACCTTGCCACTGTCTTTTAACTCAAATAGGGAGGGGGACAAGGAGTCCAACACTGATTAGAGAATGCAGAAGGATCACGGCCTGGGTGGAAAACAACATGTTGGAACTTTCTGAGGGCCACAGAAAAGGCCTTTAAAATGCTAAGGCGGATTGGCTCAGTCTGAACTTCCTGAACCCAGGAGAGTGGTTTCTGAATATGAATTCTCAAATAAGAAATAACAGCCAGATTCGGAGTCCCAGACATCGATGTGATGGCCACATGTTTCAATGCGAAAGTTCAAAGTTCCAAAGTTCTGCTACCAATCCAAGGAAGGGAATCTGGAAGCCCTGGATGGTCTGTGGATCAGGTGGTCTCACCTTCTGGTTTATGTTTATCCTCCCCTGTCTCTCGTTCCCAGGGTTCTCATGAAGCTAGTGGAGGAGAAAGCCTCGGTGATAGCCATTACTCCATTCTGGCCTACAAGGTGGTGGTTCCCACTACTCAGGGATCTGTTAAGAGGTAGTTTCTGGAAGCTCCCGTTGTCCCAGGACCTTGTTCTTCATCGGGAAATTTCTCATCCAAGTCCGGAGAAGTTAATGTTAGCCAGCAAAGGTCTTTCAGAAAAAGTATTTAGGCTTTAATGTGCTCTTGTAGACCTGGCATGTCTGAAATATATAGTAAACGCTGGAGGACCCCAAATACATGGTTCTCAGAAGAATTCATCTCCCTCAAATATTTCTTTAGTTTCTGCAGTACAGTTTTGACAGTCCCAATATGCCCCCATTGTCTGATAGGTGGAGGTCCCAGTGGTGGGACCTCCACCCACAATGAGAACGGAGCCCCGAAAGTGAAGGAGGGCATACTGTGCATGTGCAGCCACCCTCCATTCACTTTCTATAGGGCTGGCTCGGCTACTTCTGTCAGCCCATAGAAATACATGGGAGCATGGGCTGCGCATGCGCGGTGCGCTCCTATTCACTTCTATGGGAGACGCGGGGAGCAGTGCTTGGTGGTGGACGGACCCCAGGAAATCTGGGGTCCTCCAGCCACAGCTCTCTCCGCTCCATTCTTGATACAGGTGGGGGACCCGCACCTATCAGACAATGGGGGCATATCCTAGCAATATGCCCCCATAGTCTGAGATGGGAATAACCCTTTAATATTCCACACTCTTAGGGTCCATTTTTCATCGACCAATTCTATTTTGGAAGGAGTCTCCTCAGGAATCCGTTAGTCAGTAGATTCTTTAAAGCTATAAGAAACTTGAGATCTCCAGTCAGATGTCCAATTCCATCTTGAGACTTGTGTAGTCCTCTCTTCGAACTGCTCCAAGCGATTGACTTTCTCTTATTTACCTGGAAGGTTCTTTTCTTAGTCATTACTGCAGCTAAGGGGTTGGAGAGCTTTAAGCCCTCTCATCCAGAGATCCATATTTGAAGTTTCGACCAGATTATCTCTTTCTGAGAACGGTGTCTATTTTTTTTTTTTTTACCAAAAGTGGCCACTGATTGTTTTTTTTTATCAGAAAATTTGTCTTCGATCCTTCTGTTCATGAGTAGAGATGAGCGAACTTTAAAAATTAGTTCGGCGTTCGGGTTGGGGTAATCGCCGCATCCCATTATGGATTCCACTACCGCGGACTATCCCGGCATATGGAATCCATAAGGGGGGGGGGTTCCACGAACCCGAACTTTGGAAAAGCCGAAGGACCTGGGGTGACGTCACCGTCATGTGATCAGTGCAGGGGGCGTGGCTCAGCACTGGATCAAATCAAATCCAGTGCTGAGCCACGCCCCCTGCACTGATCACATGACGGTGATGTCACCCCAGGTCCTTCAGCTTTTCCAAAGTTCGGATTCGTGGAAGCCGCCCCTTATAGATTCCATATGCTGGGATAGTCCGCGGTAGTGGAATCCATAACGGGATGCGGCGATTACCCCAACCTGAACGCCGAACTAATTTTTGAAGTTCGCTCATCTCTATTCATGAGCAGTCGTCCAATCCTCTGGATGTCAAAAGGACGGGGCAGGTTTATCTGCAAAGGACTTTATTGTTCAGAAAATGAGAAATGCTTTTTCTTCAGTACCAGAGTCCAGAAGGTGGAAGAAAGCTTCCGCGTGTTCCTAATCCAATGGCTTGAGGAAGACAATCACTTTCTATTATGACCAAAATCGCCTTCCATTGTCTGAGGGGTCAAGGGCTCTTTGACAAGGGCAGTCCCAACTTCCTGGGCAGAGAAGAGTTATGCCAGGCTGCTTCATGGTCATCCGCAAATGTCTTCATGAAGCGCCTGGCTATGTCTGCTGGTGGCGAGGTGTCCTTAGGCAGAAGCTGTAGAAATCACTCCCTTTAGGCCTCATGCACACAACTGTCGTTTTGGTCCGCAACTGAGCCGCATATTTTGCGGTTTGGGCGCGGACCCATTCACTTCAATGGTGCCGCAAAAGATGCAGACAGCACTCTGTGTGCTGTCCACATCCGTTGCTCCGTTCCGTGGCCCTGCCAAACAATAGAGCATGTCCAGTTTTTGTCAGTTTTCCGACAATAGGCATTTCTACAATGGGCCGCGTTCCGTTTCACAAATTGCGGAACCGAACGCGGAGCAGCTTCCGTGTTTTGCAGACCACAAAACACATACGGTCTTGTGCATGAGACCTTATTGTTTTTGCTTTGTTCTGTTCATTTGCTGCCCGAGAACGAAGTTGAAAGTTCAAATTTGCTTACCGAAATTTTCGCTTTCCATGAGCCCGAGGCAGCACACGTCTCCCTCCCTTTGATCTGTTATCGCTGCTGAATTACACATCTTTTTCCAGTATCAGAGGTGTAATTTTTGGGGAGCGCCTGGTAGTGATTGGAGGGTTCATTAATTGGTTAATAAGACGACCCAGGAGCTAGATGAATATTAACCCTTCATGTGCTACCTGAGGACTCATGGGAAGGGTAAATTTGGTAAGCAAATTTGAACCATTTCCTAATGAGAGTTCACCTAAGCCAGGCATGTCCAAACTCTGGCCCTCCAGGTGTTGCAGAACTACAACTCCCATCATGCCCTTCAGTAGGTTGATAGCTGTAGGTTGTCCAGGAATGATGGGAGTTGTAGTTTTGCAACATCTGGAGGGCCGGAGTTTGGACATGCCTGACCTAAGGGTTGTTGGAAATTGTGCTAACATTTGGACCTTCTAGTTTTAGTCTACTTTCACACTTGCGTTTTGGCTTTCCGTTTGCAAGATCCGTCATGGGCTCTCACAAGCGGTCCAAAACAGATCAGTTTTGCCCAAATGCATTCTGTATGGAAAAGGATCCGCTCAGTCAGCATTCCGCTCTGGAGGCTGCAGCGTTTTTCCGCTTGACGAAACCGAGCCAAGAGTCAATGGGTGACGGATCCGTTTTCTATTATGCCAGATTGTGTCAGAAAACGGATCTGTCCCCATTGACTTACATTGTGTGCCAGGACGGATGCGTTTTCTCTGACACAATCGAAAACGGATCAGATTCCCGTTGACTTTCAATGGAGTCCATGACAGATCCGTCTTGGCTATGTTACAGATAATACAAATGGAACCGTTCATGACAGATGCATGCGGTTGTATTATAACAGATCCATGGCGGATTTGCCAAAACCACGAGTGTGAAAGTAGGCTTAGATACATCCACTGCATCAAGCCCGAGAGGGGATCCAATGTTCTGCAACAGAATCTCGGTGTAAAGAATCTGTACCAATAGTTGTTATAAAGTTAGATGAAAGCATCTGCACCAAATGTACTGTCCAGCCTGCAGCCCGTTCAGTAAACCTGCCCCAAGGTCTTTGCGGAGGGAAGGGTGTGCAGACAGGAGGAGCAGATCACACTATGGCGTCCAGGAGAACATGGGCGCTCACCCACCCAGAACACAGATCAAGGACTCTTTGCTGGTACCTGAGAAGCAAGTACAGATATGTGTTCTGGGGGTGCAGTGCTCCTGAGTATCAGATCATTGCAGCTAGTGCAGACCCTTCTGGAAAAACCGACTGATTACAGAGAGCAGCTGACATCAGGCAGGATATCGTGTGGTCAGGAATACAATACTATTCCAGTACATGACGCTGAACATTCCCTGGGGGATAAATACACTGAAAACTATCAAACTAATTTTGCCAATGGCTACCACTAGGGGGAGCTCATGGCATATAGCTCCCATTGAAGTCAATGCTATCTGTATACACCCGTTTATAAGCCCTCCCCTCATTATTTAAGCAGTTCTTGATCGTTGGATGACTAAATGTCCAGGCGATTCGCGTTTACCGCTGCAAGGATGTTTCTGGAAATCTGCGAAGGGTTAATACGATCAGTGCATACAACAATCATTATGTATGCAGATCAGGCAGCGGCCATGATGCTTCCTCCCCCAGTCCCACTGATCCGGGTTACTGCAGCAGCTGATGACCCTTAAGAGCCCGAAATCAGCTCTGCAGAGGCTCCGGGGCTGTATCCTCCCTGGTACTGGACCAATAGGACATCCATGTGTAATGACTATGGACCCTCTGTACACAGCGCATGCGCCATAACTGGGGGAGAATGCCAGCACTGTACACTGACCACACATGGAGGGGTGACAGGCTGAGCCAGAAGAGGATGCCACATCGGTGGAAGGGCCGTCATGTTATCATCCTGCCAGGTTTTGGGGTAGGATAGTGACTGAACTTGGCAGAGGGGTTTCTCACTCTTCATCATGGAGGATATATAGCATGGTATTCCAGATTGCAGCATCTGCAGGGTTAAATGGCCAGGATCCATAGAGATGACGTCAGATGTGAAGCCCCCAATAATAGATGCTATACATTATCCCACAGACCCGAGCCCCCATACATGGCCCAGCAGGAAAGAGTCCAGAGGTTTATTACAAAACAACCATTTATAAAAAGCAAGAAATCACAAGATACAAAATCATAAAACCGAGAATAAGACGAGACAGGACAGCAGAGAAACTGCGGGAACCAGACCACACAAGAGTCCGTTCACCCCAGGGCCCAGATCAGGGGCCACACAACTCCAGGCCCTGAAGGAGCCATAATCTGGAAGCTGTTCTTCAAGATGTGGAAGACATGTCCACCCACAGCAGGATAAGTGCCTCTTGTCCAGATCCGCTGAGGTCAGGATGTGATGTAGGACGTCTGGCCTGAGGCATGGACCCTGCAGAACTCCTGACCTCCGCTGGCCTTGTTCCTGCACGGCTGGCCCGCCCTGGTGATCGCTTGACAGAACTGACGTGGAGACATTGAGGACACCGACCTGTGCAGGAAACAAGGAGCAGGATGACCAGAGCATACGCTGCCTCACCGCATCTCCTACTCCAGAGCATACACTGCCTCACCGCGTCTCCTACTCCAGAGCATACACTGCCTCACCGCGTCTCCTACTCCAGAGCATACACTGCCTCACCGTGTCTCCTACTCCAGAGCATACGCTGCTTCACCGCGTCTCCTACTCCAGAGCATACACTGCCTCACCGCGTCTCCTACTCCAGAGCATACACTGCCTCACCGCGTCTCCTACTCCAGAGCATACACTGCCTCACCGCGTCTCCTACTCCAGAGCATACACTGCCTCACCGCGTCTCTACTCCAGAGCATACACTGCCTCACCGCTCTCCTACTCCAGAGCATACACTGCCTCACCGCGTCTCCTACTCCAGAGCATACGCTGCTTCACCGCGTCTCCTACTCCAGAGCATACACTGCCTCACCGCGTCTCCTACTCCAGAGCATACACTGCCTCACCGCGTCTCCTACTCCAGAGCATACACTGCCTCACCGCGTCTCCTACTCCAGAGCATACACTGCCTCACCGCGCCTCCTACTCCAGAGCATACACTGCCTCACCGCGTCTCCTACTCCAGAGCATACACTGCCTCACCGCGTCTCCTACTCCAGAGCATACACTGCCTCACCGCGTCTCCTACTCCAGAGCATACACTGCCTCACCGCGTCTCCTACTCCAGAGCATACACTGCCTCACCGCGTCTCCTACTCCAGAGCATACACTGCCTCACCGCGTCTCCTACTCCAGAGCATACACTGCCTCACCGCATCTCCTACTCCAGAGCATACACTGCCTCACCGCGTCTCCTACTCCAGAGCATACACTGCCTCACCGCATCTCCTACTCCAGAGCATACACTGCCTCACCGCGTCTCCTACTCCAGAGCATACACTGCCTCACCGCGTCTCCTACTCCAGAGCATACGCTGCCTCACCGCGTCTCCTACTCCAGAGCATACACTGCCTCACCGCGTCTCCTACTCCAGAGCATACGCTGCCTCACCGCGTCTCCTACTCCAGAGCATACGCTGCCTCACCGCGTCTCCTACTCCAGAGCATACACTGCTTTACCGCGTCTCCTACTCCAGAGCATACGCTGCCTCACCGCGTCTCCTACTCCAGAGCATACACTGCCTCACCGCGTCTCCTACTCCAGAGCATACACTGCCTCACCGCGTCTCCTACTCCAGAGCATACGCTGCCTCACCGCGTCTCCTACTCCAGAGCATACACTGCCTCACCGCGTCTCCTACTCCAGAGCATACACTGCCTCACCGCGTCTCCTACTCCAGAGCATACACTGCCTCACCGCGTCTCCTACTCCAGAGCATACGCTGCCTCACCGCGTCTCCTACTCCAGAGCATACACTGCCTCACCGCATCTCCTACTCCAGAGCATACACTGCCCCACCGCGTCTCCTACTCCAGAGCATACACTGCCCCACCGTGTCTCCTACTCCAGAGCATACACTGCCTCACCGCGTCTCCTACTCCAGAGCATACACTGCCTCACCGCATCTCCTACTCCAGAGCATACACTGCCCCACCGCGTCTCCTACTCCAGAGCATACACTGCCTCACCGCGTCTCCTACTCCAGAGCATACACTGCCTCACCGCGTCTCCTACTCCAGAGCATACACTGCCTCACCGCGTCTCCCACTCCAGAGCATACACTGCCTCACCGCGTCTCCCACTCCAGAGCATACACTGCCCCACCGCGTCTCCTACTCCAGTCACCTCCAGAGCATACACTACCTCACCGCGTCTCCTACTCCAGAGCATACACTGCCTCACCGCGTCTCCTACTCCAGAGCATACACTGCCTCACCGCGTCTCCCACTCCAGAGCATACACTGCCTCACCGCATCTCCTACTCCAGAGCATACACTGCCTCACCGCATCTCCTACTCCAGAGCATACACTGCCCCACCGCGTCTCCTACTCCAGAGCATACACTGCCTCACCGCGTCTCCTACTCCAGAGCATACACTGCCTCACTGTGTCTCCTACTCCAGAGCATACACTGCCTCACCGCGTCTCCCACTCCAGAGCATACACTGCCTCACCGCGTCTCCTACTCCAGTCACTAGGGGCAGACTGGGAACTAAAAGTGGCCCTATGTTGCAGGCGGGTCCAAATTGATGTTAGACAGGGCAACATAATTAGGCAGGGCCAACAATACCACAGTGCAGCAAAAAATACTGCCACCTGTGCCACAGTAATCAACTGTATCGCTGTCCTGAGGATGTCAATACAGTTGAATTCCGGAGGACACCTGCAGCTGCTGGTTAGGTGCAAAGGAGAATCAGTTCGTTATGAACCTGGCTGGCAGCTGTGAGGGGGCTTGGGTGGCCCTCTGAGGCATCGGCCCCCCAGGAAATGTTCCTGTTGGGTCTATGGCCAATCCGCACCTGCCAGTCACCTCTGGAGCATACCCTGCCTCATCACATCTGCCTCCTCGGCTGCTCTGTACTCACAGGTTGCTGCAGACTGAGGAATTCGGACTTTGATGTTTGGACTCCACAGCATCGAACGCTGCCCCCAAGTGTCGCTGAGGAATCCTGTCCGTCGCACCCTGCAGGTAGAGAGGACGACACGTCAATGTCTGCAGTCCCTGCGACTAATGCGGATAAATCTGTAATCATTTCTTCTTATGCTCCAGACTGCGGCTCCTCTGCATCCTCCATGCATCTAGTGTGTCTGTTGTGGCCACTAGGTGGCGCTCTACAACTGGATAAGGCTCCTATTGATCTGAATAGGAGCTGCACACAGATCGCCCTCTGGTGGAGGCATCAGGAAGCAGAGACTGCTGATCTGGCCCGACGAGGGGTCTGCTGCATCAGTCTTATAAATCTAGTCACGGTCTCCGAGCACTCACCAGCTTCAAGGGGCTGTCGTGTCCTCGGACGGAATTGGAGATGCTGAGCCGGCGCAGTTTCATGGCGGGGGTGGACTGCTGCGGGGTCCTCAAACACGGCTGCAACTTCCAGTCCAGATGTACAGGAGATGCCACAATGGACACATCTCTAACCAAAGACTCGCTACCCAGCACAGAATCATCTGGAAGAAGAAAACCATCAACCACAAGGCAATGCAGCTGCTGGCAGCCAGCAGAACTATGAATACAGCTCTGAAGACCTGAGATACGAGAGACGCAAAGTACTGGACAGGTGCAAAACCCACATACGAATTAAGCACAGCAGCCGCTTCTCACCCATGTAGCCGTCGTCTACCAGCTGCCTCAGCTCCGCCTTCAATAGGGTGTCCTCCTCCACCCTGAAAAAAAAAAAAAAAACACGAGGGCGTGACCTGGATACAAGAGCACAGCACACTCCTCCTGAAACACTCTGTACTGCAGTACTTACTTTTCAGGAGTTGAGCTGTAAAATTCTGGGTCCTTCTCTTTGGAAGGCAGGAGCAGAGGAGCGGGAGCAGGGAGCGCAGGGAGCACCTTCCGGGTCTTCACCTTCACAAGGCAGCGAATGAAGCTCAACAGCACCCAGTGACCTGTGAGGAGGGCGAGAAACTGCAGATGTCACATCCCACTGACTGAGGGTGAAACTAGCTTTATGAGACAGTCACAGTGGGGTAGCTCCCCAACCCACCAGCAGAGGGCGATCTCACAAGTGTAAAGCAGCACTTCACCCATGGACCAGCAAGGGGGAGCCCTCATACATAATAAACCAGCAAGGGGGAGCCCTCATACATAATAAACCAGCAAGGGGGAGCCCTCATACATAATAAACCAGCAAGGGGGAGCCCTCATACATAATAAACCAGCAAGGGGGAGCCCTCATACATAATAAACCAGCAAGGGGGAGCCCTCACACATGTAGTGCAGCATGCACCGGCAGGGGGAGCCCTCACACATGTAGTGCAGCATGCACCGGCAGGGGGAGCCCTCATACATGTAGTGCAGCATGCACCGGCAGGGGGAGCCCTCACACATAATGCACCGGCAGGGGGAGCCCTCACACATAATGCACCGGCAGGGGGAGCCCTCACACATAATGCACCGGCAGGGGGAGCCTCACACATAATGCACCGGCAGGGGAGCCTCACACATAATGCACCGCAGGGGGAGCCCTCACACATAATGCACCGGCAGGGGGAGCCCTCACACATAATGCACCGGCAGGGGGAGCCCTCACACATAATGCACCGGCAGGGGGAGCCCTCACACATAATGCACCGGCAGGGGGAGCCCTCACACATAATGCACCGGCAGGGGAGCCCTCACACATAATGCACCGGCAGGGGGAGCCCTCACACATAATGCACCGGCAGGGGAGCCCTCACACATAATGCACCGGCAGGGGAGCCCTCACACATAATGCACCGGCAGGGGAGCCCTCACACATAATGCACCGGCAGGGGAGCCCTCACACATAATGCACCGGCAGGGGAGCCCTCACACATAATGCACCGGCAGGGGGAGCCCTCACACATAATGCACCGGCAGGGGGAGCCCTCACACATAATGCACCGGCAGGGGAGCCCTCACACATAATGCACCGGCAGGGGGAGCCCTCACACATAATGCACCGGCAGGGGGAGCCCTCACACATAATGCACCGGCAGGGGGAGCCCTCACACATAATGCACCGGCAGGGGGAGCCCTCACACATAATGCACCGGCAGGGGGAGCCCTCACACATAATGCACCGGCAGAGGAGCCCTCACACACATGCACCGGCAGGGGGAGCCCTCACACACAATGCACCGGCAGAGGAGCCTCACACACAATGCACCGGCAGGGGAGCCCTCACACACAATGCACCGGCAGGGGAGCCTCCCTGCACCGGCAGAGCCTCACAATGCACCGGCAGGGGGAGCCCTCACACACAATGCACCGGCAGGGGGAGCCCTCACACACAATGCACCGGCAGGGGGAGCCCTCACACATAATGCACCGGCAGAGGAGCCTCACACATAATGCACCGGCAGGGGAGCCCTCACACATAATGCACCGGCAGGGGGAGCCCTCACACATAACGCACCGGCAGGGGAGCCCTCACACATAATGCACCGGCAGGGGGAGCCCTCACACAATGCACCGGCAGGGGGAGCCCTCACACATAATGCACCGGCAGGGGGAGCCCTCACACATAATGCACCGGCAGGGGGGGCCCTCACACAATGCACCAGCAGGGGGAGCCCTCACACATAATGCACCAGCAGGGGGAGCCCTCACACATAACGCACCAGCAGGGGGAGCTCTCCTCTGTGGCTTCTCCACTCACCCCCCACAGTACACGCCAGTAACACGGTAAGTGATCGGAATCCGAGGGACGTGTTGTGGTTGAGCTCAGACAAGGCGTTGAGGACGATCAGGACGAGGAGGAACGCTCGAGAGAAGCCGGGGGTCTGCAGGAAGGTCATCAGCAGGGCCAGGAGAAGGAAGTAAGCGCCATGTAGTACACACGTGTAAATGGCGCTCAGGTTCCCACCTGTGAACAGAAGCCGTGTGAGGGCGTCAGTGGGTGACAAAATATGGCCGCCATTAGAGTTCTGTCCCCCCCATTATATATCATGCTGCAGTGTGGGGGCGTCCCAGCACCAGTACGGTGAGCGGTGGTACCTGCCCAGCTGATGAAGCCCTGGATGTAGCTGAGGCGGTGCTCCACGGTGCGGTGCATGTGCTCCATGGCGTACAGCACGGTGCTCAGGCTCCTGTTCATACGCTGCAGCTTCTCCATCAGCGAGTCGTAGTACAGCGCACTCTGGTTCTGGTGGGCCAGGAACAGCGCCAGGTTGGACTCTGCAGACACCAGAGAACAGCAGCGGTCACTGACCTGGAAGAACCACCCCACAGCACCGGCGCGGTCCTCACCCTCCAGCTTCCTAAGACTTTCTGCTTCCAGTTCTCACCATTTTTGCTTCCAGAGGCATATAATCCGTTACAGTGTATCAGCGCAGACAACCTTCTGGGAGCAGCACCACTCTCCTCCAGGCGGCTCTTACATACACTGACACACTGCAACAGACCCTCAGCCTCACAATATGAACAGATCCTTCCATTCACCGACAGAAAGCAGATGATGTAAAACAGTCTATTCTGACTATTCAGCACATCACCTTTAACCCCGAGCTGCCCTGTGCCACACATTTACAGGGCTGGTAGGTGGCGACCAGGGCGACTTACCTATCTTGGAGTAGACGTCATGAGATCTGGCCCGAACCTCAGCGAGATCAGCCAATATGGCGGCGTGTTCCTGGTGCAGCGTCACGTCCCGCTCCACTAGGTGACCGCTCACATTCTCTAGAGGGCACAAGAGAACAATAATACAACTGCGCAGTAATACTCCCATCAGAGAGGCAGAATAGGAGTATTACTCCACACCCAAAGCTGCCGCCTCTCGTCCAGTGCCTATACAGAGTGGCTGTGAACCGGACTACAACTCCCAGCAGCCACACCAGGAGGAGGGCCACAGAACATGTCCTGATATTACTGTGGCTCCCAGCTGCTATAAAACTACAACTCCCAGCATCTTTGCAGGACCCTGCTCTATAGAGGCAATGCCACCTGCTTGTCACCAACAGAAACCACATGTCAGTTTATGCTGGGAGTTGTAGTCTCAAAACAGATCTCTGTGGGAGATGTAGTCTACAGACCGGACACTGCCGTGCAGCAGGGCTGGTGTCAGGTGCCCTGTACCCATCTTCCGGGTGATGCCCTCGATCATGTCGGCCACCAGGTGATGCCCGCTGGCGATCAGCGCCTTCTCCTCGGCCAGCAGCTCCAGGTTCCCGCCGATGGTGCCCTCCATCTTCTCCTGGTTGCTCTGCAGTTGCTCCTGCTGGTTCAGGAGGTTCTGCTGGCTGCTCAGGACCCGCTGCAGGGACTCCGAGGTCAGCTCCTTCAGCTCCTCCTGCCCATCCTACGAAGAGAGGCAAAAGTTAGGATCGTCCACAGCCACCGGGGGCGCCACCTCCTGCCGCAATCCATGCAACTACAACTCCCAGCATTCCCTGCCAGGGGCCACCACAGAAACACAAAGGACAAGCTAAGAGAATGACACACACCACAAAGGCCTGGGACTTCTCACAGCTGAGGGTCTGTTACAATGTATCCACCCTGGTCACCGCAGCGGACTGCTCTCCTGCTTGACTGGATACAATGTATCAATGCTCTCAGGTGATTGGCGAGGGGCCTAATCCCCCCCAACATCTAGTCCCATCCCCCGATCGTCATCCACCCCTCCCCCGCCGTTACCCTCAGCATTTTCATGGCCTCAAGCTGGTTCACCGCCGTTGACACCAGGGTGTTGACCGTCAGCTCCGTCCGCCGGCGGAAGTGCAGCTGTCGCGTGGCGTAGCAGACTGAGCGCGCCCGGTTGCTGACAATATGATAGGCGTTCCAGGTGTCGGGGTCCATGGGCGACGTGCAATCTGCGAGGGTCTGCGCAAGGACAAAGCATCAAATCACCTGGACTGAACCTTCACCTGCTCATCCTGACCTGCCTGGTTCATGAATGAAATGCCGGAAGTAAAGACTGACACGCAACATTTATGCATTGAGGTTCGGCAACTTACAGATCCTTAGTTTGGATTCCCTATCTCTGCTTGCTGTCAGTGTATAGTCCTGCTGAGTGCAGACCACTCACCATGTCCTCAGTACAGGGGTACGTCCTCCGCCCCTCCACTTCTGCCTGGCAGTTGAACAGCGACACCCCAAGTTTTGCGATCTCCTCCTCCGACATGTCGGTGCAGGACGCCCTGAGCTGACTGACCACCTGGAGGAAGACACAGCTGCCTTATACTCCACTCGCCTCCAGAGCTGCAATCACCAATCAGTTAGCCTGACAACCTCCATGCTACTTTAAGGTTGTCAGAGGTTTCAATGGACACGACTGGTCTGCTGTGGATGCAGCTCTGGATGTGACTGGAGCACATGTGCTGGTGAAGGACACAAGAGCTCGCAATCTAGAAGGCGAACAAATAGTGCAGGACAACTACCCCCACCGTCCGCACCTTGTAGTGACAGCCGTCCAGAGGAGAGAGCTCCAGGTGTTTGGCCTCCGCTAAGAACTTCTCATCAGTTGTGGTCATCTCAAACGGGGCGCTGGGGAGAGACTGGGGGTCCGGGGCCCGCTCCTTCTGGGGTGCAAACGAGCCACCGGACGACCTGCGGGTAAACCAGCCGAAAAACGCCCCGCTCCGAGGAAGAAGGCTGAGGGCGAGGAGGAGCAGCAGAATAGGGCGACCGGGAGACATCGTGAGACCTGGGCGAGAGAAGATGGGGAAACTGTGACCCCAAAATCTGTCCAATACACCGCGTCACCACAGGGGGGCAGTATAATAGATGTAATACACAGCATAATAGATGTAATACACCGCGTCACCACAGGGGGGCAGTATAATAGATGTAATACACAGCATCACCACAGGGGGCAGTATAATAGCTGTAATACACCGCGTCACCACAGGGGGCAGTATAATAGATGTAATACACCGCGTCACCACAGGGGGCAGTATAATAGATGTAATACACCGCGTCACCACAGGGGGCAGTATAATAGATGTAATACACCGCGTCACCACAGGGGGGGCAGTATAATAGATGTAATACACAGCGTCACCACAGGGGGGGCAGTATTATAGATGTAATACACAGCGTCACCACAGGGGGCAGTATAATAGATGTAATACACAGCGTCACCACAGGGGGCAGTATAATAGATGTAATACACAGCGTCACCACAGGGGGGCAGTATAATAGATGTAATACACAGCATCACCACAGGGGGGCAGTATAATAGATGTAATACACCGCGTCACCACAGGGGGGCAGTATAATAGATGTAATACACCGCGTCACCACAGGGGGGCAGTATAATAGATGTAATACAGCATCACCACAGGGGGCAGTATAATAGATGTAATACACAGCATCACCACAGGGGGCAGTATAATAGATGTAATACACAGCGTCACCACAGGGGGCAGTATAATAGATGTAATACACAGCATCACCACAGGGGGCAGTATAATAGATGTAATACACAGCATCACCACAGGGGGCAGTATAATAGATGTAATACACAGCATCACCACAGGGGGCAGTATAATAGATGTAATACACAGCATCACCACAGGGGGCAGTATAATAGATGTAATACACAGCATCACCACAGGGGGCAGTATAATAGATGTAATACACAGCATCACCACAGGGGGCAGTATAATAGATGTAATACACAGCATCACCACAGGGGGCAGTATAATAGATGTAATACACAGCATCACCACAGGGGGGCAGTATAATAGATGTAATACACCGCGTCACCACAGGGGGGCAGTATAATAGATGTAATACACAGCATCACCACAGGGGGGCAGTATAATAGATGTAATACACAGCATCACCACAGGGGGCAGTATAATAGATGTAATACACAGCGTCACCACAGGGGGCAGTATAATAGATGTAATACACAGCATCACCACAGGGGGCAGTATAATAGATGTAATACACAGCGTCACCACAGGGGGCAGTATAATAGATGTAATACACAGCGTCACCACAGGGGGCAGTATAATAGATGTAATACACAGCATCACCACAGGGGGCAGTATAATAGATGTAATACACAGCGTCACCACAGGAGGGCAGTATAATAGATGTAATACACAGCGTCACCACAGGGGGCAGTATAATAGATGTAATACACAGCACCACCACATGGGGGCAGTATAATAGATGTAATACACAGCGTCACCACAGGGGGGCAGTATAATAGATGTAATGCACAGCGCCACCACAGGGGGGCAGTATAATAGATGTAATACACAGCATCACCACAGGGGGGCAGTATAATAGATGTAATACACAGCATCACCACAGGGGGGCAGTATAATAGATGTAATACACAGCGTCACCACAGGGGGGCAGTATAATAGCTGTAATACACAGCATCACCACAGGGGGCAGTATAATAGATGTAATACACAGCATCACCACAGGGGGGCAGTATAATAGATGTAATACACAGCGTCACCACAGGGGGCAGTATAATAGATGTAATACACAGCATCACCACAGGGGGCAGTATAATAGATGTAATACACAGCATCACCACAGGGGGGCAGTATAATAGATGTAATGCACAGCATCACCACAGGGGGGCAGTATAATAGATGTAATACACAGCATCACCACAGGGGGGCAGTATAATAGATGTAATGCACAGCATCACCACAGGGGGGCAGTATAATAGATGTAATACACAGCGTCACCACAGGGGGGCAGTATAATAAGATTAGAGGGGCAAGGTGTGCAGCCCCCAGACCCAGAGTACACACAGCTCGGCTTGTACCGCACTGCACCGCTCCAGGACAGGACTCCGTTACCGCCCTCACTACTTCCTCTCACCTGCAGCCTCTGCTGTAAACAAATATCCCGCTCCGATATTTCTTATAAATGATCGGATCTGTGACGTCACACGCCCCAGTAGCCAATCCCCACGCCGCAGAGCGCTGCGCCCCGCCTACCTATACTCCATGTGACTCAGGCTCCGCCCACTGTGCGGCAGCCGGTGAGCAGAATGGCGGCGGCGGCGGCCCGGTTCAGGGGCTGAAGGTGGGATGTATCGGAGCCGGGAAGATGGCGCAGGGCGTGCTGGGCGGCCTCATCCTCGGCGGTAACGGCTGCGGTTTCTGCGCGGATGTTGCTGGCTGCTCTGTAGTGTAAATAATGCCGGTTGTGATTGTGTTTCAGGGAAGGTTTCGGTTCAGGACATCACGGTGAGCGCCCCGACCGACACCAACCTGCAGTACTTCCAGGTGAGGCGGCTGCCTGCCGGGTGTGACCCTTGATGAACTGCCCCCCCATTGCTCCCGGTTCACACTGTGCGTTTTCTCTGCAGGATCAGGGCTGTAACACAACTCACTCCAACATCAGCGTCCTGTACGAGGCGCGCGTCGTCTTCCTGGCCACTAAACCGCACGTCCTGCCGCAGGTCCTGGTGGAGATCGCCGCCGCGCTGACCGCCGACCATGTCATCGTATCGATGGCGGCCGGGGTGTCCCTGCAGACCCTGGAGAAAGTGAGTGCACGGAAAATGGGGGTGGTAGTCTGTCCCGCAGGGCGATAGATGACAAGTGAGGTATAGTAGTCACATCCAGAGCTGCGGTCACCAATGTAGCCCTAAATCCTGAGAGCTGTGACTGCAGCCCTGGAGGTAACTAGAGAAGTGCGCAAAGTGACTGCAGCTCTGGAGGTGACTAGAGAAGGCGGCACTGTGACTGCAGCTCTAGGACGTGACTAGAGAAGGCAGCACACTAACTGCAGCTCTGGAGGTGACTAGAGAAGGCGGCACAGTGACTGCAGCTCTGGAGGTGACTAGAGAAGGCGGCACTGTGACTGCAGCTCTAGGCGTGACTAGAGAAGGCGGCACTGACTGCAGCTCTGGAGGTGACTAGAGAAGGCGGCACTGTGACTGCAGCTCTGGAGGTGACTAGAGAAGGCAGCACACTGACTGCAGCTCTGGAGGTGACTAGAGAAGGCAGCACACTGACTGCAGCTCCGGAGGTGACTAGAGAAGGCGGCACTGTGACTGCAGCTCTGGAGGTGACTAGAGAAGGCAGCACAGTGACTGCAGCTCTGGAGGTAACTAGAGAAGTGCGCAAAGTGACTGCAGCTCTGGAGGTGACTAGAGAAGGCGGCACACTGACTGCAGTTCTGGAGGTGACTAGAGAAGGCGGCACAGTGACTGCAGCTCTGGAGGTGACTAGAGAAGGCAGCACAGTGACTGCAGCTCTGGAGGTGACTAGAGAAGGCGGTACTGTGACTGCAGCTCTGGAGGTAACTAGAGAAGGCAGCACAGTGACTGCAGTTCTGGAGGTGACTAGAGAAGGCAGCACTGTGACTGCAGCTCTGGAGGTAACTAGAGAAGGCGGCACTGACTGCAGCTCTGGAGGTGACTAGAGAAGGCGGCACTGTGACTGCAGCTCTAGGCGTGACTAGAGAAGGAGGCACTGTGACTTCAGCTCTGGAGGTGACTAGAGAAGGCGGCACTGACTGCAGCTCTGGAGGTGACTAGAGAAGGCGGCACTGACTGCAGCTCTGGAGGTGACTAGAGAAGGCGGCACTGTGACTGCAGCTCTAGGCGTGACTAGAGAGGGCGGCACTGACTGCAGCTCTGGAGGTGACTAGAGAAGGCGGCACTGTGACTGCAGCTCTGGAGGTGACTAGAAAAGGTGGCACAGTGACTGCAGCTCTGGAGGTAACTAGAGAAGGCAGCACAGTGACTGCAGTTCTGGAGGTGACTAGAGAAGGCAGCACTGTGACTGCAGCTCTGGAGGTAACTAGAGAAGGCGGCACTGACTGCAGCTCGGGAGGTGACTAGAGAAGTGCACACTGACTGCAGCTCGGGAGGTGACTAGAGAAGGCAGTACAGTGACTGCAGCTCGGGAGGTGACTAGAGAAGGCGGCACAGTGACTGCAGCTCTGGAGGTAACTAGAGAAGGCGGCACAGTGACTGCACCTCTGGAGGTGACTAGAGAAGTTGGCACACTGACTGCAGCTCTGGAGGTGACTAGAGAAGGCGGCACAGTGACTGCAGCTCTGGAGGTAACTAGAGAAGGCGGCACAGTGACTGCAGCTCTGGAGGTAACTAGAGAAGGCGGCACAGTGACTGCAGCTCTGGAGGTGACTGGAGAAGTGCAAACGGTAACTGCAGCTCTGGAGGTTACTGGAGAAGGTGGCACCGTGACTGCAGCTCTGGAGGTAACTAGAGAAGGCGGCAAACTGACTGCAGCTCTCGAGGTTACTAGAGAAGTGCACACTGACTGCAGCTCTGGAGGTGACTAAAGAAGGCAGCACTGTGACTGCAGGTCTGGAGGTTACTAGAGAAGGCGGCACAGTGACTGCAGCTCTGGAGGTGACTAGAGTAGTCCCCACAGTGACTGCAGCTCTGGAGGTGACTAGAGTAGTCCCCACAGTGACTGCAGCTCTGGAGGTGACTAGAGTAGTCCCCACAGTGACTGCAGCTCTGGAGGTGACTAGAGAAGGAGGCACAGTGACTGCAGCTCTGGAGGTGACTAGAGTAGTCCCCACAGTGACTGCAGCTCTGGAGGTGAGTAGAGTAGTCCCCACAGTGACTGCAGCTCTAGAGGTGAGTAGAGTAGTCCCCACAGTGACTGCAGCTCTGGAGGTGACTAGAGTAGTCCCCACAGTGACTGCAGCTCTGGAGGTGACTAGAGTAGTCCCCACAGTGACTGCAGCTCTGGAGGTGACTAGAGAAGGAGGCACAGTGACTGCAGCTCTGGAGGTGACTAGAGAAGGCGGCACAGTGACTGCAGCTCTGGAGGTGACTAGAGTAGTCCCCACAGTGACTGCAGCTCTGGAGGTGACTAGAGTAGTCCCCACAGTGACTGCAGCTCTGGAGGTGACTAGAGTAGTCCCCACAGTGACTGCAGCTCTGGAGGTGAGTAGAGTAGTCCCCACAGTGACTGCAGCTCTAGAGGTGACTAGAGTAGTCCCCACAGTGACTGCAGCTCTAGAGGTGGCTAGAGTAGTCCCCACAGTGACCAGCTCTGGAGGTGACTAGAGTAGTCCCCACAGTGACTGCAGCTCTGGAGGTGACTAGAGAAGGAGGCACAGTGACTGCAGCTCTGGAGGTGACTAGAGTAGTCCCCCACATTGACTGCAGCTCTGGAGGTGACTAGAGTAGTCCCCACATTGACTGCAGCTCTGGAGGTGACTAGAGTAGTCCCCACAGTGACTGCAGCTCTGAAGGTGACTAGAGAAGGAGGCACAGTGACTGCAGCTCTGGAGGTGACTAGAGTAGTCCCCACAGTGACTGCAGCTCTGGAGGTGACTAGAGTAGTCCCCACAGTGACTGCAGCTCTGGAGGTGAGTAGAGTACTTTGCACCCCGTTTTGTGTACAGTGACTGATTTCCTCCTTGTGTCCTCAGCTTGTACCCCGCGGGGTCCGAATTCTCCGTATGTGCCCCAACCTGCCGTGTGTGATCCAGGAGGGGGCCATGGTGTTCTCCCGGGGGCCCGGGGCCGGTCAGGAGGAGGCCGACATGCTGAAGGATCTTCTGTCTGGATGTGGGATGTGCGAGGAGGTCCCTGAATCCTACATGGATATCCACACCGGGATCAGTGGCAGCGGGGTGGCGTATGTACGTCTGCGGGGTCTGCCGCCTCCTCTCCCCTCCCCTCTGTCCGCCTCCTCTCCCCTCCCCTCTGTCCGCCTCCTCTCCCCTCCCCTCTGTCCGCCTCCTCTCCCCTCCCCTCTGTCCGCCTCCTCTCCCCTCCCCTCTGTCCGCCTCCTCTCCCCTCCCCTCTGTCCGCCTCCTCTCCCCTCCCTCTGTCCGCCTCCTCTCCCTCCCCTCTGTCCGCCTCCTCTCCCTCCCCTCTGTCCGCCTCCTCTCCCCTCCCCTCTGTCCGCCTCCTCTCCCCTCCCCTCTGGCCGCCTCCTCTCCCCTCCCCTCTGGCCGCCTCCTCCTCCTCTCCCATACGTCCGCCTTCTTCTCTCCCATACGGCCGCCCTCCCTCCTCCAGCTCCCCCTTCGGCTGCCGTCCCCACTCCCCAGCCGCCCTCCCCTCTCCTCCTCTCTCTCCTCCCCGGCCGCCCTCCCCTCTCCTCCTCTCTCTCCTCCCCGGCCGCCCTCCTCTCTCCTCCTCTCTCTCCTCCCGGCCACCCTCTCCTCTCCTCCCTCTCTCTCCTCCCGGCCGCCCTCCTCTCTCCTCCTCCTCTCTCTCTCCTCCCCGCCGCCTCTCCTCTCCTCCTCCTCTCTCTCCTCCCGGCCGCCCTCCCCTCTCCTCCTCTCTCTCTCCTCGGCCGCCCCTCCCTCTCCTCCTCTCTCTCTCCTCCCGGCCGCCCCTCCCCTCACCTCCTCTCTCTCCTCCCCGCCGCCTCCCTCTCCTCCTCCTCTCTCTCCTCCCGGCCGCCTCCCTCTCTCCTCCTCTCTCTCCTCCCGGCCGCCCTCCCTCTCCTCCTCTCTCTCCTCCCGGCCGCCCTCCTCTCTCCTCCTCTCCTCTCTCTCCTCCCGGCCGCCCCTCCTCTCTCCTCCTCCTCTCTCTCCTCACCGGCCGCCATCCCTCTCCTCCTCTCTCTCCTCCCCGGCCGCCTCTCCTCTCTCCTCCTCCTCCTCTCTCTCCTCCCGGCCGCCTCCCTCTCTCCTCCCTCCCTCTCTCTCCTCCCCGGCCGCCCTCCCCTCCTCCCTCCTCTCTCTCCTCCCCGGCCGCCCTCCCTCTCCTCCCCTCTCTCATCCCTGGCAGCCTTCCCGGAAGTACTCACATCCCATCCCCCGGACGCTCCCTCGCCGCTGTCATCGCCCCTCACTCACGGGTATACACTTCCTGTCTGTCTCTTCCCAGGTTTACCTGTTTGCGGAGGCCTTGGTGGAAGGGGCGGTGAAGATGGGGATGCCCAGCGCCATATCGAGCCGTATTGCTGCCCAGACCTTGCTGGTGAGTCATTGGCACCGTGCGTCACTTCATCCTGCACCCACTGTACCCCATATTCCTGCCTAAAAGGAAGAGCCTTGGTTTGTGAATGGAATGCTAGTACTACAGTGCAGACTGTTATTTACAAAAAGGTCACATAGACTAAATCCTTTTAGGGGTTACAACATAGATATTAAAACGTAACCTTTATTATATTTTTATAGAAGCTGATACATTTATTTATACCCCGTCCCATTACAATGATCAGGGAAGGAGTCAGATATCCCCTCAGTACTGGATGTGTGGGATCCTCTTACTCGGAGGTGCCGCTTATGGCTGCAGGTCACTTTGCTGTGTTATAATGTGGGCATCGGCCACAGGTTAATGCTTATGTTTTTCTACATTCCTATCAGGAATCCAGCGCATTCGTTGCTTAACATTGTGCTTGATGGCAACCTACAACTTTGTTGCAACACTGGAATGTGTACAGGGAGGGGGGGGTGGTATAAATAAATGTATAGGCTTCGATAAAAATATAATAAGGGTTACGTTTTAATATCTCTCTTGTAACCCCTAAAAGGATTTAGTCTATGTGACCTTTTGTAAATAAATGTGTAGTATCCTGAGGGTACAACGTGGGCATTGGTGGGGTTTGTTACAGTGCAGACTGACACACATGCAGCGTATTTAGCTGCTTCCTGACAACTCCTATGTTTCCTGTAATGGTGTCTTTTAGTAGTTGTCAACCATTTGTTGTTTCCTATAGGGAGCTGCGAAGATGATGCTGGAGACTGGTGAGCACCCGGCGAAGCTGCGCTCCGATGTCTGCACCCCCGGTGGGACCACCATACATGGCCTCCATGAACTGGAAAAGGGGGCTCTGAAAGCCACAGTGATGAACGCTGTGGAGGCCGCCACCAAAAGGGCCAGAGATCTGGACAAGCGCTAGAAGCGATGGCAGGCACAGGGACCAAAGGAACTGACTGTGGGGACTGGAGGATGTCGCCACTGCTGGCATGAGGTTCTGCCTGCCGGATGATGCCACCACAGACTGTCGGCGCTGACTGGTGCCATGTCCTGTCTATGGAGCCTGTGGATGGGGGCGGGGCATGACAATGATTGTGTCTTTCTTGTGTTAGGCTGCGCCCTCTAAACCCATAACTAGGCTTAGCACCAGTTTCTGGAGTGTTCTTTTAAGGCGCCCACCCCTCCCTGGATATCTCACAGGTCACTAGTGACCCCTCCTCCAGCTAAAGGAACCCAACAAGAGACTTGTGTAGGTGGAGTTCCCCTTTAAAGAAGACTTCAGAAATGCAGCTGGATTTTATTGGGAACAAGTAGTAAATTCAGTTCAGTTTTGCAACTTCCTGATCTATTTTCCGCTTGCTGTCAGTGAATGATAATATTCTTAGTCTTTGTCTAGAAACTAAAACTTTGTGCTGCCCCCACAGCTGATGGTTCGTGTCAGTGTACGTGAATATTTTTCTTCGGCTCGATGGGGACACTTGGGTTTTTCTTGCAGTTGTCATGGTAGATTCCATGTTCTTACAGTAGTGTCACATACCGCCATCATACATACCCGCGGTCATATAGCTCTGCTGCCTGGATCTTCCTGAGGGCCCAGAAATCTACGTGTCCACATGTTAGGAGCCAGTAAGGTACTGCATGTGTATACGGGGCCCGAAGAGGACGCTGTGCATTATGGGATGGGCAGGAAAGCGTGTCCTTTACACAACCGCAGGCTGCACCGTGCTGACAGGACGGTGCTTTGTGGATTTGCCAGCAATTTAGGGAACTGCTATTTAACCAGGACTGGAGGTAGAGTGTTCCCCGGCATACCTGGGTGACTACTGGCAGTAGGAATCTTCACCAGTATCGCACGGTGCCTGGACAGGTCTCGCTGCTCAGGGGAGACCGTCACGGACCGAGCAGACTGGTATTTGCTCAGCTGGTCTCTCCCACCACAGCTACGAAGTTCTGTTCATAGATTGAGTCGCCCAAAACTTCAGGTGAACTGAAAACCTCTGCCCACTACACATATTGCTGTGCCTACTTCATCTACAGGGAGGCAGTACTATCTGTACCTACATCATTTACAGGGAGGCAGTACTATCTGTACCTACATCATTTACAGGGAGGCAGTACTATCTGTACCTACATCATTTACAGGGAGGCAGTACTATCTGTACCTACATCATTTACAGGGAGGCAGTACTATCTGTACCTACATCATTTACAGGGAGGCAGTACTATCTGTACCTACATCATTTACAGGAAAAGACAGGGAGGCAGTACTATCTGTACCTACATCATTTACAGGGAGGCAGTACTATCTGTACCTACATCATTTACAGGAAGAGACAGGGAGGCAGTACTATCTGTACCTACATAATTTACAGGGAGGCAGTACTATCTGTACCTACATCATTTACAGGGAGGCAGTACTATCTGTACCTACATCATTTACAGGGAGGCAGTACTATCTGTACCTACAACATTTACAGGAAGAGACAGGGAGGCAGTACTATCTGTACCTACATCATTTACAGGGAGGCAGTACTATCTGTACCTACATCATTTACAGGGAGGCAGTACTATCTGTACCTACATCATTTACAGGAAGAGACCGGGAGGCTGTACTTTCTGTACCTACATCATTTACAGGGAGGCAGTACTATCTGTACCTACATCATTTACAGGAAGAGACAAGGAGGCAGTACTATCTGTACCTACATCATTTACAAGAAGAGATAGGGAGGCAGTACTATCTGTACCTACATCATTTATAGGAAGAGAAAAGGAGGCAGTACTTTCTTTACCTACATCATTTACAGGGAGGCAGTACTATATGTACCTACATAATTTACAGGAAGAGACAGGGAGGCAGTACTATCTGTACCTACATAATTTACAGGAAGAGACAGGGAGGCAGTACTATCTGTACCAACATCATTTACAGAGAGACAGGGAGGCAGTACTATCTGTACCAACATCATTTACAGGAAGAGACAGGGAGGCAGTACTATCTGTACCAACATCATTTACAGGGAGGCAGTACTATCTGTACCTACATCATTTACAGGAAGAGACAAGGAGGCTGTACTTTCTGTACCTACATCATTTACAAGAAGAGATAAGGAGGCAGTATTACCTGTACCTACATCATTTACAAGAAGAGATAGGGAGGCAGTACTATCTGTACCAACATCATTTACAGGAAGAGACAGGGAGGCAGTACTATCTGTACCAACATCATTTACAGAGAGACAGGGAGGCAGTACTATCTGTACCAACATCATTTACAGGGAGGCAGTACTATCTGTACCTACATAATTTACAGGAAGAGACAGGCAGGCAGTACTATCTGTACCTACATCATTTACAGGAGAGACTGGGAGGCAGTAATATCTGTACCTACATCATTTATATTAGAGTCAGTGCATTCCTGTACTTGAGGAAGCTCTAGAGCGGAGGTCCCCAACCTTTTTGTATGTTGTGCGCCACATTCAGCTTTCAATGATGGTCGGAAGCAACAGCCAATTCAGAAAATAAAGAAGAGAAATTCCGAACGTGGAGAAACAAAAACATGAAATTGGAAACATTTTCTGATCATGTTCTAGACCAGTGGTGGTGAACCTATGGCACGGGTGAAAAGGCAGCACCCAGAGCCTTCTCCGTGGGCACCTGCACCCTGGAAAAAGTCTATGGCGTACCAATGTACCAAGGGGGCACCATGTACCGCACAGGCAGCCATTATAGCTACATGGTATAGAGGATATACTGGACTGGACTGTACTGTTCAGGTTACATTGGGTTGCAGTTTGGGCCCTCGGTCCCTAGAAGGTTCACCATCACTGGCCTAGAGTAAAATGTCACCATCTGTCAACATCAATCTTCAAAAATAAGAAGAATTTTTCGATAAGATAAAAATAATTTATTACAGAACTTTATCGCTTCTGACATCAATGTTTAGTGCATTTCTGGGACATGTTGATTCTTTACTGTGGCTAAAGTGCAGATAACATTGTGGGGGTCCATGGTCTGGGATGTATCAGGAGATAACATTGTGGGGGTCCATGGTCTGGGATGTATCAGGAGATAACATTGTGGGGGTCCATGGTCTGAGAAGTATCAGGAGATAACATTGTGGGGGTCCATGGTCTGGGATATATGAGGGATAACATTGTAGGGGTCCATGATCTGGGATGTATCAGGAGATAACATTGTGGGGGTCCATGGTCTGAGATGTATCAGTAGATAACATTGTGGGGGTCCATGGTCTGGGATGTATCAGGAGATAACATTGTGGGGGTCCATGATCTGGGATGTATCAGGAGATAACATTGTGGGGGTCCATGGTCTGGGATGTATCAGGAGATAACATTGTGGGGGTCCATGGTCTGGGATGTATCAGGGGATAACATTGTGGGGGTCCATGGTCTGGGATGTATCAGGAGATAACATTGTGGGGGTCCATGGTCTGGGATGTATCAGGAGATAACATTGTGGGGGTCCATGGTCTGGGATGTATCAGGGATAACATTGTAGGGTCCATGATCTGGGATGTATCAGGAGATAACATTGTGGGGGTCCATGGTCTGAGATGTATCAGGAGATAACATTGTGGGGTCCATGGTCTGGGATGTATCAGGTGATAACATTGTGGGGGTCCATGATCTGGGATGTATCAGGAGATAACATTGTGGGGGTCCATGGTCTGGGATGTATCAGATGTATCAGGAGATAACATTGTGGGGGTCCATGGTCTGGGATGTATCAGGGGATAACATTGTGGGGGTCCATGGTCTGGGATGTATCAGGAGATAACATTGTGGGGTCCATGATCTGGGATGTATCAGGAGATAACATTGTGGGGGTCCATGATCTGGGATGTATCAGGAGATAACATTGTGGGGTCCATGGTCTGGGATGTATCAGGAGATAACATTGTGGGGTCCATGGTCTGAGAAGTATCAGGAGATAACATTGTGGGGTCCATGATCTGGGATGTATCAGGAGATAACATTGTGGGGGTCCATGGTCTGGGATGTATCAGGGGATAACATTGTGGGGGTCCATGGTCTGGGATGTATCAGGAGATAACATTGTGGGGGTCCATGATCTGGGATGTATCAGGAGATAACATTGTAGGGGTCCATGGTCTGAGGATGTATCAGGAGATAACATTGTGGGGGTCCATGGTCTGGGATGTATCAGGAGATAACATTGTGGGGTCCATGATCTGGGATGTATCAGGAGATAACATTGTGGGGTCCATGGTCTGGGATGTAATCAGGAATGACAGTAACATTGTGGGGTCCATGGTCTGGGATGTATCAGGAGATAACATTGTGGGGTCCATGGTCTGGGATGTATCAGGAGATAACATTGTGGGGGTCCATGATCTGGGATGTATCAGGAGATAACATTGTGGGGGTCCATGGTCTGGGATGTATCAGGGGATAACATTGTGGGGGTCCATGATCTGGGATGTATCAGGAGATAACATTGTGGGGGTCCATGGTCTGGGATGTATCAGGAGATAACATTGTGGGGGTCCATGGTCTGGGATGTATCAGGAGATAACATTGTGAGGGTCCATGGTCTGGGATGTATCAGGAGATAACATTGTGGGGTCCATGATCTGGGATGTATCAGGAGATAACATTGTGGGGTCCATGGTCTGGGATGTATCAGGAGATAACATTGTGAGGGTCCATGATCTGGGATGTATCAGGAGATAACATTGTGGGGTCCATGGTCTGGGATGTATCAGGAGATAACATTGTGAGGGTCCATGATCTGGGATGTATCAGGAGATAACATTGTGGGGTCCATGGTCTGGGATGTATCAGGAGATAACATTGTGAGGGTCCATGGTCTGGGATGTATCAGGAGATAACATTGTGGGGTCCATGGTCTGGGATGTATCAGGAGATAACATTGTGGGGTCCATGGTCTGGGATGTATCAGGAGATAACATTGTGGGGTCCATGGTCTGGGATGTATCAGGAGATAACATTGTGGGGTCCATGGTCTGGGATGTATCAGGAGATAACATTGTGGGGGTCCATGGTCTGAGGATGTATCAGGGGATAACATTGTGGGGGTCCATGGTCTGGGATGTATCAGGAGATAACATTGTGGGGTCCATGGTCTGGGATGTATCAGGAGATAACATTGTGAGGGTCCATGGTCTGGGATGTATCAGGAGATAACATTGTGGGGGTCCATGGTCTGAGGATGTATCAGGAGATAACATTGTGAGGGTCCATGGTCTGAGGATGTATCAGGAGATAACATTGTGGGGGTCCATGGTCTGAGAAGTATCAGGAGATAACATTGTGGGGGTCCATGGTCTGAGAAGTATCAGGAGATAACATTGTGGGGGTCCATGGTCTGGGATGTATCCGGAGATAACATTGTGGGGGTCCATGGTCTGAGAAGTATCAGGGGATAACATTGTGGGGGTCCATGGTCTGAGAAGTATCAGGGGATAACATTGTGGGGTCCATGGTCTGGGATGTATCAGGGGATAACATTGTGGGGGTCCATGGTCTGAGAAGTATCAGGAGATAACATTGTGGGGTCCATGGTCTGGGATGTATCAGGAGATAACATTGTGGGGTCCATGGTCTGGGATGTATCAGGAGATAACATTGTGGGGTCCATGATCTAGGATGTATCAGGAGATAACATTGTGAGGGTCCATGGTCTGGGATGTATCAGGAGATAACATTGTGGGGGTCCATGGTCTGGGATGTATCAGGAGATAACATTGTGGGGGTCCATGATCTGGGATGTATCAGGAGATAACATTGTGGGGTCCATGGTCTGGGATGTATCAGGAGATAACATTGTGGGGGTCCATGATCTGGGATGTATCAGGAGATAACATTGTGGGGGTCCATGGTCTGGGATGTATCAGGAGATAACATTGTGGGGTCCATGGTCTGGGATGTATCAGGAGATAACATTGTGGGGGTCCATGGTCTGGGATGTATCAGGAGATAACATTGTGGGGGTCCATGGTCTGGGATGTATCAGGAGATAACATTGTGGGGGTCCATGATCTGGGATGTATCAGGAGATAACATTGTGGGGTCCATGGTCTGAGAAGTATCAGGTGATAACATTGTGGGGGTCCATGGTCTGGGATGTATCAGGAGATAACATTGTGGGGGTCCATAGTCTGGGATGTATCAGGAGATAACATTGTGGGGTCCATGATCTGGGATGTATCAGGAGATAACATTGTAGGGGTCCATGGTCTGGGATGTATCAGGAGATAACATTGTGGGGTCCATGATCTGGGATGTATCAGGAGATAACATTGTGGGGGTCCATGGTCTGGGATGTATCAGGAGATAACATTGTGGGGTCCATGATCTGGGATGTATCAGGAGATAACATTGTGGGGTCCATGGTCTGGGATGTATCAGGAGATAACATTGTGAGGGTCCATGGTCTGGGATGTATCAGGAGATAACATTGTAGGGGTCCATGGTCTGGGATGTATCAGGAGATAACATTGTGGGGGTCCATGATCTGGGATGTATCAGGAGATAACATTGTGAGGGTCCATGGTCTGGGATGTATCAGGAGATAACATTGTGGGGGTCCATGGTCTGGGATGTATCAGGAGATAACATTGTGAGGGTCCATGGTCTGGGATGTATCAGGAGATAACATTGTGGGGGTCCATGATCTGGGATGTATCAGGAGATAACATTGTGGGGTCCATGGTCTGGGATGTATCAGGAGATAACATTGTGAGGGTCCATGGTCTGGGATGTATCAGGAGATAACATTGTGAGGGTCCATGATCTGGGATGTATCAGGAGATAACATTGTGAGGGTCCATGATCTGGGATGTATCAGGAGATAACATTGTGAGGGTCCATGATCTAGGATGTATCAGGAGATAACATTGTAGGGGTCCATGATCTGGGATGTATCAGGAGATAACATTGTGGGGGTCCATGGTCTGGGATGTATCAGGAGATAACATTGTGGGGGTCCATGGTCTGGGATGTATCAGGAGATAACATTGTGGGGGTCCATGGTCTGGGATGTATCAGGAGATAACATTGTGGGGGTCCATGATCTGGGATGTATCAGGAGATAACATTGTGGGGGTCCATGATCTGGGATGTATCAGGAGATAACATTGTGGGGGTCCATGGTCTGGGATGTATCAGGAGATAACATTGTGGGGGTCCATGGTCTGGGATGTATCAGGAGATAACATTGTGGGGGTCCATGGTCTGGGATGTATCAGGAGATAACATTGTGGGGGTCCATGGTCTGGGATGTATCAGGAGATAACATTGTGAGGGTCCATGGTCTGGGATGTATCAGGAGATAACATTGTGGGGGTCCATGGTCTGGGATGTATCAGGAGATAACATTGTGGGGTCCATGGTCTGGGATGTATCAGGAGATAACATTGTGAGGGTCCATGGTCTGGGATGTATCAGGAGATAACATTGTGGGGGTCCATGATCTGGGATGTATCAGGAGATAACATTGTGGGGTCCATGGTCTGGGATGTATCAGGAGATAACATTGTGGGGGTCCATGGTCTGGGATGTATCAGGAGATAACATTGTGGGGGTCCATGGTCTAGGATGTATCAGGAGATAACATTGTGGGGTCCATGGTCTGGGATGTATCAGGAGATAACATTGTGGGGGTCCATGGTCTGGGATGTATCAGGGGATAACATTGTGAGGGTCCATGATCTGGGATGTATCAGGAGATAACATTGTGGGGTCCATGGTCTGGGATGTATCAGGAGATAACATTGTGAGGGTCCATGATCTGGGATGTATCAGGAGATAACATTGTGGGGGTCCATGGTCTGGGATGTATCAGGAGATAACATTGTGGGGTCCATGGTCTGGGATGTATCAGGAGATAACATTGTGGGGTCCATGGTCTGAGATGTATCAGGAGATAACATTGTGGGGGTCCATGATCTGGGATGTATCAGGAGATAACATTGTGGGGGTCCATGATCTGGGATGTATCAGGAGATAACATTGTGGGGGTCCATGATCTGGGATGTATCAGGAGATAACATTGTGGGGTCCATGGTCTGGGATGTATCAGGGGATAACATTGTGGGGGTCCATGGTCTGGGATGTATCAGGAGATAACATTGTGGGGGTCCATGGTCTGGGATGTATCAGGAGATAACATTGTGGGGGTCCATGGTCTGGGATGTATCAGGAGATAACATTGTGGGGGTCCATGATCTGGGATGTATCAGGAGATAACATTGTGGGGTCCATGGTCTGGGATGTATCAGGAGATAACATTGTGGGGGTCCATGGTCTGGGATGTATCAGGAGATAACATTGTGGGGGTCCATGATCTGGGATGTATCAGGAGATAACATTGTGGGGGTCCATGATCTGGGATGTATCAGGAGATAACATTGTGGGGGTCCATGGTCTGAGATGTATCAGGAGATAACATTGTGGGGTCCATGATCTGGGATGTATCAGGAGATAACATTGTGGGGTCCATGGTCTGGGATGTATCAGGAGATAACATTGTGGGGGTCCATGGTCTGGGATGTATCAGGAGATAACATTGTGGGGGTCCATGGTCTGGGATGTATCAGGAGATAACATTGTGGGGGTCCATGATCTGGGATGTATCAGGAGATAACATTGTGGGGTCCATGGTCTGGGATGTATCAGGAGATAACATTGTGGGGGTCCATGGTCTGGGATGTATCAGGAGATAACATTGTGGGGGTCCATGATCTGGGATGTATCAGGAGATAACATTGTGGGGTCCATGGTCTGGGATGTATCAGGAGATAACATTGTGGGGGTCCATGATCTGGGATGTATCAGGAGATAACATTGTGGGGTCCATGATCTGGGATGTATCAGGAGATAACATTGTGGGGGTCCATGGTCTGGGATGTATCAGGAGATAACATTGTGGGGTCCATGGTCTGGGATGTATCAGGAGATAACATTGTGAGGGTCCATGGTCTGGGATGTATCAGGAGATAACATTGTGGGGGTCCATGGTCTGGGATGTATCAGGAGATAACATTGTGGGGGTCCATGATCTGGGATGTATCAGGAGATAACATTGTGGGGGTCCATGGTCTGGGATGTATCAGGAGATAACATTGTGGGGGTCCATGGTCTGGGATGTATCAGGAGATAACATTGTGGGGGTCCATGGTCTGGGATGTATCAGGAGATAACATTGTGGGGGTCCATGGTCTGGGATGTATCAGGAGATAACATTGTGGGGGTCCATGATCTGGGATGTATCAGGAGATAACATTGTGGGGGTCCATGGTCTGGGATGTATCAGGAGATAACATTGTGAGGGTCCATGATCTGGGATGTATCAGGAGATAACATTGTGGGGGTCCATGGTCTGGGATGTATCAGGAGATAACATTGTGAGGGTCCATGGTCTGGGATGTATCAGGAGATAACATTGTGGGGGTCCATGGTCTGGGATGTATCAGGAGATAACATTGTGGGGTCCATGGTCTGGGATGTATCAGGAGATAACATTGTGGGGGTCCATGGTCTGGGATGTATCAGGAGATAACATTGTGGGGGTCCATGATCTGGGATGTATCAGGAGATAACATTGTGGGGTCCATGGTCTGGGATGTATCAGGAGATAACATTGTGGGGGTCCATGGTCTGGGATGTATCAGGAGATAACATTGTGGGGGTCCATGGTCTGGGATGTATCAGGAGATAACATTGTGGGGTCCATGGTCTGGGATGTATCAGGAGATAACATTGTGAGGGTCCATGATCTGGGATGTATCAGGAGATAACATTGTGGGGGTCCATGGTCTGGGATGTATCAGGAGATAACATTGTGGGGTCCATGGTCTGGGATGTATCAGGAGATAACATTGTGGGGGTCCATGGTCTGGGATGTATCAGGAGATAACATTGTGGGGGTCCATGATCTGGGATGTATCAGGAGATAACATTGTGAGGGTCCATGGTCTGGGATGTATCAGGAGATAACATTGTGAGGGTCCATGATCTGGGATGTATCAGGAGATAACATTGTGGGGGTCCATGGTCTGGGATGTATCAGGAGATAACATTGTGGGGGTCCATGGTCTGGGATGTATCAGGAGATAACATTGTGGGGGTCCATGATCTGGGATGTATCAGGAGATAACATTGTGGGGGTCCATGGTCTGGGATGTATCAGGAGATAACATTGTGAGGGTCCATGGTCTGGGATGTATCAGGAGATAACATTGTGAGGGTCCATGGTCTGGGATGTATCAGGAGATAACATTGTGAGGGTCCATGGTCTGGGATGTATCAGGAGATAACATTGTGGGGGTCCATGATCTGGGATGTATCAGGAGATAACATTGTGGGGTCCATGGTCTGGGATGTATCAGGAGATAACATTGTGGGGGTCCATGGTCTGGGATGTATCAGGAGATAACATTGTGGGGGTCCATGATCTGGGATGTATCAGGAGATAACATTGTGGGGGTCCATGGTCTGGGATGTATCAGGAGATAACATTGTGGGGGTCCATGGTCTGGGATGTATCAGGAGATAACATTGTGGGGTCCATGGTCTGGGATGTATCAGGAGATAACATTGTGGGGTCCATGGTCTAGGATGTATCAGGAGATAACATTGTGGGGTCCATGGTCTGGGATGTATCAGGAGATAACATTGTAGGGGTCCATGATCTGGGATGTATCAGGAGATAACATTGTGGGGGTCCATGATCTGGGATGTATCAGGAGATAACATTGTGGGGTCCATGGTCTGGGATGTATCAGGAGATAACATTGTGGGGTCCATGATCTGGGATGTATCAGGAGATAACATTGTGAGGGTCCATGGTCTGGGATGTATCAGGAGATAACATTGTGGGGGTCCATGGTCTGGGATGTATCAGGAGATAACATTGTGGGGTCCATGATCTGGGATGTATCAGGAGATAACATTGTGGGGTCCATGGTCTGGGATGTATCAGGAGATAACATTGTGGGGGTCCATGGTCTGGGATGTATCAGGAGATAACATTGTGGGGGTCCATGATCTGGGATGTATCAGGAGATAACATTGTGGGGGTCCATGGTCTGGGATGTATCAGGAGATAACATTGTGAGGGTCCATGGTCTGGGATGTATCAGGAGATAACATTGTGGGGGTCCATGGTCTGGGATGTATCAGGAGATAACATTGTGGGGGTCCATGATCTGGGATGTATCAGGAGATAACATTGTGGGGTCCATGGTCTGGGATGTATCAGGAGATAACATTGTGAGGGTCCATGGTCTGGGATGTATCAGGAGATAACATTGTGGGGGTCCATGATCTGGGATGTATCAGGAGATAACATTGTGGGGTCCATGATCTGGGATGTATCAGGAGATAACATTGTGGGGTCCATGATCTGGGATGTATCAGGAGATAACATTGTGGGGGTCCATGATCTGGGATGTATCAGGAGATAACATTGTGGGGGTCCATGGTCTGGGATGTATCAGGAGATAACATTGTGGGGTCCATGGTCTGGGATGTATCAGGAGATAACATTGTGAGGGTCCATGGTCTGGGATGTATCAGGAGATAACATTGTGGGGGTCCATGGTCTGGGATGTATCAGGAGATAACATTGTGGGGGTCCATGGTCTGGGATGTATCAGGAGATAACATTGTGGGGGTCCATGGTCTGGGATGTATCAGGAGATAACATTGTGGGGTCCATGATCTGGGATGTATCAGGAGATAACATTGTGAGGGTCCATGATCTGGGATGTATCAGGAGATAACATTGTGGGGTCCATGATCTAGGATGTATCAGGAGATAACATTGTGAGGGTCCATGATCTGGGATGTATCAGGAGATAACATTGTGGGGGTCCATGGTCTGGGATGTATCAGGAGATAACATTGTGGGGTCCATGATCTGGGATGTATCAGGAGATAACATTGTGGGGGTCCATGGTCTGGGATGTATCAGGAGATAACATTGTGGGGGTCCATGATCTGAGGATGTATCAGGAGATAACATTGTGGGGTCCATGGTCTGGGATGTATCAGGAGATAACATTGTAGGGGTCCATGATCTGGGATGTATCAGGAGATAACATTGTGGGGGTCCATGATCTGGGATGTATCAGGAGATAACATTGTGGGGGTCCATGATCTGGGATGTATCAGGAGATAACATTGTGGGGGTCCATGATCTGGGATGTATCAGGAGATAACATTGTGAGGGTCCATGATCTGGGATGTATCAGGAGATAACATTGTGGGGGTCCATGGTCTGGGATGTATCAGGAGATAACATTGTGGGGGTCCATGATCTGGGATGTATCAGGAGATAACATTGTGGGGGTCCATGATCTGGGATGTATCAGGAGATAACATTGTAGGGGTCCATGGTCTGGGATGTATCAGGAGATAACATTGTGGGGGTCCATGGTCTGGGATGTATCAGGAGATAACATTGTGAGGGTCCATGATCTGGGATGTATCAGGAGATAACATTGTGGGGGTCCATGGTCTGGGATGTATCAGGAGATAACATTGTGGGGTCCATGATCTGGGATGTATCAGGAGATAACATTGTGGGGTCCATGGTCTGGGATGTATCAGGAGATAACATTGTGGGGGTCCATGATCTGGGATGTATCAGGAGATAACATTGTGAGGGTCCATGATCTGGGATGTATCAGGAGATAACATTGTGGGGGTCCATGATCTGGGATGTATCAGGAGATAACATTGTGGGGGTCCATGGTCTGGGATGTATCAGGAGATAACATTGTGGGGGTCCATGGTCTGGGATGTATCAGGAGATAACATTGTGGGGGTCCATGGTCTGGGATGTATCAGGAGATAACATTGTGGGGTCCATGATCTGGGATGTATCAGGGGATAACATTGTGGGGGTCCATGGTCTGGGATGTATCAGGAGATAACATTGTGGGGGTCCATGGTCTGGGATGTATCAGGAGATAACATTGTGGGGGTCCATGATCTGGGATGTATCAGGAGATAACATTGTGGGGTCCATGGTCTGGGATGTATCAGGAGATAACATTGTGAGGGTCCATGATCTGGGATGTATCAGGAGATAACATTGTGAGGGTCCATGGTCTGGGATGTATCAGGAGATAACATTGTGGGGTCCATGGTCTGGGATGTATCAGGGGATAACATTGTGGGGGTCCATGATCTGGGATGTATCAGGAGATAACATTGTGGGGTCCATGGTCTGGGATGTATCAGGAGATAACATTGTGGGGGTCCATGATCTGGGATGTATCAGGAGATAACATTGTGGGGGTCCATGATCTGGGATGTATCAGGAGATAACATTGTGGGGGTCCATGATCTGGAATGTATCAGGAGATAACATTGTGGGGGTCCATGATCTGGGATGTATCAGGAGATAACATTGTGGGGGTCCATGGTCTGGGATGTATCAGGAGATAACATTGTGGGGGTCCATGGTCTGAGATGTATCAGGAGATAACATTGTGGGGGTCCATGGTCTGGGATGTATCAGGAGATAACATTGTGGGGGTCCATGATCTGGGATGTATCAGGAGATAACATTGTGGGGGTCCATGGTCTGGGATGTATCAGGGGATAACATTGTGGGGGTCCATGGTCTGGGATGTATCAGGAGATAACATTGTGGGGGTCCATGATCTGGGATGTATCAGGGGATAACATTGTGGGGGTCCATGGTCTGGGATGTATCAGGGGATAACATTGTGGGGGTCCATGGTCTGGGATGTATCAGGGGATAACATTGTGGGGGTCGATGATCTGGGATGTATCAGGAGATAACATTGTGGGGGTCGATGATCTGGGATGTATCAGGAGATAACATTGTGGGGGTCCATGATCTGGGATGTATCAGGAGATAACATTGTGGGGGTCCATGGTCTGGGATGTATCAGGAGATAACATTGTGGGGTCCATGGTCTGGGATGTATCAGAAAATAACATTGTAGGGGTCCATGATCTGGGATGTATCAGGAGATAACATTGTGGGGGTCCATGGTCTGGGATGTATCAGGAGATAACATTGTGGGGGTCCATGATCTGGGATGTATCAGGAGATAACATTGTGGGGTCCATGATCTGGGATGTATCAGGGGATAACATTGTGGGGTCCATGATCTGAGATGTATCAGGTGATAACATTGTGGGGGTCCATGGTCTGGGATGTATCAGGGGATAACATTGTGAGGGTCCATGGTCTGGGATGTATCAGGAGATAACATTGTGGGGTCCATGATCTGGGATGTATCAGGAGATAACATTGTGGGGGTCCATGGTCTGGGATGTATCAGGAGATAACATTGTGGGGGTCCATGGTCTGGGATGTATCAGGAGATAACATTGTGGGGTCCATGGTCTGGGATGTATCAGGGGATAACATTGTGGGGGTCCATGATCTGGGATGTATCAGGTGATAACATTGTGGGGTCCATGGTCTGGGATGTATCAGGAGATAACATTGTGGGGGTCCATGGTCTGGGATGTATCAGGAGATAACATTGTGGGGGTCCATGGTCTGGGATGTATCAGGGGATAACATTGTGGGGGTCCATGGTCTGAGAAGTATCAGGAGATAACATTGTGGGGGTCCATGGTCTGAGAAGTATCAGGAGATAACATTGTGGGGGTCCATGGTCTGGGATGTATCAGGGGATAACATTGTGGGGGTCCATGGAATACACTGGTGGAGACGGCGTCCCCTGCATGCTGTGCTGCTTTATCCGGACCCCCATATTCACTCACCAGTATCACACCTGGATCTACGAGATGTTTTGTGAGGAGACGTTTGGCAGGAGATCGATGGGATGAATGAGGAGAAGGAAGGGAAGGTGAGTTACAGAACGGTGCGGGCTGCAGGTAGGTTCACCTCTATAATAGTCTAAGGCAGGAATCATTTACAAAAGACAAACAACGTCCTACATCGGGGTCTCCGGAATGTGGGAAACCACAACAGTGTCCCCCGTCACCACACAGACTACTGACAGGGAAGCTGTGGATGAAGACCCCTGAGGGCAACGAAGGCAATCTCGCCCCACGAATGAGACACTAGCCCAAAGTCTGCGAGATTACACCACTGATGTGAGATGTTGCCTCAGAGTCTGAGAACTTACCATACACATGTGGGATACTGTCTCATACATGAGATATAGCCCTAAAGCTGTGATGGCCGACCTCCGGCCCTCCAGCTGTCGTAAAACTATGACTCCCAAGATCTACGCTTGGCTGTTCTCAGAACTCCATAGAAATGAATGAAGCATGCTGGGAGTTGTAGTTTCACCACAGCTGGAGTGCGGGAGGTTAGCCGCCTTTTACCCTATGAGTGTGATATATTACCTGATAGTCTGAGATATCACCCCACAGATCTGCACCATCACCCCATAGATGTGAGATCTTACCTCTCAGTCTGAGATGTAACCCCACATATCTGGTGTATTGCCTCCGAGATTTAGGAATATGACATAATATCTCAGAAAAAACAAATAAAAGTGAAGTATTTCGTGTATGAAATGTCTTGGTGGAGATGTCCACCCGGTGATGGTGTCTTCAGCTCAGACACGTATTGCGGTATTTCCTGAGGACCTACTATGACGGGAGTATACATCGTGTGCATCTATAACCGGCTACTGACAATGTCTGTGATGTCACCCGTGCCCCTCCCCGCATGATGTCATCACTCAGGAGCTGCCACAGTCGGTGCCTTTGGTTTGTGACTCCATTGGCCGGAGGCGTTGCACCCTGGCGATTAATGAACGTAACTGCGCTATTTCTACAGGGGCCACGTTCTCAGGCTCCTGGGCTTCAAACCACTGTAGAGCAGTCTCCAGCCCCTGAATGGCCTTGGCCGCTGTTGGGTCATGTTCTAGGTCATCATCACTGGGGTCTTCGCCATCACAGGTGGGGTCTGGGTTCTCCCTCTCGGAGGACTCCTGCATGGCCGGGATGGAGTCATCAAGGTGCACCCACTCAACAAAATCCTCTGGGGCCAAGTGTTTGTAAACCAATGCGGCCAAGGTGGTCAAGTCCGAGAAGACCTTACTACAGTCATCGCTAACTGTGTCCGCTGTGGAGCTGCTCTCGAACGCTGCTCTGAGGCCATAGAGCCAACATTTCTCAATACTCCCAGCCTGTATCATGCCCCACGCCTGGCCGCACAGGTAGATCATGTCTTTCAACAGAAAAGCCTTGAGAAAATCTGAAGGTGGACCCTCAGCGGACACCACCATCCTCAGGAGCTCGCGCTTGTAGAGTTGTTTGAAGGAAGAGATGACTCCTTGGTCCATGGACGGGATCTTACTTCTGGTGTTTTTCGAAAGGAACAAGACCCGTAGGCTGCCGTCGGGGGTCTGAAGCTCCTTCTCGGGCACAGTTCCTGCACACTGGTTGATAAGGAGGACTGCTTTCTGTTGGAGACAGCATCGTCTCAAGTATCGCTTCACCGCGGGTACAAACTCCTCCAAAAACCACTGTCTGAGAAGGTCTGGAGTCATCTGCGCGTTCTTACAGTAGGTATAGGCCGCCGGTAACTTGTCTCGTTTGTGGTGCCAAAGACTTGGTGGATCCCGCAGATTTCCGACAACCAATGGTTTAAGTTTGTGGTTGCCAGTAAGGTTGGCGACCAGGAGAATGGTGACTCTGTCCCTCACTTTCCGGTGACCTCCAGGCTGCTTAGCTGCTTCAATGTCCTGGGTTTGGTCTGGAAGGAGCTTCCAGTATAACCCAGTAATGTTGGCGTTGTAGATCTGCTCATCTCCATAGCCACCGTCGTTTGCCGATGTCTTGGGTTGTTGTTCTGGGTAGTCCAGAACCGGGTCAATATCTGCTGGCCTGATCTCTGGTTCTCCATAGATGCGTTGGCTGGAGATGCCGTGTCTTCTCTGCCATCGCCAGAACCAGCCATGGCTGGCCTTGAAGGTGCAGTCCTCTCCATAGATCTGCTTGGCGAACGTCTCGGCTTGAGCTTGGATAATCGGCCCTGAGAGAGGGACTCCTTGCTGTCGTAGAGCGATGAACCACGAATAGACGGCGCGGTCAATCTCTTCTTCATTGGCAAGGCGCATTTTTTTCCTCTGCGTCCCTACGTCCCCTCCGAGCTGGTCCAGAAACCATCTTAGCTTCTGCTCGTCCTTCAGCCACCCCCGGAGAGTTCCTCCTGGCACCCCGAAATCCCTGGAGACACTGGCCTGACGTTCCCCGTTCTTGACCCTCTCTATGGCCTCCAGCTTGTCTTTGATGGAGTAGGCCTTACGTAACGCCATCTTCTCCATGGTCTGCGCCCGATCTGCATCATCCAGTCTGGTCTCCAGGATCCGCTGTCCCTGGCAGGACATGACAGCAGGGTGCTTGCTGCGGGCACAGGCACCCGCGTCATTCAGGCACCCATGGGTAGTCCACAATGATGGTGTGGGCTGTGCATGCCATGCCCTGAGGTGCCAGGCTGTGGCCGCTGCGATGCCAGCTGGCTTCCTTTTGTTTGGCCTCTTGTCACAGCTCTCACCTCCTCCCCTCCACAACCCAAACTCTGCCCAGTCAGGGAGAGACACACGCATGCGCCGTGCCAACACCCTGCCAAGCCCACAGCGCATGCGCTAGTCTTCCAGCTGTCGCTCTACGTCACATAAATTCGCATGCGCGCGGCTCTATAACCGCACGTCCTTACCGCGCAGGCGTTGATTTTAGGCTACGTCGAGGACTCAACCATCGCATAATGGAGCAGGGTAGCGAACCAAGGTAAATTAGCCGCTCAATGACGTGCAGAAGGCCGAGTGAAATATTATCAGGGGTACTGATGCCGTTAACGTGTGTGGCCGTTAGTGATCGTTAGTTTAGAAGCCTACTTTCCCCTCGGTGCCTCCCCATTTTATATACGTTGGTGTGGTCCGGGTTACTAGAGGCGGTCACGTGGTACGCTCCTTCCCTCCCGCTCTCTCTCCTGACACGGCGGCTTCTGCAGTGTGAGTACCGGGCCCGGCACAAGGGGTCCCGCGAGTCCCCGACCTGTCGGGCGGGTTATTGGGGGTTGAATGTTTAACTGGAAGGTCTAGGGGTTTGTACCGGGTGCTCGGCCCAGCGGTCGGGGAGTTGTAACGGTATGTGGGGGGAAGGGGTGACCTGTGAGTGAAATATGTGGGGCTTATATTGATGCTGGGTGCATATGTGACACTGGGGGGGATAGCTGGGTGGCTGTGACACTGGGGAAGATAGCTGGGTGGCTGTGACACTGGGGGGAATGAGCTGGGTGGCTGTGACACTGGGGTGGGGATAGCTGGGTGGCTGTGACACTGGGGGGATAGCTGGGTGGCTGTGACACTGGGGGGATAGCTGGGTGGCTGTGACACTGGGGGGATAGCTGGGTGGCTGTGACACTGGGGGATAGCTGGGTGGCTGTGACACTGGGGGGATAGCTGGGTGGCTGCGACACTGGGGGGATAGCTGGGTGGCTGTGACACTGGGGGGATAGCTGGGTGGCTGTGACACTGGGGGGATAGCTGGGTGGCTGTGACACTGGGGGGATAGCTGGGTGGCTGTGACACTGGGGGGATAGCTGGGTGGCTGTGACACTGGGGGGATAGCTGGGTGGCTGTGACACTGGGAGGGATAGCTGGGTGGCTGTGACACTGGGGGGATAGCTGGGTGGCTGTGACACTGGGGGGATAGCTGGGTGGCTGTGACACTGGGGGGATAGCTGGGTGGCTGTGACACTGGGGGGATAGCTGGGTGGCTGTGACACTGGGGGGGGGGATAGCTGGGTGGCTGTGACACTGGGGGGGGGATAGCTGGGTGGCTGTGACACTGGGGGGGGGGATAGCTGGGTGGCTGTGACACTGGGGGGGGGACAGGGCTCAGCTGGTATATGTGTCTGTATGGGGGGGGGGTCGGTGAGCCTGGTATATGTCTAAATCACATTGGGGGGGTTGGTTTCAGGTGCACGTACATGTGACCGGGGCGTTATATCGGGCAGGCACATGTGTATGGTGTGGGGGCTGTATGCCGGTTACTTTTGGAGCCCGTTCAGTGGTTACCGTCTGATCTATTCCTCCGGTCACCGACACACTGGATGAATCTACATAAATGGTCACTGTTCACATACATGATCAGGAGCTGCATCCTGACTTTATGCTCCAGAGCTGCACTCTCTTTTCTGCAGAGCTGAACTCCCAATGTCTGCACCCTGCCTGCCCTGGGATTACGGGAGCTCAGCTCTGACTGCCACAACCTTCAGCTTTCCCACAGCAAGCTGCAGAATTGTGAGTGCAGCTCTGACTTTGGTGTCGTGTGATCGCAGCGCTGCCGCCCAGTGTATATAATCCTATCGGGTCTGGAGAATGAAGTTAAAAACGGCGTCAACCTCTAGAGACCTGTTCAGATCACGGCTGCGGAGGGGATTCTGCTCCGGGTCCAGAGCGACGCTCCCCTAAATCCAACAGTCTCATGGAATGGGGCAGCGCTGCGGGGGTCCCAGCAGTCGGAGTACATACCCCTTTGGTCTCATGCACACGTCTGGACATGGTCGATATCCTTTTGCGGGGCCGCGGTGGACTGCACACTGTACTCGTGTGTATGAGGCCCCATCCTGTTCTGGTGGATGCATCCCTCAGGGGCCCGCTGTGCTCGCCGCAGGGAGAGGGTAGACGCGCAGTACTGATGTCCATACGTTTATAAAGGGCACCTCTTCATCATATGGACGTCGTGCTGAAGGAGGTGCTCTAGCTCTTTAAACCTTCCTCCGGAGAAATCTGCAGTAGCCGCAGGGTTAATATAGGACGGCGCAGCCTGGAGATGGGGGCTCAGCGCTATCTGGTAGCGGGCAGAGGTCCCTGTGCAATGGGGGGGGGGGGGAATCCGATAAATGTACAAAATGCGTGATGTTTCCGTTGAGAATTTCTGCGCTTCCTGTAACCTTGCATGAGGTGCTCTCTTACGGGTGCCGCTCTCTAACGCTCCTGCTTTCTCCTCCTGCCGCCTCGGCCGCTCAGTTCTCCTGCGGTACATAGTGAGTATGCTCCATCTGCACGTCTGCATGATCTCGTCAGCCATCGCTCCATCATCGTCCTGTTCTGTCATCCAGCTGCTTCCGGAGGGTTTAGTGGGACAGATGCTGATATACAGGAAGGCACGTGCCGATGCAGCAGAGCCGGGTGCGTAAAGCCTGGTTTACAGGACACGCCTGTTGTACATTGCCGTGTACCACATTGTGTCGGGGAGGGGGCCCTCTCTGCTTCTCCTGCCTGTCCTTGTATGGGTCTGCTGGCGTTGGAGGGTTACAGCGGGCCGGGTCGGGCATAATTTAGGAGATATTACCTCCAAAGCCTTGAAGTCTTGGGGGGGATTTACTGACCTTTCTGTGAGGGAAGGTGTGACTACTGCATCTGTCTGACAACCTCCTGTCTTCTGTTCCTCACAGCTCTGTAGTCTCCATTGCATGCATCTGTCTGAGCCTCTACCGCGGTGACACAACCATTAAGCGTTACTTCTCCCAGGTCTTCGGGATGTCCCAGCCGATGCCCCCCCCCCCTTATATTGGACGTGGAGCAGTTTTATTACCCTCAGGATGTTAATGGGACGGACAGAACTGACGGGGCAATGCCCAGTCCTGGCCCCATTCTATACAACCTGTGTAATAATGGACCTTATTTCCCATTCCCTGTATCTTGCTAGATGCAGCTCCGATATTGATTGGGTTATCATCTTAGTACATGGCGTCCCACGGTGCGGTCCCGTACACTGCACCCTCGCTGCAGTACCCTGGTGGCTGAGCCCAATACTAGTACACGTCCAGGCAGCATTACCTGAGACGTGGTGGAGCTGTGGCTCGCTTGGTACAGTGGGGTGTTAGTGGTGCCTTCTGTAGGACCACTATCTGGGTGGGATGCAGCTTTCTCCCCTCTCCAGCCGCCAAGCTACCACTTCCTTACAGTACTCGGCCCATCACTACGATATGCCACCAATGTCAAATGGGTGCAGGTCCCAACTCTGGGACCTGCACCCATCTCCAGAACAGGCCCCGAAAGTTAAAAGGGTCTTCTGAGTTTTTTTATACTGATGACCTATCCTCATGTGTCTGACCCCACTGATCCTGAGGGTAGGTCATCAGTATAATAATCTCAGAAAACCCCTTTAAGGCGACTGCCCTGCCCCTGCACAGCATGCTCCTCTATGGGAGTTTGAAAATATTCCTATAGAAATGAATAAAGTGCGCCCTGTGCAGGTGTGGTCACAGTTCTGTTCTCTTCTGTGGGGCTCTGGAACAGGTGCTGGTCAGAGGTAGGACCCGCACCTATCTGACATTGGTGTATTGCTAGGATATGCCACTGATGTCCCTGGTGGGCTGACCCCTTGTAATAACCTGGCCGCTGCGGAGGACGGTCCTGTCTGGTTTCTCTTGATGGTTGTGTCAGTCTAATGAGCCGCCCTCATCCCTTCTCTTCTGTAGTAACGCAGGACATTTACCATCCTCACCAGCCGCTTAGACCAGGGATGGGCAGACTGCGGCTCTCCAGCTGTTGCAAAACTACAACTCCCAGCATGCAGACTGCCTACAGCAGGGCATGGTGGGAATTGTAGTTTTACAACGGCTGGAGAGCCGCAGTCTGCCCATCCCTGGCTTAGACCATCGCCGCACTGGAGGGCGCTGAGTTTGGTTCCCTCTCCCTCGGATCCGCTGTGTTTCTGGAGCGGGAACCTGGTTCATTGCCTTCTGGTCCGTTATCGCCGTTCAGTCTTTGCATGGTCCGGTTTTACCAGAGAAGACGCCTGACCGCCCCCCCCTTCCCCTACCCAACGCCAGGGTCAGCAACCTCCAGCCTTGTAAAACTAAAAATCCCAAAATCCACCGATGCTCATAGAGGTAAATGGAGTATGCTGGGAGTTGTAGTTTCACAACCGCTAGAGGTTGCTGATCCTGTAGCTCTAGCGCCTCCATGCCGTTGACCAGCAATCCTGCCTGACGAGCTCTCGGCGCTCTGAGCGCTTGTCTGAGCTGTAACCGGATGCGTGCCACATATACAAGAAAGCTGCAGGAGCCAGATGGTGCCTATTAGTGTTGAGCGAACTTTTTAAGTTCTGCGTCCAAAGTTCAGGTTATCGAAGAATCTCGTTATGGATTCCAAATTCTGTTATGGTCCGTGGAACCTGTTCAAGATCTCAGCTTGCTGTCAGAGAATGAAGCACCATTATTGTGGGGAGGATTGTGGATTCTCCATCTGAATTTTGCAGGTGTAAAATCTGTAGCTCTTAGGCTACATGCACACGACTGTTGCCTGCCTCCGCGTCCGCTCCTCCTTGAAATTTTGCGTCCGTCAAAAAAAACTGATGACGGACCGTTTTTTTTTTTTTTTTTTTGATCGATCTGATTTTTATGGCAGATCCATTGTAAAAATGCCTATCCTTGTCCGCAAACGTGAAAAAAATAGGACATGCACTATTTTTTATGCGGAACAAAAACGGTTGACCATCCGCATTTTTTGACGGACCCATTGAAATGAATGGGGAACCATCCTATCCGCGAAAAAAAAACGGAACGGACGCGCAAACAAACAACGGTTGTGTGCATGAGGCCTTAATAGTAGAATCAAAATGAGTGGGATGCAACCCGGACCGCATCCACACCGCGTCCGAAAGGAACCTGCAGCCGGCCAGGCTCATTACAGGGCGCCAAACGATGTCTGAGCAGGAGTATTGCCATTCACTGACTGCAAGCTTGGGGCTAAAGCAGGGAGGATTCATAGCAAAATATATCTGACCCCCTTTAAATTTCCCGGATCCCCCTTTAAATCAAATAACTGGGGTGTTTTCAGACTTGGCGGTCTTATTAAGTATATAAGAAAACTGGACTGAGAACCGCAGTATCTCTGCACTGTGTGAATGCGGCTTTGGACCGGGCCGTGGACGCAGATTTCCGCATTAGGCTGCAGGACGGTGGTCCCTAAGCTGTGACTTCCCACCTGTTGCAGAACTACTGCTCACATCATGCTTTGAAAGCCTGTAATGGTCAGTGAATGATTGGAGTTGTAGTTTAGCAAAAACTTGACTGCTTCAAATTGGAGTCGGCTGCTGTAGGGGTCCCAAGGTCCTGTCCACTTATCCCTTTTCTCCCTGTTGCTCCCCCCGGTGTCTTCTCTGGTAAACGCCCTGTGTCTTGTGCCTCTGTCCGGTGTTTCAGCTCTCGTTGTCTTTTAATGCTGCCGTACGGTGAAGATGAGGACGAGGAAGCATCAGAGCCCCGCAGAGTCCGGCTGGGTGGACCGACACAAGGACGATGCCAAGCTCGTGTGCGAGGCCCTGGCGTCTCCAAACCCTAAAAAGATTGAAAACGGAAACCCGTCCGAGACCGCGGACATGGACCAGAAGAAGGCCAACGACAAGAAGCAGAAAAAGAGGAGAAGGTCCCCCCGAAACAAAGCCTCTCCTCCGAAGGCGGACTCTGCTCTCCTCGGCATGATGGCCGAGGCCGTGTGGCTGGACAAGTTTGTCTATGACGGGGCTGAATGCTATTACCACACGGTGCTTGCAGCAGAGCAGGTCCGGGCATCGGCGGAATCGCCTTCAACCAGAGCGGCGGCCAATAAACACGTGAACCATACCGCAGACGGATGCTGCCAAGTGCAGATGATGGCGTGTCACCACGTAAGCAAAGGCATCTGGGTCAACAAGTTTAGTTTCGAGGACGCCGAGAGCCAGTTTGTCCAGCAGTATTCTTCCCCTCTGGCTCCTCGAATGCTAAACCTCAACCTGGTCTCTCCGGACCGCGCGGTGCCACGGTCCGCGCAGAAGACGCCTGATGAAGGCTATGCAAGTGCCACCCCGACCCCAGCCACTGCGCCCAGTCCACTGACTCTAAACTCCATAATATCCGACCCGACTGTGAACGGGAAGCCTCACTGGGCCGGTCTGCAGGGCCTGCTGTCTGAAGTGTGGCTCGACAAGACCCTGTATGACCAGGCGGAGGTGCGCTACTACGAGCACGCCGCACAGGCGGCCCCCCAAACCGCACCAAGCCTGAGTAACTGGAGCCAGAAAAGGGGCAAAAAGGATAAATGGAGCAAGAAATCTGCAGGAAAGCAGCCTCCCGCCAGGAGGAAGGAGCTGGCCAGCATTCCCGAAGAGGGCGCCAATGCACTGTATTACCCCACGTACTACCTGCACGCCGACAGCGAGAGGGTGTGGCTCGATAAGACTGCTTACGACAAAGCCGAAGAGAACTTCTACGCGGCTCGTAGCCATAAGACGTCCAACGCTGTGAAATCCATCAGGTCGTCATCCGTAAAAACCAGGCATGGTGGCACGAAGTAGGAGCCTATTATGTATATACTTGTATACCGCTCTCCGCCTGTGTGATATTTGCTTTTATTCAATGCCGCGTGATGTTGATTAACCCTTAAGGCCCCTAAGCTGGCCATAGAGATTAGTCACCCATCGATCTTGGCAGGACTGGCATCCATCTAATGTGTATGGAGGCCGGCAGATGAGGATGAGGCCGTTGGATTTCAATATGCCTGATCCTTTTGTTCTTGCTGCCAGACGGCGTCCAGGACACATGCATGCTCGGCTGAGCGAGCATTTGTATGGAGGGGTTGGGAGAAATGTGTGGTGGCAGGGTCTTGTCTGAGCTGGCACCTACTAGTGGCCTCCTGTAGGTGGGTACCAGCATGGGGTAATGGTGGTGCTTCTGCATCCTCCAGCCTTGTGTGAATCACGCCTTATCCTTTAGGAGAAATTCTACAGCTTCCTAATGTACATTATTCACATTTCACAGGCTTCAGTCTTCACATCTGATTGCTGTCAGTGAGTGGAAGCCTTCTTGTTTTTAGAATCCATAAGAGAATAAGTCCTAAATGTTTTGTTAGTTTTCAGTATAGTGTGAGCCAAATGCTGCAAATCTCCCCTGATGGCTTATTATAGTGCATCAGTGTGTTTCCATTCAATGACTGCAAGAGGATCCTGATATTCTGTCCTGTGCTGAATTTCACGAGCCTCTAGACGTAACTAAGTCCAGGGTGGATCAGTAGGTAAGGAAGCTGCAGAAGTTTATGTACGGCATGTAAGCTTTTGCACAGGACTGGGCGAGCCCCGTTTTTAAGCATCGGCTCGGGTGGTAGAGAGCCCCTTAAAGGGGTATTCCCATCTCAGACAATGAGAGCGCACTGTGCATGCGCGGCCCATGCTCCCATTCATTTCTAAGGGTCCGACTGAAATGGCCGCAGTGTGCAGCGCTTGGCTATATTCGCTGGCCCCATAGAAAATGAATGGAGGGCACATGCGCAGTGCGCCCTCCTTCACTTTCGGGGCTCCGTTCTCGGTACTGTTCCTATAGCGATATGCCCCCCTTTGTCTGAGATGGGACAACCCCTTTATGAGACGAAGTAAAAACCTTTCCATAAAGAAGCTCTTGTGGTATTTCCCTGCGTCCTTGAGGTCGGATCCATCCCAAGTGACTCCTAGAATAGGCTTTCAAGTTATGAGCACGGGAGATCTGAGACCCCCACTAAACTTGATGCCACCCCCTTCTCTTCTCTCTCCTGGCCCCTAGTTGTGCAGGGAAACGACAGAAGGGCCCCAGTGTGAGTGCATGGTTAGAGCCGAGGAGGCGCAGGTCAGTAGAGTAGACGGGGGTCTTGACCCTCATGTGCCGTCTCACATTAGGACCCGTGTACATGAAGGATGATGCGTTTACCTCTGTAGTCTGATGACATCATCATGCAGTTAGTGAGGTCATTGCACCTCAGACCCCGTGGTATCGCGTCGTGTAGCCGTGGGCCGAGCGCTGCTGACTTACCTGCTGTTGCCGTGTATTTTGCAGAGACATGGCGGCTCCATTCCTGGGCACCGAGAAGATCTGGTTTGATAAATGCAAGTACGATGACGCCGAGAAGCAGTACTATGAACACCTGAGCCTGAGATCCGCACCCAACGCCCAGAACCAAGCACAGGTGAGTGCGGAGAGGGGGAGGGTTGGTCACCGTGTGCTCCAGCCATGATGCACCTCTATGGCGGGTGTAGCCCCCCTACCGCTATTGTCTCGTGTTGCAGCTTTGCCTCCTGCTCTTCTCTGCGCGGTTGCTGTAATTCGGACATTGCGCCTTTCTGGTCCGTCCACAGCTTCCCTTCAGTTACCTGTTGTCCAGGTTATAAAAGGGGCTACTCCTATTGGTTACCCATCCTCGGCATAGCCGATCTGCGGGGTCCTGCACCCCCACTGGTCAGCTGTTCCATCTCTGCAGTGTCTGCACATTGTAGTGGCCAGGGCCCTGCAGCTTCTCTCGGCCTTCTGTCTACACTGTGTAGTGGTCGGGGCCCCGCAGCTTCTCTCGGCCTTCTGTCTACACTGTGTGGTTTTTGGCTGCCTGAAGCGGCTGATCAGTGAGGATGCTGGGAGTCCGACTCCACCGATCTGATGACCTGTCCTACAGATGGGTCATCAATATCTGTAGCCCTGAGAACCCTTTTAGGCAGCAGGGGAGTCTCCATCATTGTATATAAATTAGGGGGGCTGCAGTGCAATTTAAGGGGTTGACCCATCTGGGGCATATCACTGAGATGTGGTGTCAATGTCAGAGGTGTGGCCCCACCTCTGGGATCTGCTCCTGTCTAGAGGAAGGGGCCCCTGAAGTGTAGAATGCAGCGCGCTCTCCATTCATTGCTATGGTAGTTCCAACAGCTGAGCGAGCACTTTTTGGCTATTTTCAGAAGTCCCATAGTGGTGAATAGTGTGCACTGTGCAAGCGCAGCCACCTCCATTAGGGTTCATGCACACGACTGTATTTTCTTTCCGCTTCAGTTCCGTGTTTTTTTTTTTTTTTTTTTTTTTTTTTTTGTTGACCGTATGTGGAACCGTTCACCTGAATAGGGCTGTAGAAAATATGACGTTGCTGTGTGCATTCTGTTTCCGATTGTCCGCATGGCCATTCCGCAAAATAGTGCATGTCCTATTGTCTGCAAATCGCGGTCCGAGGCCCCATTCAAGTCAATGGGTCCACAAAAATATGGAACACAGCCGTACTTTGCGGATCCATACTGTAGAAATGCTAGGCCCTGCACATATTGCTTATGTGTTTGGTTATTAATAAGTTACTGTTTCCGATCCGCAAAAAACGGATCCCATACGGATATGTTTTGTGGAATAACATACAGGACGAGGACTTAAATCGAAGGGAAAAAAACCTCAGATGTGGAAAAAACGGATCTGTGAAAAACGGACCGCAAAACAACGGTCGTGTGCATGAGCCCTTAACCTGTATGGGACTGCTGGGAATACGGAGCCAGCAAACGTGGCCCCCGCTCCCATCTGACGTTGATGGCGTATCCAGCCAATATGCCATGAATCTCCCAGATGGGCCAACCCCCTAATAATCGCTGTAGTGACGGCGAGTCCGCACAGAGCAGCCTTCGCCCGATGCCTTCGGTGGTTTTGCAGGAGAAGCTATTTTCTGGCAAAATCGCGGGGCTGCTTAACAACTGAACGCCGCTCCAAACGTATCTCTGCGTGGATCTGGCCTTGTCCTAAGGGTAACTGCACACGGAAATACCACAGCGTAACGCAGCACCTGCAAAGTGAAGGCGGTCTGACAAGTCTTGTGGACGCTTTCCTTTTTTTTCTGTCTGTGGGATTCCACGCCTTATCCCGAGTGGTTTTACTCATGGACTTTGGAGTTAAATTAAACAGGAAATCAGCAAAAACGCACAAAGAAAAAAAAGTTGTGTAAAGGAAAACTGACTCGATTGTCCCCAGCAACCAATCAGATTCCACCTTTCATTTTTCAGTGCTCCTTTGGAAAATGCCCGGCTTTATCCGATTGGCTGCTCTGGGACCGTCTTCCTTTGCCCCAGTTATAGCACGTAAATCTGCTCCGTCTGCAGGTACCTTGAAGGGGGCAGATGTTTTTCATGCCGGTGATTATTGGGTTGGATTGCAGCCATTTATAGTCTATTAAATGTCACATTTCTTTGAGGACTGGGAACCGTGCGGTAATGGGGGACGGCCGGGAGGAGCGTGAATACTTATGTCACAGGAAATTGCAAAATATTAATGCAGAACTCAGATTTGCTGTTTGACATCTGTGTTGGGAGCAGACATGTATAATCTGATTTCTCCCAGCCCTGCTGGACCCCCATTACTCAGGGACTCGTCTCACACACTGACATATCTCGGACACCTCTGGGACCCGCGCCCATCTCTAGAACAGGGAGGTTTTCCGGAAATGGCAGAGTTCAGAAGGCGCTCGGCTATCTTCCCCACTCCCATAGAAGTTAATGGAGGGCGGCCATGCTTGGCGCGGTGTGCCCTTGTTCACTTTGGAGGGGCACAGTTCTAGAGATGGGTGTGGGTCCCTCCTAGCTAACAGTGGCATATCGCTAACCGATTCCACAGGTGGGGCGCACCTCCATCTCCAGAACGGGGTCCCTCTGAGATGGGTATTCCCCCTTTACCACAGGGTCCCCTACAGATGTGATACGTGGCGGTTGTATGTACTGACTCTCCTGCTTCCTCCCGGCTGGCGTCCGCGTCTCTCGGCAGCTTGTCTTGCGCTCTGTGCTGGTGGTCCCCGTGTCGCTGTACCCCGCCCGGCCATCACCATCTGTTTATGACCCCCCCCCCCCCCAGCTCATCAGGCTTTTCAGTGACTTCTTTCCCTCCTGGTAACATGTAAAATGTGTGTGTGGTTCTTTGTGCACGGCCTACAGGAAGACGGAGCAAGCACAATCCTCAGGGACATTGCCAGAGCCAGGGAGAATATCCAGAAATCGCTGGCCGGAGTGAGTACCCGCAGGCGGTGCTGCTGTCTGTGACCGGCTGCTCTTCTCTAACCTGTGTCCTAATATTCCCTCGTGTGTGCGTGCCTCCTGGAGATCCTCATCCTCCCCCATCACTAATACTTCTGTGTCTGATTCATCTGCAGAATGTGGAGAAGTCCGAGCAAAACTCTGCAGAGACTGGACCTCCTGGAGTAGTCCAGGCAGCGCTCCGCTGGGAGTTTTACTCAGATTTTTTCCTTGAAGGCGTGATCCGGTTAGATGAAGTTGTCCTATTACAGCGTTGGGGCTCTGACCGCTGGGGCTTCCCCGAGATGAATGGAGGGGCAGGTTGAGCATGCTCCATGTTGCTCTTGGTCCCCTAGAGAATGAATGGCGTGAAAGGGAGCATGCTCGACCTGCCCTCCGTTCTTCTCAGGAGTCGGACGCCCCCTACAGACAGGTGTTAACTAATTATCCAAGCAGCGTGACAACGTAACTCCGGCCCCTAGGTCTGCCGCTCTTATAAAGGGGCTCTCCGCTTTGGACAATCCCTGCCTGTTAGGAGCTGATGACGTGGTCAGCTGTAATCTGGCAGTAGGTGTTTCCCTGCAGCGCCACCACAGGGGGAAGAAAGCATTACATGGTGTCTAGTCATATAATGCAGAACGGGTCCTCCAGAGAAAGGGGTGCTCTTAATAACCGCGCTCCCCCCGGATCAGAAGACCCCCAGCTCTAACTAATATGTAGATAAAATGGGGATCTCTAAGCCGGACAGCCCCCTTTAAGGCTAACCAATACTGATCATTAATGCTGCACTGATTTTGAGTTGCATTATGTTTTTATACTCCAACCACATCCAAAGCTGCACTTGCGGTTGTGCTGTGACCACCGGGGGGGTCCTGTATGATACGGCACAATTGTGCTGTGCGTTATAGTGAGAGCGTGAGATGCGCAGCAGAGCCGTCTCCATACAGATCCTCTGCCGGAATGGGGTGGGGTGGTTGGCGCTGTTGAATGCAGCTCTGGATGTGACTGGAGCATTCACGGTTCTTGTTGGTGTGTGAGACGCACACGTTGTGCAGGATACGTATAGTTTGATGATTTTCGGGGTGGAGCGCAGATGTCCAGCCGGCACTTCCACGATGCCCCCTGTGCTGTGTATGCGTCCCGTTGGGATCCGCAGGGACCCTGCTTTGCTGGAGCTGCGCTCGTGGCTTCCTCGGTCTTGCTCTGCATGCCTGTCTGCCATTACTCCCCCGCATGGCCCGTCTCCCCCTCATGGCTGCTTCCGTCGTGTTTCCACTCATTAAACAAATCCACATTTCTCCCCTTTTCTAGCTGAGGACAGTCCTGCATAGTCCTAAGGAAGGCCAGGCTCCCCCTCCCCCGCACCACTCAGGGTCCCAGCCTGTAAGTCTTTGGCAAATCGCAAAGATATCGTGTTTGTAGGGTCTGAGGGAATTCGCCAAATACTCCACCAGTCGTCCTAGACGGTAGATGGAACGGTCCTCTTCACGAAACCCTGTAAATGTTAATCACCTCTGGTCACATCCAGAGCTGCATTCACAATTCTGCAGAAAATCCTGCCCCTGCTGGCTTCACATCTGCCCAGAGCATGCACTGCAGGCGTTGTCATGTGCAGACTGTGAATGCAGCTTTGGATGTGACTGGAATAGAAGTCCCTTTACTTCCTGTCAGATACGTCAGTGAGGGTCTGCTGCCCTCTGCTGGTGGTCTGCAGTCTTACAGTCCAGTCAGTACGATGCATGTCTGCCTCCAGCTTCTGCTCTTTCTGGGTGAGGCGTCCTCGGGGTGGCGCTTTGGCTGCACTAAATTATTCTCCATCTGCTCCCTGTACCCAAAGCTCTCTCTTATATCTGCAGGGGTGGGGAAGGGGCCGCAGCCTGGTACATTAAACCCCTCTCCTACGGCTGGTCACGGTCACTATTCACTTGTCAGGGTTGGGGGTTTGTGAGTTCTTCTTGCGGTTTTCAATCCTTGTCTCGTTGATTTTTGCAGAGCGCGGCCGCTGCCCCTGGCGGAGAGAACGGCGAGCTCCTGTCCCGGGTCGCCAGTCTAGAACACGAGAACCAGAACCTGCAGAAAGGTGCCGTCACTTACTCCTAGCAGATTGCATGTGATGTTTCTGCCCTGGGTGCAGCCTGCCATGGTAGATGCCCTCTGCTGTTGTCGGCTGGCACCGGCAGATATCCAATACAGGGACTGGCCACTTTCTGCACGCCAGCACAACTCCCAGCATGCACCTCTTAGAAGTGTATGGAGCATGCTGGGAGTTGTAGTTTCAACACAGCTGGAGTGCCGGAGGTTGCTGATCCCTGAAATAGTGCAAAACGAAGGCTGACTTGTGGAATCCTTTTTTTTCATCTATTTATTGGATTATTATTTTTTTCCCTTGGTTTTAGTGGTAAAGGACCTTCAGTCGGCCATCTCCAAACTGGAAAACCGGATCAGTACACTGGAGAAGTCTGCTACCTCACAAGCATCCGCCCCACTGCCTCCACCAGTGTGCAAGGTAGTTGGGACATATGGGGGTCCGTAATGGTGCGGTATAAAGGTTAGGAGCAAACTACAGAGTGTATATAGCGCCCAATGCAGGATGCACTGCCTGCAGCCACCGCTAGGGGGCTCTGCGTTCTGTAGCTTTATCCAGGCTCTCAGCTGTTTGCTGGAGTGTCCTGAGCTGAATCTGTGGCCATCACCGTGGCTGGTCCCATATTAAAAGGAAATCGTCCGGAAAAACACAGCAAGTCTGTCATATCGCAGGCCCCAGTCTCCTCACATTTCTTCTATCTTCCAGCTTCCGGCCCCTACCCGTGCACCTGCCTGCCCACCTGCTGCAGCCCCACAGCTAAAAGCAGAGGAGGATGACGATGATGACGATATTGACCTGTTCGGTAGCGATGAAGAGGAAGATGCAGAGGCCGCCAGGATCAGAGAGGAGAGATTGCGTCAGTATGCAGAGAAGAAATCCAAGAAGCCTGGACTGATCGCCAAGTCCTCCATTTTGTTGGATGTGAAACCGGTGGGCGGTGTTAATATTAAAGCCCTGGTTGGCGCTGGCGGGGTTCTCTCAGATCACACTAACCCAGTTGTCTCCTCCATAGTGGGATGATGAGACTGACATGGCGAAGCTGGAAGAATGCGTGCGCTCCGTGCAGATGGACGGGCTGCTGTGGGGCTCCTCCAAGCTGGTGCCCGTGGGCTACGGCATCAAGAAGCTGCAGATCCAGTGCGTGGTGGAGGACGACAAGGTTGGCACAGACATGCTGGAGGAGGAGATCACCAAATTCGAGGACTATGTAAGTGCAGCCTGGCAGCCGGGTCTCATCCTGAATTATATAGAGGACATGGCTGCTGCAGGACCCACACATCCTATGGGGGTTTATCTATTAGTATACAAAACGACTGAAAAAGTGGCGCGGTGTTACAGGCAGGAAATGATCAAACTCAAATGCAGTTGTGCATCTATATACAGGGGAGCAGATCCTGCACTTGTGGCCCGTTGCTAATGGCGATCCCCAGCAAAAATGCATACGGTGGAGGATGCCCGCAGCGGACCACAAGTACCACAATAGACATCCTGTACAAGATTCATTCTGATGTTAAAATTTAGAATTGGCCAACATATCCTGCTGCTGTGGAGGACATGTCTGAGCCCGAGCACCGCGCCAAGGTCTCTTAAGTAGCTCAGGTCCTAACACTCGCCTACCAGTGCCGAATGGGCAATACCAGGGGCCAGTGGGCATTATAGGAATGTATAGGCTGACTCGCAGCAAACTCCCCAGTCACCTCCAGCATGTGACCATGCCTGCAATGGGAGGGGGGGAGAAGGCTGTGAGCCCCACCCAAGACTGGCTGATATGGCCCAGGCCTCACAGTTGCACCTAAATGTAGCCTGGGGATGGAAAACAGAATACATTTACATAGGAGTTTATACACCTCTAGACAACTCAATATACAAAACGACTAAAGTGCTGTTGCTAATGGCGATCCCCAGCAAAAATGCATAGAATGGAGGATGCCCGCTGTAGGATATGTTTGCTAATTCTCAATTTTAACATCAGAATGAGGGTTAGTAAGACCGCAGAGTGCACCTGTCTGTTCTATTGTTGTTAGGTTTATCTTTTAGGCTCACATATAAGCATAAAGGCTAGGGCAGCATGACGACATTTGTCGCAGTAATGTCGTGCAACGTGAGTCGGTGATGTCGCACTGCAACAGTTGTCATACAAAAATCCATCCGGGTTGGATTTTTGGGACTGTCGCGTTGTAGTGCAGCATTTTTTGTAATGATGGTCAATGGTGTCCTTTGACTATCATTACAAAAAATGCTGCGTGGCATAAATGGCGTGCGACATGTCGCAGTGTGTTGTACCTTTTTTTTTTTTTTTTTTTTTTATTGCGCAACAAACGTCGTCATGTAGTTTTGCCCTAAAGGGGTTGTGGAGTAACACCTCAGGATAGGGATGAGCAAATTGACTTTGGATGATTCATTTCGAAGTCGATTCGCATAATACTTAGTTTGAAGCGATCGCTCCGTACGGTATTAGAATGTATTGGCTCCTATGATACGAAGCTATTACTTTGCGAAGTATATTAACTTCATAAATCAATTTCTACTGTAAAGAAGCAATACGTTCTAATACTGTACAGAGCGCTCGCTTCAAACAAAGTATTATGCGAATCGACGTTGAATGTTTTATCCGAAGTCGATTCGCTCATCCCTAGCCCTCAATATCGGATCAGCGGGGTGCTGGGTGCCCACCCCCACTAATCTGATATTGATGACATATCCGGAGTCTAGGTCATTACTTCACTGCACACATGCTGTGATCCAATGTTAATCCCATCCAGAGCTGCATTCGTACTTCTGCTGGTGTACCCCATAATGGTGCATTGTGGGGAGGTGACCCTTCACTGGACGGTTTCTGTATTGTACACTGGGCAGCCACAGTATAGATCGCGCTTTTATTTTGATGCAGTGAGATGTGAAGCTTGAGTGACACTAGCATGCAGCTCTGGATGTGACTGGAGTAGAAATCTCCAATATCTGTGCTTGTCACAATGACGCAGCCGCCCGGATTACAAGTTCATTTATCAGCCGCGTCCATCTTGTGATGGTTTTTTCCCCCCCCTTTCTAATTCTCAGGTGCAGAGCGTGGACATTGCAGCTTTCAACAAGATCTAGTCCAAACGAGAGTGTGAATAAAGAGCAGCGTGTAACCTCCGTGTCCGGTGTCTGCCTCCTTCTGACATCATTATTTTTATTATGGGGCTGTTAGGGAGTTTAAGGTTGACCCTGCTGACAGGTGCTCTTTAAAGGGGTTGTCCTGCCTCCTGATTTCAGTGTTGCATCACTCCCTAAGCTGAAGTGGGGGCGGCACCTCTTGCTGTGAGTGATGGCACGGGCAAGCGCCTGTGCGCACTCCCAAGGCTGCTAGTGATCAGAATCTGTTGCGGGCTCTGTACAGATTATGATACATGGTTGCCACGATCTGTTTCCTAGTTCTCCGTCTTCCCGTAGATGTATAGAACATCTGGAGCTGTTCTATACAAGCCGCCATAGATGAGAAACGGTGGCCGGGACCGGAGCTAATGCACATGCTGCTTGGGCCTTTGCGTGCTTGTACCTGTAGTTTCCAGCCACCAGAAAGGCTGGCCTATTGACTTGTGCGCTAGCGCAGTCACTGCCTCTCCGTTGCTGAGCCATTATTGACAATGAACATGTATTAGTAAGTTACTCATGTCGGCTTATACACAATACATGCAACTTGCTGAGGTGAGATAATCCAGGCCTAGTGCCTGCTAGGATTGGGCTGCTGAGATCTAGCTTTTCAAAATGTGTTGTAGCAATTTTTATTTATTATTTAAATGAGGGCTTAAGTGCACTGAGGGGGAGGGGCTTTGCATCTTGGTGCACCTCTGCTTTCCATTGTTGGCCATAGTGCTTTGAAGCCCTTATTTATGTAAAGAATAATTACTGCTGCTTTCCACAAGATGGGTTTCATATTAATTGCTGGGATCTACCCTACCAGGTAGCATATGGCGAAACGGAAAAAAAATGGCAGATTTGTTATATTTTTTTGGTCACCTCCCATAAAAAAAAAATCAGTGATCAAAATTTTGTACACACCCCAAAATAAAAAGTACAAATTGCCCCCCAAAAAATTTCGCACTGCTGCGTACAAAAAAGTTTAGAGGGGTCAGAATATGGCAAATTTTTGTCTTTTTTTCAGTATTGAGATGCAAGAAAAACTACATGCCCTCATACGCCAAAGTGAATGAGAAAACAATAAAGTTATGGCTTTGGGAAGGTTGGGTTTAAAAACAAAAATGGAAAATTTAATTTGGTCATTAAAGGGTTAAACTGTTGAAAGCATCGTTAGAAATGATGCATAAAGCAGGAATCAAATACTACAACAAGTAGTACCATCCCCTTTAAATGCCTGCTGGTTCCTCTAGGTCCCTGCCTGCGGTGTTCATGTATGCCTGATCCCAGCAGGGACACAATCGCTGGCTGCCGCAGCCAGGTGTCATACACTCAGCCATTCCCTCTTATCTCCAGCTGTTTCCGTCTTACCCCTCTAAATGATCATCTGTAAAACATGGCCACAGCCTGTGCTGGAGAGCCAGAGATTCCAGTACTTCCTTCAACTACTTCAAGATTACAGATGTAACAGGAACACCTCAAGGAAGCATGTACTGGCCATTGCCCCAGTTTCCCACATTAAATGGAGCCTGTGAGCAGTCCTATCCCTTCAGAACTTCCTACAGAGGCGGATCAGTCGGGTTCATGCTTCTAGCATGACTGAGGAGAAGTTTTATTGTCACAAGGGCTTTCTGCACTGAAGGCTTTTCATCCCTGACCCTGGTAATGGTGGCGTCTGAGCAGGAGATGGAGAGCCTGAGACATGGCACATAATGTGACCGCCTCCATGGTACCTGAGCTTGAGTAATGAGGATGGTGTTTCTCTGCGCACTTCAAACAGCAGGAGGTTCTGTCCGTACACTCCGTATGGGATACGAGGGTTGGCAGAAGCTTCCGGTATTGGGGGTGAGTGAGCCATGCGTGTGTTTAGCCAGTCTGATTGCTTCCAGAGCTGTCATTCGTCTCTGGTGAGGGTTCCACTTGCGGATATGTTTTCGTTCTCTCACTTCATCAAATGGCATTTATCGTGTAGATTCAGTTAATACAAGGCACCTCCTAATGGATTGTGATTCTCCATGTTGCCTCCTTTGCCGGCTGGATTCATTTTTCCATCACATTATGCACTGCTCGTTTCCATGGTTCCGACCACCCCGCAGTCCAGCAGTAGTGGTCGCGCTTGCACACTGTTTTTTGCTACCTAAAAGATAAATAAAAATTTCAAGAAATGTTTCGTACCTCTAAAATACTAATAAAAAGTACACGGCATCCTGCAAAAATCAAGGCTTCACACAGCTCCGTAGAATGAAAAATAAGGCTATGGGTCCTGGGAGGGGGCGACGCAAAAACAATTTAATTTATTTAAAAAAAAGTTTATTGTGCAAAAGTAGAATAAAACAAGTTTTTTGTCCACAGCCGATCCGCACCCATATACTTCAATGGGGATCGAAAAAGATGCGGACAGCAGAACCGGGTGATGTCCGCATTCATAGGTCTGTTCTGTGGCATCTGTTTTACGGACAGGGACAGAATGCACATGGCCGGATTCCGTCTGCATGAGCCCTTAGTGTGGAAAGTTTTGCAAGGAGTCTACAACCTTCTTTACATCGCTGTTTTCTGACGGCCATAGATTTTTTTACATTTCAGTCTACAGAGCTTTATGAAGGATTGTTTTTGTTGGTATGTACAACTTTTTTTTTTTTTTTTTTTTTGGGTGGTTCGGGGTTTTTGCTCAAGGTAATACAAAATGGTGAATCGTGTTTTATTTTTTTCCATCATGGAGTTCACCGTGCAGGAAACTGTTCCCAGGTCTGGGAACCTCCAGCAGAGGTTATAATGGGAACCAGTCACAGCCCCATGATTTCACCTCGATTGCGGCTGGGTGCCTGCTGTCTATGGAGCGGGCTTATTACTTGCAATTTCCTGCGCCTAATGCCGTACATGTACAGCATTATGTGTTAAGGGGTTAAAGAAGACCTGTCGCCACTAAACACAACCTGAAAGCACCAACTGCTGAACCGATTGATATGTAGTTTAGGAATAGTCAGTATAACCTGTAATTTATATCTGTTTTCCCTTTCGTCCTAACCAGCAGCACAGATGGGGTATGCCACCCCCCGCCAACTGGTAGGGCCGATGGAATTTTATTGAATAAACGTGAGAACACACCCACATAACCCCTATAAAGGAGGGGATCACCCTCAGCCCTTGGTTTTTTTTTTTTTTGGCTGCATACTTTCTTTTATATTTTCTTCCATTTATTTGGGAAATTAAATTCCCTTATCCTCCTATCCTGGGAAGTCTCTGCTAGGTGTGGTTCCTGCGCCCTCACGCTGGGCTCTGGGGAGTTCAGTGTCGGGGTGCGGGTCTCTACTACTGGGGAGTTTCAGCGTCTCCTACCTCTATTGGTGCTGCAGCGCTGGTCTTGCTAGCAGAAGTGGCGTCGCCAGTGTGACGTCAATTCTGCCTGTGTCGTCCAGTCTGTCTCGGCCTTTCGCCAGAATTCTGTCAGTTAACTTGGACCGAGGGGATTAGGTTACGTCTCTTAACTTTGCTTTGTTATGGGAATTTTCTTAAGCATAAGATCTTGCAAGGCTGCTTTTTGGCTCCTCCTCCCTTGGGGTGGAGCTTATTTCTATTTTGGCACCAAGGCAGTCTATTTTACCCTCCCTTGGCTGTCTTTCAGCCTCTCTGAGTGCAGCAGGTGGATTTTTCCTCCCTTGCTGTTTCTTTCAGATTACTAGCTTTCTAGTACCTGCTATTTGTGCTAGATTATTTGGCCTCTAGCCTCAGTGTCTCCCGTTAGGGTGTACTTTCATCTATCTCGGATAATATTTGGATCAGGATAAATCTTAATTTTTATATTTAGAAATATTTCTTTTTTTAACTTATTTTTCTCCTCCTAGTATGTCTACTGGCAACAGGTCTGCCCGAATGTCGAGTGGCCTCTATAAAGTCCTCGGCCAAGAAAGCACTTGATGTGCCATGATTGTGGCACTCTCTTGGAAGATTCATAGTCTACAAGATGACTGAGCTGTAGGGCCAAGCTGCAGCCTCCAACCCAGGGGCCTACTGTACAGGATATGTACATTTGGGTGAGGGATTATGTAGCCTTAAGTATGTCTGCTATGAATGCTACCGTGGAGGATCTCAGGCTGTCCCTTACCCACAAGAGAGCTAGACCCGCGTCCCCGCCATGGGCCACGTCGGGCCATCAGAGAGGAGTCCACATCCTCTTCATCAGAAGAAGAGGATGCGTTTTCTTATTTTTTTCCGCTGGCGTCCATCTGGTCGGGGGACCAGGATCAGGACGGGGGAAGCCTCAACTTGTGCCTCTAGGGGGCCTAGGGCCTTCAAAGCAGATGATACCCTTGTTTCCGTGATGGGAATGGAAGAAGCCTGAGAGAGGTCCGATCTTAACCAAAAGGTTCAATACAATGTTTCCTATCCGTGAGGACCAATTATCCTCCTGGGGCCCTGTCCCCAAGGTCGACATGGCGATAGCCAAAATGTCTGAAAGTTCCTTCTGAAGACGGGTCAAGCTTGCAGGATCCTATGGATAGGAAGGCCGATTGTGCTTTCAGGCGTTCCTATTCTGCAGCTTCGGCGGCAATATCCTCTTCTGAGGTGGCTAGTTTCCTTAAATCTCGTCTAAGCCAAATCGACCAGGGGGTCTCTAGGTCTAAAATATTGCCGTCTTTTAAGACGGCCAATTTGGCTATGGATTTTTTGTGTGACGCTGCGCCGCCGGCAGTTCAGACTGGCCTCCAAATCCATGGCCTTAGCCTCCGCTGGTCACTGACCTCTATGGTTGAAACCATGGAAGGCGGACACATCGTCTAAACACAGTCTGTGCGCTCTTCCATTTGAACCTGGCAAAATATTTGGCACAGTTTGACCATATTATAGAGGGACTGTCGGACAAGAAGTGCAAGTCCCTTCCCCAGCAGTTTTTTTCGTGGTCGGGGCATGCGCTTTGGGAGCCGATCCGCTCCCCAGTCAATACCTCAAAGAGTATGGGATAATCAGCGCTAGGACGCAAAATGCTCCAAGGACAAAATGTCGCTCTGACTTTGGGCCTCTACGAGGCTCTGGGATTCCAGCCGTTGTGACCCTGCCTTTTTCTCATCCTGCCCCCCTCTTGCCCGTAGGTGGCCGCTTACACCACTTTCTAGATGCCTGGTCTCAACATATCGAGGATCCCTGGGTTTTGAAGATAATTTCAGATGGGTATTCGATCATCTCGAATCCATTCCTCCAGACAAACTTATGAAGATAAGAGTACTTCCTAGCAAGCAAAGGGCGCTAGAATCTTACATCTTGTAAATGTTCAGAAAGGGGCATTAGAGGAAGTTCCTCTACCAGAACAGGGGGCAGGGATCTACTCCCCAGTATTCCTAGTACCAAAGGTGACAGCAGACTGGAGGATGATTATAGATCTGAGATTTTTCAATCAGTACGTAAAGCGCAAACGCTTTCGCATGGAAACCATCCAATCTGTGGTGAACATCTTAGCGCAAGGAGATTACCGGGTACCCTGGATTTAAAGGATGCGTATCCTTATATTCCCATCCAGGAAATATTTAAGGATCGCGGTACAAGTAGAAGGGATTTTAAAACCTCTTCAGTCGCCCTCCTGTTTGGTATTTCTTCGGCCCCACACACATTTACCAAGGTTGTGGTGGCAGTCGTTGCTGCTCTAAGGCTTCAGGGGCTAAGCATTGTACCGTATTTGGACGACTGGCTCCTCAGAACCTCTATCCCAACATCTGCTGCTACCTGTATCCTTTCTCTATCAGCTGGGATGGATAATCAATTGGAGCAAATCGAATAATCTCCCAGTAACCTCAGTGAGGTTTCTCGACTTTATAGTCGATTCATTCAGGAGGGCTCTTCACCTCACTCCCGAGAGAAAATCTCCGGTCCGAGAATCGGCTCAGGTCCTTTCGGTCTCCCGGAGGGTAACTTTTCGTCGCCTTATGTGGATGTTGGGACTTATGTCCGCTACCGCATTTTGCATCTATGCCCTCTTCAGAGGTCCATGCCAACTGGAATCTCAGGCCTCAACAAGTGTCACTCCCTGTTTTATCCAACCCAATCCTCTCTCAGATGGTGGTCCCACCTAGAGCACGGCAAGTCTCTGATCCAACCCTCTTGGATCATACTTACTACCGACGCATCCCTTGTAGGTTGGGGAGCGAATCTTCTGAACCTGACAGTACAGGGTTCTTGGTCTCCTCTGGAGAGGCTGTTCTCATCCAATCTTCTGGAGATCCGTGCTATCAAGGTAGCCCTACTCCATTTCGCTCCCCTAATTTTAGGGAAGGCAGTGGAAATTCAAACCTTTATATCAACAAGCAGGGAGGCACTCGATCACAATATCTCCTCAGAGATAGAAGTTTAATCTTGAATTGGGCAGAGAGGAACCTCACCCATCTTACAGCAGTCCATATTTAAGGATCTCTCAATATGATCACCAATCTCCTGAGCAGAGGACTCCCACAGGAGTGTGGGCTCTCCACCTGGACATATTCAAGGAAATTACGCTCAGGTAGGGGTTCCAGAGATAGATCTCATGGTTACGAGGTTCAACACCAAATTGGAGAGATTCTGTTCCCTTTACAGGAAGGACAATCCGGTGGCAATAGATGCTCTGTGAGGGGTCAGGCTGGCCTACATCTTCCCTCCAATTTCCTTGATTCCTAGGGTATTGATGAAAATAAGGCAAGACCAAGCATCTGTCATAGCCATAATCCTGTTTTGGCCCAAAAGAGCTTGGTTCACCCAACTCGTTCCGATGAGTCGGGGATAATTCTGGAGGCTTCCCCCAGAGCATGCTCTAGTGTTGAGGGACACTCACAGCTGCTCAAACCTTCAAATGTTCAACCTGACTGCCTGGAGGTTGACCAGCCCCTTCCTTAGTTAAGAAGGGCTCTCTAGTGTAGTCTTAAGAACTATGTCCCACTCCAGGGTGGACTCTACTAACCAAGCTTATGCAAGAATATTCCAAAGCTGGTCAGTTTCCACCATTTTAAACTTCCTACAAGATGGGCTGGATAAGAAGCTTTCCCCTTCCACCCTGAGGGTACAGACGTCGGCTATTTCGGCCTATCTCAACAGCCCCCTATCTCAAGACCCACTTATCAAAAGATACTTGAGAGGAGCCTCAAGATTAAGACCTACAATCATCCAACCAGTTCCCACTTGGGATCTCTCGGTTGTGCTCCAGGGGCTATCATCTCCCCTCTTTGAGCCTATGGAGGACGTGGACATGAAGTATGTTACGACCAAAGTAACTTTCCTTCTGGCGATTACATCAACGAAAAGAATTGGGGAGCTCCAAGCTGTCAGCTTACGAGCCATATACCAAATTTCTACCGGACCGAGTCCGCTTAAGATTCTTACCTTCCTTTATTCTTAAGGTACTAACATTCCGCAACATTAATCAAGTTATTTATCTACCGGTTTTACTTCCACATGCGTCCTCTGAGGAAAATAGAGGCCTGCACTGCCTCGATATTTCGAGAAGTCTCTGGATCTACCTAGATAGATCTAAGGAATTCAGGAAGGACGAAAATCTTATTCTCTTTGTAGGGGCCCAGATGGGCCACAAAGCTTCTAAGCCTTCCATCAGTCGATGGGTTAAGGAAGCCATTCGAGAATCCTTGGTTTCTCAGAATCTAGAGCCTCCTGAGTTCATAAGAGCTCATTCCCCCAGGTCTGTATCTACCTCCTTTGCGGAAAGGAATTTAGTTCCTCTGGAACATATTTGCAAATCTGCTTCATGGAGTTCCTACTCCACTTTCATCACCCACTACAGACTTGACTCCAGATAGGCCGATTACTCTTCCTTTGGGCGTTCAGTGTTATTTGCTGCCAGGCATGAGGGCCTCCCTTATAGGGTTTCTACTTGCCAAATCCCCATCTGCGCTGCTGGTTAGGACGTAAGGGAATCGTTAATTTCTAACGATAATTTGTTTTCCCTTAGTCCTGACAGCAGCACACAAATATCCCTCCCTAAAGTTATATTTTGAATAATTGTTATAGTTTTTTTTTTTTTTTTACTTTCCTGTACATTACACAAGGGGCTGAGGGTGATCCTCTCCTTTATAGGGGTTATGTGGGTGTGTTTTCATGTTTATTCAATTTATTATTCAATAAAATTCGGTCCTACCAGTTCGCTGCGGTGGAATACTCCCTCCTGTACCGATAGCTGTCAGTCACCGATAACCCCTCTCTCCCTCCTGTACCGATAGCTGTCAGTCACCGATAACCCCTCCCTCCTGTACTGATAGCTGTCAGTCACTGATAACCCCTCCCTCCTGTACTGATAGCTGTCAGTCACCGATAACCCCTCTCTCCCTCCTGTACCGATAGCTGTCAGTCACCGATAACCCCTCCCTCCTGTACTGATAGCTGTCAGTCACTGATAACCCCTCCCTCCTGTACCGATAGCTGTCAGTCACTGATAACCCCTCCCTCCTGTACTGATAGCTGTCAGTCACCGATAACCCCTCCCTCCTGTACCGATAGCTGTCAGTCACTGATAACCCCTCTCTCCCTCCTGTACCGATAGCTGTCAGTCACTGATAACCCCTCCCTCCTGTACTGATAGCTGTCAGTCACCGATAACCCCTCCCTCCTGTACCGATAGCTGTCAGTCACCGATAACCCCTCCCTCCTGTACCGATAGCTGTCAGTCACTGATGATCCCTCCCTCCTGTACCGATAGCCGTCAGTCACCGATAACCCCTCCCTCCCGTACCGATAGCTGTCAGTCGCCGATAACCCCTCCCTCCCGCACCGATAGCTGTCAGTCGCCGATAACCCCTCCCTCCCGCACCGATAGCTGTCAGTCGCTGATAATCCCCTCCCTCCTGTACTGATAGCTGTCAGTCACTGATAACCCCTCCCTCCTGTACCGATAGCTGTCAGTCACTGATAACCCCTCCCTCCTGTACTGATAGCTGTCAGTCACTGATAACCCCTCCCTCCTGTACCGATAGCTGTCAGTCACCGATAACCCCTCCCTCCTGTACCGATAGCTGTCAGTCACTGATGATCCCTCCCTCCTGTACCGATCGCTGTCAGTCACCGATAACCCCTCCCTCCTGTACCGATAGCTGTCAGTCGCCGATAACCCCTCCCTCCCGCACCGATAGCTGTCAGTCGCCGATAACCCCTCCCTCCCGCACCGATAGCTGTCAGTCGCTGATAATCCCCTCCCTCCTGTACCGATAGCTGTTCACAGGAAGTAAGCAGAAAATAAATGTATACGTTTTTACTGCATCTTTTCCCACAAACTGTATACTAATCCGCTCCTCCTGCTCTACAACACGGTGCGGTCAGGTTGCTTTGCGTTTTGTGGTGACAGATCCTCTTTACGAGTCTTACACCTCTGATTATACAGATAAAGATGTAGTTTCAGGGTTCGGCGTTGCTCCTCTGGTGCTGTCATGAGAGAGGAACTGGAAAATGGAATTGGACCTACTGGTAATTCGGTTTCCAGGAAATCATGTGAATTTAGCGTAAGGTTACTATAAATCGTTGCAGTAATCCTGCACAGAGCCCGGTGTGAGAGAGCAGAGCCTCTAGGTGTAACGGCACCGCCCCTGTTGCTCTTAGATGCTCATTTGCATATATGAAACCTTCATTTTTCGGAGTAATGCGGGCACATATGATCCTGGGACCAACACTGATGCCACCGGTCAGCCAGCGTCATGGGTACAAATCAGCGAAGGTCAAAGGGTATAAACTCCTGCGCTGCAGCCGTGAGGGACTCCTGCAAATCTAATTACAGACATCTAATTACATTTTTGCAACTTTTTAAATGTCATTCTGACTTTTTTTTTTTTTTGTCGCAACTGGCATTCGTATAGCGCCAGAAAGGCCGCGGCCTGGCACACAGTATGTACTAAACTGGTATAAATGACTGGAATCTACACCCGAGCTGGTGCATGGAACTAGGCCCGGCCTGTGTCTAACGCAACGGGCGCAGGCCCTGCCAAGGCCAAAATCCTTCATTTTAGGTGAAGTATTTTAACACTTTAATGACCAAACACTGTGATTTAGCACAGCCCTAAGTTTTTTTTAAATCTGGAAAACAATAATAATGTTTGCAACATCTTTTTATGTGACCCTTAGGGATTCTGATTTATTTTGTATCTGTTTTGATGTATATATATATAGTGTCACATAAACGGGCGGCAATGGGTTTTTATTTTTTCTTATTTGTGTGGGCTTTTTTTTAAACGTATCTTTGGCGCGTATGCCCCGTCACAAGCTTTTAAATAAATTTGGATGCTCCAGTTACAGTGACAGACGCCTGCCGATAATGTCCGTGTTTTATACAGAAGAAAGGAGTCGTCATGTTATAATCATAAAATGCCATTTATTTTAGTCAGGTCTTAATCCTTTTTTGTCCCTGCATATCACAAAAAAAAAGAAAAATCACAGTATTGCCATTATCACACTGACCACTAGAGGTCACTAGACTATGTCCTGTTTGCTGGTCACTAGTCAGCTTTACAGTACAGACTGAGTCGGAGGGCAGAGCCATCTCATAGATATAGAAAAAAAAAAAAAAACAGAGGCAGTGTTAGTATTATAGTATAGGCCACAAACTTGGTACCAAAGGAAGAGTTGGGTATAAATTATACTAAAATATGTATATAACCCGCTGGTCACCTGGGGTGAACTGACACTGTAGCAGTAGGTAAAATGAGACCATTGTCCATGGCAAGACCCCCGTCGGCCCAATCCCCATGGGGGTCACCTATAAAAGTAAGTCACTGTGCGTACTGTTTACTGCTCCTGACGAAGAGGATTTTATTAGCATCGCTAAGAGGTTTTCTTGGTGCGAAGGCCTCACTGAGGCGTGTAACAGCAGAATGGGAGTAGTAGTCTTCCAGCTTTTTTGAAAAGTAGATAATGAAGATGAAAGTATAAATCCCTCCTCTGCACATCGGGGGCACTGGTCCCGTTCTGTAGCGATTACAGATGGTTCATTACTGCTCAGCCGTCTGCAGAAGCCACGGGGTCCTTCAGGTGATGAAACGTTACAGTCACTGCAAATGGCTGCTGCTCCTCCGCAGGGTAGAGAGGAGGCCATGCAGCTGCTCGGTCACTGCAACCTGAATAGAAGAAGCATTGACGTCTGTATGAGATCAGAAGAGCATTGCTGCGTTATATCGAAAGCAACGCGGGGCCTGTCTACAGCGAATACGCAGCCGCCTCCGGGACCACAGTGGCTGGCGGGAAGGACTTACTGTTACACCTGCCCTGTGTTATTCCTTACCCCGTATGGCTGAGGGTCGTCCAGCTGCCGATGTTCGGGGCTCAGGCTGGTGAGGGACCTCTGGGCATAAGACCTGATTTCAGAGATTGTTGGAAGGGGCTGCGTCACCTAAAATCACAAAACATGGCTGACTGCAGGAAGAATGAGAAGAGTCACGGCCTGGACAGGTTTATGGTGACACTGCGAGAGCGGAAAAGAGAACCTGTCAGTGTTTAGAGAAATCTCCCCCATGTCTCACCTGTCCCCGCTGGAAGTAGGTGCGATGGAGGGATTCCACTCTGATCAGAGTCACACACTCATTTTCTGTGTTTCTGCCTAATTTGTATACTTTCACCTGCTTTCCCAGCTCTGGTGGGGCCTCATCCTCCAGTGTCATGAGGTCCAGTAATGGGTGGTCTGTCCACAAAAAACAGGTCACAGGTACAGAATGGTGCAGTGCAAAACATACAGCGCAGTACATTACTGATCCTGAGTTACATTCTGCATTATACTCCAGAGCTGCACTCACTATTCTGCTGGTGCAGTCACTGTGCACATACATTACTTATCCTGTATTATACTCCAGAGCTGCACTCGCTATTCTGCTGGTGGTGTCACTGTGTACATACATTACATTACTTATCCTGTACTGATCCTGAGTTACATCCTGTATTATACTACAGAGCTGCACTCACTATTCTGCTGGTGGAGTCACTGTGTACATACATTACTTATCTTGCACTGATCCTGAGTTACAGCCTGTATAATACTCCAGAGCTGCACTCACTATTCTGCTGGTGCAGTCACTGTGTACATACATTACTTATCCTGTACTGATCCTGAGTTACATCCTGTATTATACTCCAGAGCTGCACTCACTATTCTGCTGGTGCAGTCACTGTGTACATACATTACTTATCCTGTACTGATCCTGAGTTACATCCTGTATTATACTCCAGAGCTGCACTCACTATTCTGCTGGTGGAGTCACTGTGTACATACATTACTTATCCTGTACTGATCCTGAGTTACATCCTGTATTATACTCCAGAGCTGCACTCACTATTCTGCTGGTGCAGTCACTGTGTACATACATTACTTATCCTGTACTGATCCTGAGTTACATCCTGTATTATACTCCAGAGCTGCACTCACTATTCTGCTGGTGCAGTCACTGTGTACATACATTACATTACTTATCCTGTACTGATCCTGAGTTACATCCTGTATTAGACTCCAGAGCTGCTCTCACTATTCTGCTGGTGCAGTCACTGTGTACATACATTACTTATCCTGTACTGATCCTGAGTTACATCCTGTATTATACTCCAGAGCTGCACTCACTATTCTGCTGGTGCAGTCACTGTGTACATACATTACTTATCCTGTACTGATCCTGGGTTACATCCTGTATTAGACTCCAGAGCTGCACTCACTATTCTGCTGGCTGTAGGTGAAACATTCAATAAGCTTGTGGGCAGACATCTAACAGGTTATCTGAGCTCCCACAATCCAGGGGGCAGTGACTAAATGAAGACAAAACTTTTCAGAATATAAATCACCAGAAGAAGCCCTGTGCAGACACTGAACCAGCAGGGATGTGTGGCTGGTAAGTGCTCACCGGAGCAGTTGTACAGTCTGTACACGGCTTTGCTCCCCGGTATCGTGCTCTTCTCTTGATCTTCGCTGATCTTTATTCGTGGTTGGTTGTTCACCTGCACCAACTGCAAGGACAAGAAGCGGAAGATGTCGCATGGCAGCGGTAATGTGACAGGCAGGGTCTCCCCACATCTACAGTAGTGTATGGAGACACCCATTATGGGGGGGGACCCCAAAAATCCACACATATATTATAAACACTGATCTCACCTTATAGACACAGCCCAGAGATGGCTGCAGGGTGCAGGTGACCAGGTGGGTGCCAACACCAATCACATCAATCTCATTCTCCTGTCAGTACAACAACACAGGATCAGTGTTCAAGTGTGAAACATAGTGGTCACTGGCATATACCTCCTGAGCTCCCTCTAGTGGTGGCTGTGTATATCTGTATGTAGTAATCTCCTGAGCTCCCTCTAGTGGTGGCTGTATATATCTGTATGCAGTAATCTCCTGAGCTCCCTCTAGTGGTGGCTGTATATATCTGTATGCAGTAATCTCCTGAGCTCCCTCTAGTGGTGGCTGTATATATCTGTATGCAGTAATCTCCTGAGCTCCCTCTAGTGGTGGCTGTATATATCTGTATGTAGTAATCTCCTGAGCTCCCTCTAGTGGTAGCTGTATATATCTGTATGTAGTAATATCCTGAGCTCCCTCTAGTGGTGGCTGTATTTATCTGTATGTAGTAATCTCCTGAGCTCCCTCTAGTGGTGGCTGTATATATCTGTATGTAGTAATATCCTGAGCTCCCTCTAGTGGTGGCTGTATTTATCTGTATGTAGTAATCTCCTGAGCTCCCTCTAGTGGTGGCTGTATATATCTGTATGTAGTAATATCCTGAGCTCCCTCTAGTGGTGGCTGTATATATCTGTATGTAGTAATCTCCTGAGCTCCCTCTAGTGGTGGCTGTATATATCTGTATGCAGTAATCTTCTGAGCTCCCTCTAGTGGTGGCTGTATCTATCTGTATGCAGTAATCTCCTGAGCTCCCTCTAGTGGTGTCTGTATATATCTGTATGTAGTAATCTCCTGAGCTCCCTCTAGTGGTGGCTGTATATATCAGTATGTAGTAATCTCCTAAACTCCCTCTAGTGCTGGCTGTATATATCTGTATGTAGTAATCTCCTGAGCTCCCTCTAGTGGTGGCTGTATATATCTGTATGTAGTAATCTCCTGAACTTCCTCTTGTGGTGGCTGTATATATCTGTATGTAGTAATCTCCTGAGTTTCCTCTAGTGGTGGCTGTATATATCTGTATGTAGTAATCTCCTGAGCTCCCTCTAGTGGTGGCTGTATATATCTGTATGTAGTAATCTCCTGAGCTCCCTCTAGTGGTGGCTGTATATATCAGTATGCAGAAATCTCCTGAGCTCTCTCTAGTGGTGGCTGTATATATCTGTATGCAGTAATCTCCTGAGCTCCCTCTAGTGGTGGCAGTATATATCTGTATGTAGTAATCTCCTGAGCTCTCTCTAGTGGTGGCTGTATATATCTGTATGCAGTAATCTCCTGAGCTCCCTCTAGTGGTGGCTGTATATATCTGTATGTAGTAATCTCCTGAGCTCTCTCTAGTGGTGGCTGTATATATCTGTATACAGTAATCTCCTGAGCTCCCTCTAGTGGTGGCAGTATATATCTGTATGTAGTAATCTCCTGAGCTCTCTCTAGTGGTGGCTGTATATATCTGTATACAGTAATCTCCTGAGCTCCCTCTAGTGGTGGCTGTATATATCTGTATGTAGTGATCTCCTGAGCTCCCTCTAGTGGTGGCTATATATATCTGTATGTAGTGATCTCCTGAGCTCCCTCTAGTGGTGGCTGTATATATCTGTATGTAGTAATCCCCTGAGCTCCCTCTAGTGGTGGCTGTATATATCTGTATGCAGTAATATCTTGAGCTCCCTCTAGTGGTGGCTGTATATATCTGCATGCAGTAATATCCTGAGCTCCCTCTAGTGGTGGCTGTATATATCTGTATGTAGTAATCTCCTGAGCTCCCTATAGTGGTGGCTGTATATATCTGTATGCAGTAAACTCTTGTGCTCCCTCTAGTGGTGGCTGTATATATATATATATATATATATCTGTATGTAGTAATCCTCTGAGCTCTCTCTTGTGGTAGCTGTATATATCTGTATGTAGTAATCTCCTGAGCTCCCTCTAGTGGTGGCTGTATATATCTGTATGCAGTAATCTCCTGAGCTCCCTCTAGTGGTGGCTGTATATATCTGTATGTAGTAATCTCCTGAACTCCCTCTAGTGGTGGCTGTATATATCTGTATGTAGTAATCTCCTGAACTCCCTCTAGTGCTGGCTGTATATATCTGTATGCAGTAATCTCCTGAGCTCCCTCTAGTGGTGGCTGTATATCTCTGTATATAGTAATCTCCTGAACTCCCTCTAGTGGTGGCTGTATATATCTGTATGCAGTAATCTCCTGAGCTCCCTCTAGTGGTGGCTGTATATATCTGTATGTAGTAATCTCCTGAGCTCCCTCTAGTGGTGGCTGTATATATCTGTATGTAGTAATCTCCTGAGCTCCCTCTAGTGGTGGCTGTATATATCTGTATGTAGTAATCTACTGAGCCCCCTCTAGTGGCGACTGTATATATCTGTATGTAGTAATCTACTGAGCCCCCTCTAGTGGCGACTGTATATATCTGTATGTAGTAATCTACTGAGCCCCCTCTAGTGGTGGCTGTATATATCTGTATGTAGTAATATCCTGAGCTCCCTCTAGTGGTGGCTATATATATCTGTATGCAGTAATCTCCTGAGCTCCCTCTAGTGGTGGCTGTATATATTTGTATGTAGTAATCTCCTGAGCTCCCTATAGTGGTGGCTGTATATATCTGTATGCAGTAATCTCCTGAGCTCCCTCTAGTGGTGGCTGTATATATCTGCATATACTAATCTCCTGAGCTCCCTCTAGTGGTGGCTGTATACCTGTATGTAGCAATCTCCTGAGCTCCCTCTAGAGGTGGCTGTATATATCTATATGTAGTAATCTCCTGAGCCCCCTCTAGTGGTGACTGTATATATCTGTATGAAGTAATCTCCTGAGCTCCCTCTAGTGGTGGCTGTATATATATTTGTATATAGTAATCTCCTGAGCTCTCTCCAGTGGTGGCTGTATATATCTGTATGTAGTAATCTCCTGCGCTCCCTCTAGTGGTGGCTGTATATATCTGTATGTAGTAATCTCCTGAGCTCCCTCTAGTGGTGACTGTATATATCTGTATGAAGTAATCTCCTGAGCTCCCTCTAGTGGTGGCTGTATATATCTGTATGTAATAATCTCATGAGCTCCCTCTACTGGTGGCTGTATATATCTGTATGCAGTAATCTCCTGAGCTCCCTGTAGTGGTGGCTGTATATATCTGTATGTAGTAATCTCCTGAGCTCCCTCTACTGGTGGCTGTATATATCTGTATGCAGTAATCTCCTGAGCTCCCTGTAGTGGTGGCTGTATATATCTGTATGTAGTAATCTCCTGAGCTCCCTCTAGTGGTGGCTGTATATATCTGTATGTAGTAATCTCCTGAGCTCCCTCTAGTGGTGGCTGTATATATATTTGTATATAGTAATCTCCTGAGCTCCCTCCAGTGGTGGCTGTATATATCTGCATGCAGTAATCTCCTGAGCTCCCTCTAGTGGTGGCTGTATATATCTGTATGTAGGAATCTCCTGAGCTCCCTTTAGTGGTGATTGTACATATCTGTATGCAGTAATCTCCTGAGCTCCCTCTAGTGGTGACTGTATATATCTATATGTAGTAATCTCCTGAGCTCCCTCTAGTGGTGGCTGTATGTATCTGTATGCAGTAATCTCTTGAGCTCCCTCTAGTGGTGGCTGTATATATCTGTATGCAGTAATCTCTTGAGCTCCCTCTAGTGGTGGCTGTATATATCTGTATGCAGTAATCTCCTGAGCTCCCTCTAGTGGTGGCTGTGTATATCTGTATGTAATCTCTTGAGCTCCCTCTAGTGGTGGCTGTATATATCTGTATGTAGTTATCTCCTGAGCTCCCTCTAGTGGTGGCTGTATATATCTGTATGCAGTAATCTCCTGAGCTCCCTCTAGTGGTGGCTGTATATATCTGTATGCAGTAATCTCCTGAGCTCCCTCTAGTGGTGGTTGTATATATCTGTATGTAGTACTCTCCTGAGCTCCCTCTAGTGGTGGCAGTATATATCTGTATGTAGTAATCTCCTGAGCCCCCTCTAGTGTTTTCTGTATATATCTGTATACAGTAATGCCCTGCTCTCCCTCTAGTGGTGGCTGTATATATCTGTATGCAGTAATGCCCTGCTCTCCCCCTAGTGGTGGCTGTATATATCTGTATGTAGTAATCTCCAGAGCTCCCTCTAGTGGTGGCTGTATATATCTGTATGTAGTAATCTCCTGAGCTCCCTCTAGTGGTGGCTGTATATATCTGTATGTAGTAATCTCCTGAGCTCCCTCTAGTGGTGGCTGTATATATCTGTATGTAGTAATCTCCTGAGCTCCCTCTACAGGTGGCTGTATATATCTGTATGCAGTAATCTCCTGAGCTCCCTCTAGTTGTGGCTGTATATATCTGTATGTAGTAATCTCCTGAGCTCCCTCTAATGGTGGCTGTATATATCTGTATGTAGTAATCTCCTGAGCTCCCTCTAGTGGTGGCTGTATATATCTGTATGCAGTAATCTCCTGAGCTCCCTCTAGTGGTGGCTGTATATATCTGTATGTAGTAATCTCCTGAGCTCCCTCAATGTGGTGGCTGTATATATCTGTATGTAGTAATCTCCTGCGCTCCCTCTAGTGGTGGCTGTATATATCTGTATGTAGTAATCTCCTGAGCTCCCTCTAGTGGTGACTGTATATATCTGTATGCAGTAATCTCCTGAGCTCCCTCTAGTGGTGGCTGTATAATCTGTATGTAGTAATCTCCTGAGCTCCCTCTAGTGGTGGCTGTATATATCTGTATGTAGTAATCTCCTGAGCTCCCTCTAGTGGTGGCTGTATATATCTGTATGTAGTAATCTCCTGAGCTCCCTCTAGTGGTGGCTGTATATATCTGTATGTAGTAATCTCCTGAGCTCCCTCTAGTGGTGGCTGTATATATCTGTATGTAGTAATCTCCCGAGCTCCCTCTAGTGGTGGCTGTATATATCTGTATGTAGTAATCTCCTGAGCTCCCTCTAGTGGTGGCTGTATATATCTGTATGCAGTAATCTCCTGAGCTCCCTCTAGTGGTGGCTGTATATATCTGTATGTAGTAATCTCCCGAGCTCCTCTAGTGGTGGCTGTATATATCTGTATGTAGTAATCTCCTGAGCTCCCTCTAGTGGTGGCTGTATATATCTGTATGCAGTAATCTCCTGAGCTCCCTCTAGTGGTGGCTGTATATATCTGTATGTAGTAATCTCCTGAGCTCCCTCTAGTGGTGGCTGTATATATCTGTATGTAGTAATCTCCTGAGCTCCCTCTAGTTGTAGCTGTATATATCTGTATGTAGTAATCTCCTGAGCTCCCTCTAGTGGTGGCTGTATATATCTATATGCAGTAATATCCTGAGCTCCAATCTAGTGGTGGCTGCAGGTAGTCAGTATTTTATAATGTAACCATGTCTATGTAGAGGATTTGCTGCTTTGTATCACAAAAATTAAATTCCAGACATAAAATATATAGATGGAATTGAACTAAATCTGGATTAAAGCTGAAAATTAACAGCGTTTAGAGCAGTCACATGGATCACAAGAACCTATAGACTGCAGATGACTCATGGACTTCAATGGGAGAGTGTTTTGGGCCTGTAGGGGGTGCAGGGTAATTGTGAGCTTACCTCTCGGGTCAGGAGCTTCAGACTCTTCTCACTGATGTTGTTACTGACAGCGATAGACAAAGTCCCGAAACACGGAGCCTCAAACCTGCAAGATGGAGGGGGTCACATATATATAAAGCAGGATGACCCATTCATCTACCAACAGGGGGGGTTAGTGAGGTGACAGCAACATACTGCAGTGAAGGGCAGGTACTGGGAATTTACAAAGAAGGACCATGACGCCCCTTCAGCGCGCACGGACACTCGCCCACTCAGACCCTCGCCCCTCCTCCAGCCCGCACCGACCCTCGCCTTCTCCTCCAGCCCGCGCGGACCCTCGCCTTCTCCCCCAGCCCGCGCCGACCCTCGCCTTCTCCCCCAGCCCGCGCCGACCCTCGCCTTCTCCCCCAGCCCGCGCCGACCCTCGCCTTCTCCCCCAGCCCGCGCCCGACCCTCGCCTTCTCCCCCAGCCCGCGCCGACCCTCGCCTTCTCCCCCAGCCCGCGCCTGACCCTCGCCTTCTCCTCCCAGCCCGCGCCGACCCTCGCCTTCTCCTCCAGCCCGCGCTGACCCTCACCTTTCACCGCACAGCTTGAAAATCCTCCTGATCTCCACAGACTGTCTGGCCAGGTCTCCGCTGTCCAGCCGCACCCCAACTGCTGTGTACCCCAGGTCCTGCAAGGCTAGGGCAACCGCGCAGAAATTGGGGATCCCGCTCCTGCCATGACGGGGTAAGGGCGTTAAGGCAAATACTTTCAGTACAACACACAGAATATTTTTGCAAAGACTATGAGCGAATATTAATGGTGCCCAGGGGCCCATTCACCTCTTACATCATCACACTATAGGTATCCACCACTACCAGGAAATTTAGGGGGAAGGCGATGGCGTAGGACACGAACGCCGCCAGCTCCCCGGGATTTGTGCTCTGCGGAGGGATCTGCAGCAGGTGGCAAACTTTCGCCAGCCAGGATTGTGACAGTGACAGGAAGTCCACGCCCCCTTCCTGACCGCTGGCAGGCTGCAAAGCCTGACGGTGAAAAAAAAAAACAATGAATATGTATCTATACGACCACCTGCATTTCGGGCTCTGGCGCAGGAGCCGCCTCTTACCTGATCCTGGACTTCATCTGTGGAGGTAAACGATGCCACGTAGGAGTGAGCCACAGTGCCCGCCACTGGGATGCCAAACCGCCTGCCTGCCAGCACGTTACTGGTGCAGTCAAAGCCTGGAGGGCGAAGGAAAATCAGCGGCGGCTCATGTGACAGGTCCGCGGCAGGTTGTCACCCACACTCACCCCCTATATAACAATATTTGGAGGCGGACAGCCCCCCGTCAGGCCCCTGTGCCCGCCTCAGACCCATCTCCAGCAGTCTCTTGTCCGGACCGGCCACAAGGCGGAAACGAGCGGCATTTGTGGCGACCAGGCTGAAAGAAGAAATATGAAGAAGTGGATTTAAAGGGCCGGCGTCGTGTGCCATGTTCTGCAGCTTTCTAATATACTGGGTGCTTTAACTCCTCGCATTCCCTGCTTGCTGTCAATGACTGGAAACATCCTCCTGTACCCAGAGCTTGTGTCACTGCAGATAAGATAATCGACCTTCGCTCCCGCTGCGTTCAGCACATATTGTTATCTATAGGGATACACTGCAACAGGACCAGGCGAGGTGCCGCCAACCACCATTATGACCCTTGTCTCAGGGCTACTGTGGTCTAGAACTACACAGTTTTATTCACCACTTGCTCTGGCTCCCCTGTGTCAGTATTTACTGCAGTTCTAGCATTCTATTCTCCAACCAGGGGAGGCACCTGGCCATGTATTGCTCCCCCTGTGTCTTCGGGGGTGCGATGCCCACCACGTACCTGGCGTAATTCACTAAGCAGAGCAGAGTTGTCTCCAGAAGCTGAACCACCAGGAGGGGCCCCCGAACCTTCATCAGCGGCTCCTGCATGAGACGACACACATCAGAGGACGCTGATCTGACAGCGGAGTCACCCCCCGACCCCAAAACATGTGCAGAGGAGCGCAGCCAATCAGCACGCTGCTGACCTGCGCCAAAGTGTCTGGGAGACGCTCAGACCTTCCCATTTAAAGGGCCGGTGTCCAGAAATCCGCAGCAGACATTTATATGCCACGATTTGCGACACCAGTTCATGAGCTTTAATAAAAGTGCCCGTGTGTTTCTATTATCTTTACAAATCTCTGCTTGCTGTCAGTGAATAGATACATATGGATGGATTTGCAGTTTGAACATTACCATTCACTGACAGCAAACAGAGATCTGAGGCGGCAGACTCCCATAAACATATGATCTGAAAGATCTGCTAGGTTAGGGGAACTTCCTCCGCATTCTTATACTCTGACATGCTCTGGGCTGGGATTAGCAGGCTGTATGCCGGACTAGCAGTGTATGACCAGACTAGCAGAGAATGACCTGATTAGCAGGCTGTATGCCGGACTAGCAGAGAATGACCGGAGTAGCAGGCTGTATGCCGGACTAGCAGAGAATGACCGGACTAGCAGGCTGTATGCCGGACTAGCAGAGAATGACCGGATGAGCAGGCTGTATGCTGGACTAGCAGATAATGACCGGAGTAGCAGGCTGTATGCAGGACTAGCAGAGAATGACCGGACTAGCAGGCTGTATGCCGGACTAGCAGAGAATGACCGGATGAGCAGGCTGTATGCCAGACTAGCAGAGAATGACCGGACTAGCAGGCTGTATGCCGGACTAGCAGAGAATGACCGGACTAGCAGAGAATGACTGGATGAGCAGGCTGTATGCCGGACTAGCAGAGAATGACCGGATGAGCAGGCTGTATGCCAGACTAGCAGACTCTACAGATCTCTGGATTATAGGGGAGCGGTCTCCTAAGCGCAGAGGTGCAGGCGTGGTGAGGATGTTGCAGGATTCGGACTAAGAACCACAGATGCCAGCATGCCCGGGGGAGCGGGTAGAAACCATACCTACTCTGGGAAAGACAACGGATCCTTCTGGGAAAGCCGCCAGCGTCACCTCCGAGGCATCGACCGTCTCCAGGTAGTCAAAGAAGCGTCGATCAACAGACGGCGGCAGGACGGACGCCAGGTACTCGAGATCTGCCAACACAGGAGAGATCAGAGCCGAGGGCACAGAGGGACACGGGGCGGCAGAGGGCGCAGAGGGACACGGGGGCAGCAGAGGGCGCAGAGAGGGACACGGGGGTGGCAGAGGGCGCAGAGAGGGACACGGGGGCGGCAGAGGGCGCAGAGAGGGACACGGGGGCGGCAGAGGGCGCAGAGAGGGACACGGGGCGGCAGAGGGCACAAAGAGGAACATGGGGTCGGCAGAGGGCGCAGAGAGGGACACGGGGCAGCAGAGGGCACAGAGGGACACGGCGGTGGCAGAGGGCGCAGAGAGGGACACGGGGGCGACAGAGGGCGCAGAGAGGGACACGGGGGTGGCGAGGGCGCAGAGAGGGACACGGGGCAGCAGAGGGCACAGAGGGACACGGCGGTGGCAGAGGGCACAGAGAGGGACACGGGGGCGGCAGAGGGCGCAGAGAGGGACACGGGGCGGCGAGGGCACAGAGGGACACGGGGGCGGCAAGGGCGCAGAGAGGGACACGGGGCGGGCGAGGGCACAGAGAGGACACGGGGCGGCAGAGGCGCAGAGAGGGACACGGGGCGGCAGAGGGCACAAAGAGGACATGGGGTCGGCAGAGGCGCAGAGAGGGACACGGGGCAGCAGAGGGCACAGAGGGACACGGCGGTGGCAGAGGCGCAGAGAGGGACACGGGGCGACAGAGGGCGCAGAGAGGGACACGGGGTGGCGAGGGCGCAGAGAGGGACACAGGGCAGCAGAGGGCACAGAGGGACACGGCGGTGGCAGAGGGCACAGAGAGGGACACGGGGGCGGCAGAGGGCGCAGAGAGGGACACGGGGGCGGCGAGGGCACAGAGGGACACGGGGGCGGCAAAGGGCGCAGAGAGGGACACGGGGGCGGGCGAGGGCACAAAGAGGGACACGGGGGCGGCAGAGGGCGCAGAGAGGGACACGGGGGCGGCAGAGGGCGCAGAGAGGGACACAGGGCGGCCGAGGGCACAGAGGGCGCAGAGAGGGACACGGGGGCGGGCGAGGGCACAAAGAGGGACACGGGGACGGCAGAGGGCACATAGAGGGACACGGGGATGGCAGAGGGCACTTAGAGGGACATGGGGGCGGCAGAGGGCACTTAGAGGGACATGGGGGCGGCAGAGGGCGCAGAGAGGGACACGGGGGCGGCAGAGGGCGCAGAGAGGGACACGGGGGCGGCAGAGGGCACAAAGAGGGACACGGGGACGGCAGAGGGCACATAGAGGGACACGGGGGCGGCAGAGGGCACATAGAGGGACACGGGGGCGGCAGAGGGCACATAGAGGGGCACGGCAGTGGCAGAGGGCACATAGACGGACACAGGGGTGGCAGAGGGCACATAGACGGACACGGGGGCGGCAGAGGGCACATAGACGGACACGGGGGCCGCAGAGGGCACACAGAGGGACACGGGGGTGGCAGAGGACACATAGAGGGGCACGGCAGTGGCAGAGGGAACATAGAGGGACACGGGGGGCAGCAGGGGGCACATAGAGGGATGGGGGGGGGGTTGCTGAGCACTCTAAGGGGGGGGCAGGGCTGTGGGGGGGTAGTTGTCAAAGAGCACGGGAGGGACATGGAGATGAGGCAGCAGAAGGTGCACGCCCGCACTGGCAGGGTACATTATCACACGGCTCCGGAGTCCTCACCCGCCGAGGAGAAGCGAAAGTCCAGCAAGAACCGCAACGTCTCCTCCAGACCACAGAACAGGGTGAAGCAGCCGTTGAACGGGGCCTCCCGGAAGAAGAGCTCGAACTCCGCGGCCTCCCGGTGCCGCCCGCTCCTCCAGTACCCGTACGCCATGGTGAACTGATACAAGTCGTTCAGTAGCGGGAGCTCCATGACATCTACCACCGACACCCTGCCAATATCCATGCGCCTCAAGGGCCGTCTGACGTCACAGCGTCACATGACATTTAAAGAATCAAAGCGACAATTTATTATTCTGTTATACAACATTACCACAGCGCGGGGGTGTGGACAGTAGGCGGCGACTCAGAACCACGTGACCCGTGACGTCACAGCATCCTGGTGAATCTCATCATGAGCGATTCACCTGACAGGACACACCCTCACCTGTATAAACAGTATACAGGGCACTGAGCAGTACACCTGACAGGACACACCCTTACCTGTATATACAGTATACAGGGCACTGAGCAGTACACCTGACAGGACACACCCTCACCTGTATATACAGTAAACACGGCACTGAGCAGTACACCTGACAGGACACACCCTCACCTGTATATACAGTATACACAGCACTGAGCAGTGCACCTGACAGGACACACCCTCACCTGTATATACAGTATACACGGCACTGAGCAGTACACCTGACAGGACACACCCTCACCTGTATATACAGTATACACGGCACTGAGCAGTACACCTGACAGGACACACCCTCACCTGTATATACAGCATACACAGCAGTGAGCAGTGCACCTGACAGGACACATCCTCACCTGTATATACAGTATACACAGCACTGAGCAGTACACCTGACAGGACACACTCCCACCTGTATATACAGTATACACGGCACTGAGCAGTACACCGGACAGGACACACCCCCACCTGTATATACAGTATACACAGCACTGAGCAGTACACCTGACAGGACACACCCTCACCTGTATATACAGTATACACGGCACTGAGCAGTACACCTGACAGGACACACCCTCACCTGTATATACAGCATACACAGCACTGAGTAGTACACCTGACAGGACACACCCTCACCTGTATATACAGTATACACGGCACTGAGCAGTACACCTGACAGGACACACCCTCACCTGTATATACAGTATACACAGCACTGAGCAGTACACCTGACAGGACACACCCTCACCTGTATATACAGTATACACAGCAGTGAGCAGTGCACCTGACAGGACACATCCTCACCTGTATATACAGTATACACAGCACTGAGCAGTACACCTGACAGGACACACCCTCACCTGTATATACAGTATACACAGCAGTGAGCAGTGCACCTGACAGGACACATCCTCACCTGTATATACAGTATACACAGCACTGAGCAGTACACCTGACAGGACACACTCCCACCTGTATATACAGTATACATGGCACTGAGCAGTACACCGGACAGGACACACCCCCACCTGTATATACAGTATACACAGCACTGAGCAGTACACCTGACAGGACACACCCTCACCTGTATATACAGTATACACAGCACTGAGCAGTACACCTGACAGGACACCCCCCACCTGTATAGGAAAAATTCTTACCTGGGATTTTGCTTTCCTTGAGTCCTAAGGCAGCACAGAATGGGTTAACCTTGTCATTTTTTTTTCCCAGGACCGCCCACCTAGATGAAAACATATTAATTAATTAATTAACTCCTACCCTATAAGAAGCGCTCTCCGACAATGCGCCCTTGTGTTTAAGAAATAGACTCAGACACACAGAAGATGCCAAAGGGGGGATTTTGAGAGAGAGCTGCCGACAAAACCCCCGTACCGAAGGCTGAGCTCCTGGCATTGGTGCCCAGACGGTAATTCTTCACGAAGGTGAGAGATGGAGACCAAGATGCTGCACTGCAAATGTCGGAACTTGTGCCATCTCTGCCCATGCGGTAGCTGCGGCTCTGGTGGAATGTGCTTCACAGGAAACGGAGAAGCTCCGGCCTCCAGGGAATATGCTTCCAGAATTGTGGATTTTATCCACCTTGCGAGAGTGTCCCTGGATGGTGAGAGACCTTCCCTTGGACCGGATGAATCGGTTCTCACCGCTTCTAAACTCCTCTGAAGATAAACCTGCAGCGCTCTCCTCACATCCAAGGTGTGCAAGACGTTATGTTGTTCGTTAAGAGGCTCGGGACAAAACACTGGAAGAAACGCTTCTCTATCCTTGTTTACCGAAGACGGCACTTTGGGCAGGAAGGAAGGCATGGTGCGAAGCAATACTCCATCGGGTAGGAAACGCACGTATGGAAATTTTGATGATAATGCTCGAAGTTCCCCAAGCCTCTGCAGACGTAATTGCTGTGAGAAAGATTTCTTTATAAGAGAGCCACTTGAGGTCAGTGTCTTCTAAGGGTTCAAGTGGAGAGAGAGTCAGTCTTCTCAGGACTAAGGAAAGATCCCACACAGGTAAAGGGTCTCTATCTATAGGCTTGAGTCTCCAAAAATCTGAAGATCAATGGATGATGGAGGTATTGATTCTCAGTCACGGAGTTAGTAGCTGTCATATGCGATCTTAAGGTATTGGGCTTCAGCCCCGTCTGGAAACCGTCTTGAAGAAACTGAAGGATGGAATAAATACTAATATTTTCATGGCCCGTCTCCGACATCCAGGACGTAAATTTTCTCCAAACTTGAGCATATCTTCTGTTAGCTGAATCTTTCCGTGAAGAAAGCAGAGTCTTGATAACTGATTGTGAAAGGCCTCTTTCTTCTAATCTAACTCTTTCAGCCTCCAAGCCGTAAGGTGTAGGCCGTCCAGATTCTGGTGATATAGGCCGCTCTGAATCAGAAGATCTGGACGCAGAGGAGGTTTCCAGAAATTCCCCTTGGACAGTTGGAGCAGGAGGGGAAACCATGACCTCCTCGGCCAGAAGGGAGTTATTATTATAGCTTGAGGCTTCTCCTCTGCTATCTTCCTCAGGACTCTCGGGATAAGAGGAACTGGAGGGAAGACGTAGACCGACAGATGTTTACAACTCATAGAGAACGCGTCCACCACCGTGGGATTGTCGCAACTGCTTAGCGAACAGAATCTGTCCAGCTTTTTGTTCCTTGCTGACGCCTTCAGATCCCAGGCAACGATCTGATGAAAGATGGTCGGGTTGAGCTCCCAATCTGCCTAATTGATTATCTTCCTGCTCAGATAATCCGCTCGAGTGCTGCCCAAATTCCCCTGAAGAAGCCAGTGTGACTGATGAAACATGTCGGGGGGCAGTTTTAGGTTTTAAATTAAGTCTATAGCAGTGCTGGTTAGCAAAAGGGGGGTAGTCCGGTTGGACACGCTAACATTGACAATGTCCACACGGCCTACAACACTGAGGTGGAGTCATCCCGAGCTGTTCAGCTAAATAGCTACTTAGTTTAGCTGCTATAACAAGATAAGGTGAACCATCAGAGGGTTAATGTCTAGTTCACCGATACAATGTGTTAGCCGCGGTTAATAGTAGCAACCTATACACATTGATACTGCTCATCAGCCAAACACAGTGAGGGGATAGAAGTGATTGCTCTTCTACTGTGATAGTATCTGGGTGGGAGAAAGTGCACATCTCCTCACCCTGTCAGTTACGGCTGTGAACACTGCCAGCACAGTATGGACTTCAGTTTTTATACAGTTTGTGGCTCTATTATTTAGTTACTTTGTGTATTTTAGTGGAATTAATAAAAGTGACGTTTTACATAGGACCTGGGTCAAGATAGGTGTAAAGCCTTAGGTGGCATCAGTACTTACAAATAGGAGTCAGCATACCCCGGCCATCATTTACAGCACCTCTGATTAACCCCCCAAATAAAGTTCAGCTGCTCTCGTTGGCATTTCCGAACTTTTTCCACCTTTAATGTGACCTATAAACTGTACCACTCAATTGAAAAACAAACTGAAATCTTTTAGGGAGAGGGAAGAAAAAATATAAAAATAAAATAATATGGTTGCATAAGTGTGCACACCATTAAACTAATACTTTGTTGAAGCACCTTTTGATTTTATTCCAGCACTCAGTCTTTTTGGGTAGGAGTCTATCAGCTTTGCACATTTTGACTCTTCTTTGTAAAAACCCTCCAAATCTGTCAGATTGCGAGGCGTCCCTGTGCACGGCCCTCTTCAGATCACCCCACAGATTTTCAGTCGGATTCAGGTCTGGGCTCTGGCTGGGCCATCCCAAACCTTTACTCTTCTTCTGGTGAAGCCGTTCCTTTGCTGATTTGGATGATGCTTTGGGTCGTTGTCCTGCTGAGAGATGAAGTTGCTCTTCATGTTCAGCTTTCTAGCAGAAGCCTGAAGGTTTTGGGCCAATATTGATGGTATTTGGAACTGTCCATAATTCCCTCTATCTTATCTAAGGCCCCAGTCCCAGCTGAAGAAGACCAGCCCCGCAGCCTGATGCTGCCCCCGCCATGCGTCACTGTGGGGAGGGGGTTCTTTTGGTGATGTGTAGTGTTGTTTTTGTGCCAAACAGATCTTTTGGAATTTTTCCCCCTTGGTTTCCTCAGACCAGAACACCTTTCCCCACAGGCTTTTGGGAGACTTCAGATGTGTTTCTGCAGTAGCCTGGCTTGGATGTTTTTCTTGGTAAGAAGAGGCTTCCGTCTTGCCCCTCTCCCCCATAGCCCAGACATATGAAGAATACGGAGATTGTTGTCACATGGACCACACGGCCGGTACTCGCCAGATATTCCTGCCGCTCCTGTACTGTCGCTGTCGGCCTCTTGGTCGCCTCCCAGACCAGTTTTCTTCTTGTCTTTTCATCAGTTTTGGAGCGACGTCCAGTTCTCGGTGATGTCCCTGTTGGGCCATATTTTCTCCCCTTGATGATGGCGGTCTCCACTGTGTTCCATGGTATATCTAATGCCTTGGACATTCTTCTGTCCCCCTCTCCTGACTGATACCTTCTAACAATGAGATCCCTCTGATGCTTTGGACGCTCTCCGTGGACCGTGGCTTCTGCTGTGGGAGGCGACTAAGGAAATTTCAGGAAAGACCAACGAGAGCAGCGGAGCTTTATTTGGGGTTAATCAGAGGCGCTGTGAATGATGGCGGGTGTACGCTGACTCCTATTAACAGGACTCTGAATGGGATTGCTTCATTCTGAACACAGCTACATCCTAAGTTATAATTTTTTTTTTCTTCCCTTCACCTAAAAGATTTCAGTTTGTTTTTCAATTGAGTTGTACAGTTTATAGGTCACATTAATGGTGGGAAAAGTTCTGAAATGATTTATCTTTGTCTCATTTTTTTACAGCACAGAAACCTGACATTTTAACAGAGGTGTGTAGACTTTTTATATCCACTGTGTACATATATATAGCGACAAAGTATCCGCGGCACTTCCTTCAGTAAAAGCGTGTTACCGTATTTAATTACCAGATGCAACGTTTCTCGGTTTACACACTGAAATCTTTCTCAAGCAAGTGATACAGACATGGGGTGCAGGTAGTATATCAATAGGGTGTGCAATTAATTATTCAATCCATTCCATAATTATCAAAAAACTGTAAAATAGTATAAAAATGTGGACAAAACATGATCAAAAAAGTGACATGATTGATAGATTCCAAAACATGATTATATGTGTAAGATTGATAGGAATAAAAAAATATTAAAGTATGAAAACCAAACACTTCCGTGTGCTGAATGAATTATAGAAATAAGTGAAGATTAAAAACACAATTACCATGAACATATTTTATACGTGACTTTTAAAAATATACCTTTAATTTTAACTACACCGGGTACGGGTATAAATATACCATTAAATAATACAGTGTGTTAGATCAATTATAACCTGGTTGTTGAGCATTACTCCCATAGACATTCTACAGAAAGACAGGAATAGGTAGGAGGGAAGATGGTGAGCCATTCACAATGATGCAGATATGTATATAGCCCTACCATGGCCCTATTCTTCTCAGCCCAGGGTGACCCCCTGAAGGTGGAGGCTCCCTGTCCCCGAACCTAAACCTGTAATATCCCTGTTAAAACCCTCAAATTGAGATGTGAATCAGATACAAGACAGTTTGGAAGTTCTGATATAACAACTTGTGGGTACCAGATAGATACATCCGGTTAGAACACGGGTATACAGTTCTGGCCCCTACTCATACATATAACCATACAAAAACGCGTTTCACCTTTGGCTTTATAGGTTCATCAGGGGGTAGTCAGAATAGAACATCAAGTAGATAAGTAAGATACAGATAAGAGGTACTTAGCTCTCAGATAGATATCCTTGGGCAGTGGTGACGGTCAAGTTGGCAAGTCCTGTTGATATAAGCCTAAAAATAACATGAAGCCATGATCAACAATGGTTCAACAGGTTCACATGAAACGCGTAAAAACCCGTACAGTCATGTGAAAAAATTAGGACACCCTTTGAAAGCATGTGGTTTTTTGTAACATTTTTAATAAATGGTTATTTCATCTCCGTTTCAACAATACAGAGAGATTAAAGTAATCCAACTAAACAAAGAAAACTGAAGAAAAGTCTTTTCAAGATCTTCTGTAAATGTCATTCTACAAAAATGCCTATTCTAACTGAGGAAAAAGATAGGACACCCTCACATGTATTCCCTCTTAAATTGGCTCAGATCTCACACAGGTATATCACACCAGGTGCACATAATTAGTAGATCGTTACTCTGCATGTTGAATGAGGCTTGCCCTATTTAAACCTCAGACATTTAGTTTGGTGTGCTCCTGACTGTTGAAGTGAGTGAGCACCATGGTGAGAGCAAAAGAGCTGTCAGAGGACTTCAGAAAAAGATTGTAGCAGCCTATGAGTCTGGGAAGGGATTTAAAAAGATCTCAAAAGATTTTGAAATCAGCCATTCCACTGTCCGGAAGATAGTCTACAAGTGGAGGGCTTTCAAAACAACTGCCAACATGCCCAGGACTGGTCGCCCCAGCAAGTTCACCCCAAGAGCAGACCGCAAGATGCTAAAAGAGGTCTCCAAAAACCCTAAAGTGTCATCTCGAGAACTACAGCAGGCTCTGGCTACTGTTGATGTAGAAGTACATGCCTCTACAATCAGAAAGAGACTGTACAAGTTTAACTTGCATGGGAGGTGTGCAAGGAGGAAACCTTTGCTTTCCAAGAGAAACATCGAGGCCAGACTGACATCTGCCAGAGATAAAGTTGACAAAGACCAGGACTTCTGGAATAATGTTCTTTGGACAGATGAGTCCAAAATTGAATTATTTGGACACAACAGCAGAGGACATGTTTGGCGTAAACCAAACACAGCATTCCAAGAAAAGAACCTCATACCAACTGTGAAGCATGGAGGTGGAAGTGTCATGGTTTGGGGCTGCTTTGCTGCAGCAGGACCTGGTCAGCTCACCATCATAGAATCCACGATGAATTCTACTGTGTATCAGAAGGTGCTTGAAGAACATGTGAGACCATCAGTTAGAAAATTAAAGCTGAAGCGGAACTGGACCATGCAACATGACAATGACCCAAAAACATACTAGTAAATCAACCAAAGATTGGCTGAAAAAGAAGAAATGGAGAGTCCTGGAATGGCCAAGTCAAAGTCCAGATTTGAATCCCATTGAGATGCTGTGGGGTGACTTGAAAAGGGCTGTACGTGCAAGAAACCCCTCAAACATCTCACAGCTGAAAAAGTTCTGCATTGAGGAGTGGGGTAAAATTTCCTCAGACCGATGTCGAAGACTGGTAGATGGCTACAAGAACCGTCTCACTGCAGTTATTTCAGCCAAAGGAGGTAACACTCGCTATTAGGGGCAAGGGTGTCCTATCTTTTTCCTCAGTTAGAATAGGCATTTTTGTAGAATGACATTTACAGAAGATCTTGAAAAGACTTTTCTTCAGTTTTCTTTGTTTAGTTGGATTACTTTAATCTCTCTGTATTGTTGAAACGGAGATGAAATAACCATTTATTAAAAATGTTACAAAAAACCACATGCTTTCAAAGGGTGTCCTAATTTTTTCACATGACTGTATATCAGACGGCGACACAGGTTGTTTAGTATCTGATTCCACACACCAAATCCAACCGTGCCAGCCATTCCCATTGTCCATCGTAGAAATGTTATAGGTGGAAGTCTCAGCGTCAGGACGGGTTACACAACTCAGACCGACCACTGACGTCTCCACTCTCACCTTAAGGGTCCATTCACACGTCCGCAATTCTGTTCCGCATTTGCGGAACGGAATTGCGGACCCATTCATTTCAATGGGGATAGAATATGTCCCGGCCGGGTCCGCAATTGCGGATCCGCACTTCCGGGTCCGCAATTGCGTTCCCGAAAAAAATAGAACATGTCCTATTCTTGTCCGCAATTGCGGACAAGAAAAGGCATTTTCTATGAGAGTGCCGGCGATGTGCGGTCCGCAAAGTGCGGAACGCACATCGCCGATGTCCGTGTTTTGCGGATCCGCGGATCCGTGGATCCGCAAAACACACACGGACGTGTGAATGGACCCTAACAGACAGCCAGACTTATAGAAAGGACTTAGGGCACCGGCCTACTCCCACACATAAAAGAACAAGTATATACTCTATATATATATGTATGGAAAAAAGGCAGCACTCCAAATGTAAAAAGAAAACTATCAGTTTATTCACCCATGTGGGCAGTGCGACGTTTCGGCTCCAAACAACTGAGCCTTTCTCAAGCCTCAAGGGTTGTTACTATTTTTGAGACTGGCTGGTCTCTGTAAGGCTTGCACCCGCCGTTCAAACTCGATACGGTGCTGCCACAATTTTCCCTATATGTATATATATATGTCATTTAATAAACTAATGTAAAGTAGAACTGGCTTAGTTGCCCAAAGCAACCAATCAGATTCCACCTTTCATTTTTCACAGCTCCATTGGAAAATGAAAGGAGGAATCTGATTGGTTGCTATGGGCAACTAAATCTCCCCCACTGTGTACCTCTATGTGTACAGAGCATTGTGTGTCGTCACACTGTACTAATCTGTGTGGGAGAAGAGAGCGCTCACTGTGCGGACTGCAGACAATACTGTACTCAGGAGAGAGCGCACACAGTACTGTACTCAGGAGAGAGCGCACACAATATTGTACTCAGAAGAGAGCGCACACAATACTGTACTCAGAAGAGAGAGCACACAGTACTGTACTCAGAAGAGAGCACTCACTGTGCGGACTGCAGACAATACTGTACTCAGAAGAGAGCGCACACAGTACTGTACTCAGAAAGAGCGCACACTGTGCGGACTGCAGACAATACTGTACTCAGAAGAGAGCGCACACTGTGGGACTGCAGACAATACTGTACTCAGAAGAGAGCGCACACTGTGCGGACTGCAGACAATACTGTACTCAGAAGAGAGCGCACACTGTACTGTACTCAGAAGAGAGCACTCACTGTGCGGACTGCAGACAATACTGTACTCAGAAGAAGTGCACACTGTACTGTACTCAGAAGAGAGCGCTCACTGTGCGGACTGCACACAATATTGTACTCAGAAGAGAGGGCACACAATGCTGTACTCAGAAGAGAGCACTCACTGTGCGGACTGCAGACAATACTGTACTCAGGAGAGAGCGCACACAGTACTGTACTCAGAAGAGAGCGCACACAATATTGTACTCAGAAGAGAGCGCACACAACGCTGTACTCAGAAGAGAGCTCTCACTGTGCGGACTGCAGACAATACTGTACTCAGAAGAGAGCGCACACTGTGCGGACTGCAGACAATACTGTACTCAGAAGAGAGCGCACACTGTGCGGACTGCAGACAATACTGTACTCAGAAGAGAGCCCACACTGTACTGTACTCAGAAGAGAGCGCTCACTGTGCGGACTGCACACAATACTGTACTCAGAAGAGAGTGCACACAGTACTGTACTCATAAGAGAGCGCTCACTGTGCGGACTGCAGACAATACTGTACTCAGGAGAGAGCGCACACAGTACTGTACTCAGAAGAGAGCGCACACAATATTGTACTCAGAAGAGAGCGCACACAACGCTGTACTCAGAAGAGAGCGCTCACTGTGCGGACTGCAGACAATACTGTACTCAGAAGAGAGCGCACACAATACTGTACTCAGAAGAGAGCGCACACAATACTGTACTCAGAAGAGAGCGCACACAATACTGTATTCAGAAAAGAGTGCACACAATACTGTAGAGAGTGCATGTAGTTAGTCAGTAATGAGATCTATATCCTGCTTATAACGCCATGGTTCAGATTGTAGATCGCTGCACTAACGTTACCAGCAGAAATATCTATTGTGTCTACGAATAATGGATTTTCTACAGTAAGGAAAGTGACAAATAGATCTGCTGAGTACAGGCTGTAGCAGACTATAAGACTCACCATGTTGTGGATTGGAATGAAATCTTACTACCAAGTTACTTGCAAGTTCCAGCAGTCTGTATGTAAGTGGCTGCTAGCTGTGCTGTGTAACAGGATGTGGGGGCGGGGCTGTACTATCTAACAGGATGTGGGCGGGGCAGCAGAGCTGTGCTATGTAACAGGATGTGGGGCGGGGAGCAGAGCTGTGCTGTGTAATAGGATGTGGGGCGGGCAGCAGAGCTGTGCTATGTAACAGAATGTGGGGGCGGGGCTGTAGTATCCAACAGGATGTGGGGGCGGGGCAGCAGAGTTGTGCTATGTAACAGGATGTGGGGGCGGGGCTGTGCTATGTAACAGGATGTGGGGGCGGGGCTGTGCTATGTAACAGGATGTGGGGGCGGGGCAGCAGAGCTCGTGTTGGTGCATGTGAAATTAACAGGAACGCCCACCGAGCCTCACAGGAGATGACTGCGCTGAGCGAAACCTAATGGGCTGGAGAACATTAGATCATTTCTGATGGCCTGACTGTAGATGATGGGCTTGTTAATGTGTTTGGGGTGAAAGCTCTCCCATTTGAGGTATGTAGGCCAATCAATAGGCTTTCAATACATCAATAGATTTATGGAACTATTTTAGATTTTTACCGCGGTGACCAGAAAATATAGTTTACTGTCAGATTTATGATGGAAATTCTTTAAATCTTTTTAGAATTTTTTTAAGTTCACGTTTAGAATAAGTCCAGATGATTGGGGAATCATTGAAGAAATGGATGCAAATGAGCTCTTAGCAGGCTAGTATCACTGACGTTACAAAACTAAGAAGTCACTTTCCAGTTTTGCCATGATTGGCATATTGTGCTGCCATTCTGCAGCCCATGATGGTTCCACTGCCTCTGAATACACTTGTCAGGCAGTTATTTCATCCTTATGATGTCACAGCCATGCACATGGCCGCTGCAGCCAATTACCGCCATACTAACCAATAGTTGTGACCAGTGGCGGATTATAATTGGGGCGTTTGAGTCGGTGGCCCCGGCATAGCTGGGGGGCCCAGCGCCGACTCGAACGCCCACATACTGCGGTGGGGCACGGGAGCCTACAGTCCCTGCTCCGCCGCCTATCACCACCATAGGCTTCAGGCCTAGGAGGCCTGAGGCCTATGTGGTGGTAGAAGCCCGGCGTGCGTGATGACGTCATCGTGCGGGGTGAGTGATGACATCATCGTGCGCCTATATAGTGCAAATAATGGATGACAGTGTGGGGGCAAATTAATTAATGGATGGCAGTGTGGGCGAAATTACTGTATGAGGGAAGTGTGGAGGAAATTACTATATGGGGGCAGTGTGGGGGAAATTACTATATAGGGGCAGTGTGAGGGAAATTACTATATGGGGCAGTGTGGGAAATTACTATATAGGGGCAGTGTGGGGAAATTACTATATGGGGGCAGTGTGAGGAAATTACTATATGGGGCAGTGTGGGGAGATTACTATATGGGGGCAGTGTGAGGGAAATTACTATATGGGGGCAGTGTGGGAAATTACTATATGGGGGCAGTGTGGGGAAATTACTATATGGGAGCAGTGTGGGGAAATTACTATATGGGGGCAGTGTGGGGAAATTACTATATAGGGGGCAGTGTGGGAAATTACTATATGGGGGCAGTGTGGAGGAAATTACTATATGGGGCAGTGTGGGGAAATTACTATATGGGGCAGTGTGGGGAAATTACTATATGGGGGCAGTGTGGGGAAATTACTATATAGGGGCAGTGTGGGGAAATTACTATATGGGGGCAGTGTGGGGAAATTACTATATAGGGGCAGTGTGGGGAAATTACTATATGGGGGCAGTGTGGGAAATTACTATATGGGGGCAGTGTGGGGAAATTACTATATGGGGGCAGTGTGGGGAAATTACTATATAGGGGCAGTGTGGGGGAAATTACTATATGGGGCAGTGTGGGGAAATTACTATATAGGGGGCAGTGTGGGGAAATTACTATATGGGGCAGTGTGGGGAAATTACTATATGGGGGCAGTGTGGGAAATTACTATATGGGGGCAGTGTGGGGGAAATTACTATATGGGGGCAGTGTGAGGAAATTACTATATGGGGGCAGTGTGGAGGAAATTACTATATGGGGGCAGTGTGGGGAAATTACTATATGGGGACAGTGTGGGGAAATTACTATATGGGGCAGTGTGGGAAATTACTATATGGGGCAGTGTGAGGAATTACTATAGGGCAGTGAAATACTATATGGGGGCAGTGTGGGGAAATTACTATATGGGAGCAGTGTGATCATGGGAGCAGTTGGAAACTATATGGGGCAGTGTGGGGAAATTACTATATGGGGGCAGTGTGGGAAATTACTATATGGGGCAGTGTGGGAAATTACTATATGGGGGCAGTGTGGGGAAATTACTATATGGGGGCAGTGTGGGGAAATTACTATATGGGGGCAGTGTGGGAAATTACTATATGGGGCAGTGTGGGAAATTACTATATGGGGGCAGTGTGGGGAAATTACTATATGGGGCAGTGTGGAGGAAATTACTATATGGGGGCAGTGTGGGGAAATTACTATATGGGGGCAGTGTGGGGAAATTACTATATGGGGGCAGTGTGGGGAAATTACTATATGGGGGCAGTGTGGGGAAATTACTATATGGGGCAGTGTGGGGAAATTACTATATGGGGGCAGTGTGGAGAATTACTATATGGGGGCAGTGTGGGGAAATTACTATATGGGGGCAGTGTGGGGAAATTACTATATGGGGGCAGTGTGGGGAAATTACTATATGGGGGCAGTGTGGGGAAATTACTATATGGGGGCAGTGTGGGGAAATTACTATATGGGGGCAGTGTGGGGAAATTACTATATAGGGGCAGTGTGGGGAAATTACTATATGGGGGCAGTGTGGGGAAATTACTATATGGGGGCAGTGTGGGGAAATTACTATATGGGGCAGTGTGGAGGAAATTACTATATGGGGCAGTGTGGGAAATTACTATATGGGGGCAGTGTGGGAAATTACTATATGGGGCAGTGTGGGGAAATTACTATATGGGGGCAGTGTGGGGAAATTACTATATGGGGGCAGTGTGGGGAAATTACTATATGGGGGCAGTGTGGGGAAATTACTATATGGGGGCAGTGTGGGAAATTACTATATGGGGCAGTGTGGGGAGATTACTATATGGGGGCAGTGTGGGGAAATTACTATATGGAGGCAGTGTGGGGAAATTACTATATAGGGGCAGTGTGGGGAAATTACTATATGGGGGCAGTGTGGGGAAATTACTATATGGGGGCAGTGTGGGGAAATTACTATATGGAGGCAGTGTGGGGAAATTACTATATGGGGGCAGTGTGGGGAAATTACTATATGGGGGCAGTGTGGGGAAATTACTATATGGGGGCAGTGTGGGGAAATTACTATATGGGGGCAGTGTGGGAAATTACTATATGGGGCAGTGTGGGAAATTACTATATGGGGCAGTGTGGGAAATTACTATATGGGGCAGTGTGGGAAATTACTATATGGGAGCAGTGTGGGGAAATTACTATATGGGGGCAGTGTGGGGAAATTACTATATGGGGCAGTGTGGGGAAATTACTATATGGGGCAGTGTGGGGAAATTACTATATGGGGGCAGTGTGAGGAAATTACTATATGGGGGCAGTGTGGGGAAATTACTATATGGGGGCAGTGTGGGGAAATTACTATATGGGGGCAGTGTGAGGAAATTACTATATGGGGGCAGTGTGGGGAAATTACTATATGGGGGCAGTGTGGGGAAATTACTATATGGGGCAGTGTGGGGAAATTACTATATGGGGCAGTGTGGGGAAATTACTATATGGGGGCAGTGTGGGGAAATTACTATATGGGGCAGTGTGGGGAAATTACTATATGGGGCAGTGTGGGGAAATTACTATATGGGGCAGTGTGGGGAAATTACTATATGGGGGCAGTGTGGGGAAATTACTATATGGGGGCAGTGTGGGGAAATTACTATATGGGGGCAGTGTGGGGAAATTACTATATGGAGGCAGTGTGGGGAAATTACTATATGGGGCAGTGTGGGGGAAATTACTATATGGGGGCAGTGTGGGGAAATTACTATATGGGGGCAGTGTGGGGAAATTACTATATGGGGCAGTGTGGGGAAATTACTATATGGGGGCAGTGTGGGGAAATTACTATATGGGGCAGTGTGGAAACTATATGGGGCAGTGTGGGGAAATTACTATATGGGGGCAGTGTGGGGAAATTACTATATGGGGGCAGTGTGGGGAAATTACTATATGGGGGCAGTGTGGGGAAATTACTATATGGGGCAGTGTGGGGAAATTACTATATGGGGGCAGTGTGAGGGAAATTACTATATGGGGCAGTGTGGGGAAATTACTATATGGGGGCAGTGTGGGGAAATTACTATATGGGGCAGTGTGGGGAAATTACTATATGGGGCAGTGTGGGGAAATTACTATATGAGGGCAGTGTGGGGAAATTACTATATGGGGGCAGTGTGGGGAAATTACTATATGGGGGCAGTGTGGGGAAATTACTATATGGGGCAGTGTGGGGAAATTACTATATGGGGCAGTGTGGGGAAATTACTATATAGGGGCAGTGTGGAGGAAATTACTATATGGGGCAGTGTGGGGAAATTACTATATGGGGGCAGTGTGGGGAAATTACTATATGGGGGCAGTGTGGGGAAATTACTATATAGGGGCAGTGTGGGGAAATTACTATATGGGGCAGTGTGGGGAAATTACTATATGGGGCAGTGTGGGGAAATTACTATATGGGGACAGTGTGGGGAAATTACTATATGGGAGCAGTGTGGGGAAATTACTATATGGGGCAGTGTGGGGAAATTACTATATGGGGGCAGTGTGGGGAAATTACTATATGGGGCAGTGTGGGGAAATTACTATATGGGGCAGTGTGGGGAAATTACTATATGGAGCAGTGTGGGGAAATTACTATATGGGGGCAGTGTGGGGAAATTACTATATGGGGGCAGTGTGGGGAAATTACTATATGGGGCAGTGTGGGGAAATTACTATATGGGGGCAGTGTGGGGAAATTACTATATGGGGGCAGTGTGGGGAAATTACTATATGGGGCAGTGTGGGGAAATTACTATATGGGGACAGTGTGGGGGAAATTACTATATGGGGCAGTGTGGGGAAATTACTATATGGGGCAGTGTGGGGAAATTACTATATGGGGACAGTGTGGGGAAATTACTATATGGGGCAGTGTGGGGAAATTACTATATGGGGCAGTGTGGGGAAATTACTATATGGGGGCAGTGTGGGGAAATTACTATATGGGGGCAGTGTGAGGGAAATTACTATATGGGGCAGTGTGGGGAAATTACTATATGGAGCAGTGTGGGGAAATTACTATATGGGAGCAGTGTGGGGAAATTACTATATGGGGCAGTGTGGGGAAATTACTATATGGGGGCAGTGTGGGGAAATTACTATATGGGGCAGTGTGGGGAAATTACTATATGGGGCAGTGTGGGGGAAATTACTATATGAGGGCAGTGTAGGGAAATTACTATATGGGGCAGTGTGGGGAAATTACTATATGGGGCAGTGTGGGGAAATTACTATATGGGGGCAGTGTGGGGAAATTACTATATGGGGGCAGTGTGGGGAAATTACTATATGGGGGCAGTGTGGGGAAATTACTATATGGGGGCAGTGTGGGGAAATTACTATATGGGGGCAGTGTGGGGAAATTACTATATGGGGGCAGTGTGGGGAAATTACTATATGGGGGCAGTGTGGGGAAATTACTATATGGGGCAGTGTGAGGGAAATTACTATATGGGGGCAGTGTGGGGAAATTACTATATGGGGCAGTGTGAGGGAAATTACTATATGGGGCAGTGTGGGGAAATTACTATATGGGGGCAGTGTGGGGAAATTACTATATGGGGGCAGTGTGGGGAAATTACTATATGGGGGCAGTGTGGGGAAATTACTATATGGGGCAGTGTGGGGGAAATTACTATATGGGGGCAGTGTGGGGAAATTACTATATGGGGCAGTGTGGGGGAAATTACTATATGGGGGCAGTGTGGGGAAATTACTATATGGGGGCAGTGTGGGGGAAATTACTATATGGGGCAGTGTGGGGGAAATTACTATATGGGGCAGTGTGGGGAAATTACTATATGGGGGCAGTGTGGGGAAATTACTATATGGGGGCAGTGTGGGGAAATTACTATATGGAGCAGTGTGGGGAAATTACTATATGGGACAGTGTGGGGTGAATGTACTAACTATGGGGGAGTGTAGGAGATATTAATGAGGGACAGTGGGGGCATGTTCATGGGGTCAACTTAATTAATGGATGGCAGTGTGGAGGAAATTACTATATGGGGGCAGTGTGGGGGAAATTACTATATGGGGCAGTGTGGGGAAATTACTATATGGGGCAGTGTGGGGAAATTACTATATGGGGGCAGTGTGGGGAAATTACTATATGGGGGCAGTGTGGGGAAATTACTATATGGGGGCAGTGTGGGGAAATTACTATATGGGGGCAGTGTGGGAAATTACTATATGGGGCAGTGTGGGGAAATTACTATATGGGGGCAGTGTGGGGAAATTACTATATGGGGCAGTGTGGGGAAATTACTATATGGGGGCAGTGTGGGGAAATTACTATATGGGGGCAGTGTGGGGAAATTACTATATGGGGCAGTGTGGGGAAATTACTATATGGGGGCAGTGTGGGGGAAATTACTATATGGGGCAGTGTGGGGAAATTACTATATGGGGACAGTGTGGGGTAAATTACTATATGGGGGCAGTGTGGGGAAATTACTATATGGGGCAGTGTGGGGAAATTACTATATGGGGACAGTGTAGAGGAAATTACTATATGGGGGCAGTGTGGGGAAATTACTATATGGGGCAGTGTGGGGAAATTACTATATGGGGGCAGTGTGGGGAAATAACTGTATGGGGACAGTGTGGAGTAAATTACTATATGGGGCAGTGTAGAGGAAATTACTATATGGGGGCAGTGTAGAGGAAATTACTATATGGGGCAGTGTGGGGGAAATTACTATATGGGGCAATGTGGGGGAAATTACTATATGGGGGCAGTGTGGGGGAAATTACTATATGTGGCAGTATGGAGGAAATTACTATATGGGGGCAGTGTGGGGGAAATTACTATATGGGGGAAGTGTGGGGGAAATTACTATATGGGGGAAGTGTGGGGGAAATTACTGTATGGGGAGTATTCTGTTTCAGTATCTTGCATTGTGTAATGGTATGCTACTCTCTTCTCCTTCCCCCTCTGTTTCTGCTTCTAATTGGTTCAGTCTAGCCACTTCCTGTTTACCCTATCATGCATTGCTGTTTTGTGTGCTCTAATTCTGAGGAGAATCTGAGGTGAATCTGTGTATCTTATCTTCTTATCAAGGAGAATATTAGAGGCATAATTCTTTTACCATCTGGATTCCCTGCATATTTGTAATACAATCTCTGGATTAAAAGACTACTTGATTAACTCCTGGGTGTCTGATGCGTAAACTGTAAGTGGAGAATGTCTGATTCAACAAGTCACCTCACAGATGCGTGATTGTATAAGGCTGACATTTCGAAACGCCACAGTAAAAGAATTGTCTTAGTACTTTCCTTCTCCAGCTAGGAAAATAATATTCTCCTCCTCCAAGTAATAAGCCATCATCATTTGTCTCCGTTATGCTACAGTAGTAAGGTAATATCTTATACTGCCCAGTACTGCATTCACTTGGATCGCAGAAGCTTCTAGCAATTTCAGTTTCATACAGGCTAGGAACTGTATTTAGCCTGTTTTCTGAGGTAAATATTGTCAGCCTGCTGTGGGCTATTAAAAGACTGAACCACCACTAGAGGTCGCTGTTGTGTTACAGATGGAAATGCAGGACGCAGCTAGAAGGATTTCTAAGCCCTCATTAAATGAAAGAGGCCCTCTTAACCGACAAAATTGAGATATACAAGAATTTATCTATTTTGTGGGAAAAGACTGAACAATGTATGGATGCAGCACATGGATCAGGCTATAATGAAGATCAATTAAAGGCCATGTGTACCAAATTGAATAAAACCTATGATAGTTTTAAGAGACTCTCTGAAAAATATTCTTCTCTGTTATCAAGTCTCAACTCAGAAGAATTCATCCTAGAATTAAAGACCCACACTGCACTTAATGATGAAAGATATAGCAGATTTATGGCAGTCAAGTCAATGCTAGAGGACAAGATATCACAACAATATGAAACTGCGTCCCGCCATTCTAACATTTCAAGGCACTCCAAGGCTTCATCCTGTTCCTCCGAAATCTATTGCTCAGTCCTCATCGCTAAGGTCTCGCTCACAGCACTCTTCGCTGAGTACCTCATTGGTGTTGGCACGCGCAAAAGCGGAAGCAGCAAAGGTACAAGCTCACTGCATTAGAAAGGAAGCAGCCATTAAGGCACAAGTCGCAGAGACACAAGCGCTATCGCAAGCTAATCAAGCAGCTATACAGGCTCAGGCGCAAGCTATACAATCCCAATCTCAAGCTAATCAAGCAGCTATACAGGCTCAGGCGCAAGCTATACAATCCCAATCTCAAGCTAATCAAGCAGCTATACAGGCTCAGGTGCAAGCTATACAATCCCAATCTCAAGCTAATCATGCAGCTATACAGGCTCAGGCGCAGCTGACCAAAGCCAAGGCTGAAGCTGAGTTGGAGGTTCTACAGAAAGAAAGGGAAGAAGCAGCAGCCATGGTTGAACTCAGAGTTCTTGAAGAAGCAGCTGAAGAAGAAGAAGCTTATCATCCTATGTCCAAGATATCTAATAACTCAGAAGGGTGTACCCTGCAATTCGTCCTAGACCAAAGCAATGTCAATGCATTTGCACCAGAAGATTTGGCCTCTGCACGCCAGCCTACTGAACTTATGCGAGTAGGAAAGAGGCAGCTGATAACTATACAGTTGAGCCTAGTCCAGTGGACAGTTCATTTCCTTTCAAACCTATGGCACCGTACACAGTATTTCAGTTGCCATTAGAGCCGCTTCAAAATCATCAAATCACTTTAAAACCTCCTGAGACTAGTTACATAGCATCCAAGACGCTGGCGCAAACATTACCAGATGTGAAGCCTTTATTTACGCTCAACCCAGCTGCCACTCCATTCCATCTTCCAACCCCCAAACATAGGGTATCAGATGGTGCCAACAACACCAGCGAGGGAGAAGTTCCCATCGCCATGATGCAGGAAAGAAATAACGCATCAGAAATCGCTAAGTACCTCACTCTCAGGGACCTCATCAGTACTAGCCTTACGAACTTTGATGATCGCCCAGAGAACTATAGAAGTTGGAAGGCCACCTTCAAGACAACAGTTCAAACCCTTGCTGTACCGCCTATGCAAGAACTTGATTTACTAATTAGATGGCTAGGTCCATGGTCGTCAAACTGTGTTAAGAGACTCAAAACCGCTCATATCTACGAACCAGTCAAAGGCCTTCGTCTCGCATGGGAAAGATTAGAGCAGACATACGGCGGCTCGGAAGTAGTTGAACGTGCCTTATTTAAACGATTATACGACTTTCCTGGATTATCCAATACAGACCGCCAAGGGTTCCAGGAATTAAGCGATCTTCTTCTTGAGTTTGAAATCGTCAAGGAGACCCGCAGCTACCAGGTCTCAGCTTTCTTGATACCTCCCATGGTGTGGGCCTGATCGTGGAGAAATTACCCTCAATATTCAAGACCAATGGGCAACAACAGGTTCAAAATACAAGGAGCAACATCGTGTTCCCTTTCCACCATTTTCATTCTTCTGTAAGTTCATCAAGGACTTAGCTAGAGCTAAAAACGATCCGAGCTTCAACACCTTAGGAACCAACATCTTTGGCTCTACTAAACAGAGACACGAGACTTTCAGTCCCAGACAGGGGGGCTCTAAAGGTCTAATTTCAGTAAAAAAAGACAGGGGCTGTGCCCACTACTAACAATAGAATTGAAAGCCCTAAGGAACCCGATCATCATTGCCCTATCCATGATAAAGCACATCCTTTAAGGAAATGCTGTGTCTTCATAGCAAAGCCCTTTGAGGAACGTAAGGAGTTCCTAAGGAGTCATGATATCTGCTTCAGATGCTGTGCATCCACTGAGCACTTCGCCAGAGACTGTAAGGTTCCAGTCAAGTGTTCTGAATGCAATAGTGATCTACACATGTCCGCTGTTCACCCGGGACCAATTAGGCAGAACCTAGAACCAGTAAACTGGCACAAGCCCCATTCCGATCAAGGCGGGGAGAGTCATGGCGGGGAGAGTGCCGACCGACCAACCACAAACGTCACGCCCAGATGCACAAAGGTATGTGGAGAAGGACTTGTGTGCGGTAAGTCTTGTTCTAAGATTTGCCTCGTGGATGTGTTTCCTACTGCACAACCAGAGAAGACCATAAGAATGTATGCTATTCTAGATGACCAAAGTAATCATTCCCTAGCTAGCCCTAAGTTCTTTGATCTGTTCAGGATTGAGGGAGAAACTAGACCCTACACTCTAGGAACATGCTCTGGTCTTGTGACAACCTCAGGAAGAAGTGCTAATGGTTTCACCTTGAAGCCCATCAAAGGAGATAAGAAACTCTCTCTTCCAACCCTTATTGAGTGTGACAAATTGCCAGACACAAGGAATGAGATTCCCACACCTGAAGCCGCACAGCATTACCCTCATCTCAGGAACATGGCCAGAGAGATTCCTCCCCTTGATAACCATGCCAAGATCTTACTAATATTCTAAAAACATCAGAAAGCAGCTTAAATCCCAAGGAGTCAGCTGCAGAAGAATGTTCCTGGACAGAAGGGCAGCTTGTAGAAAGGCCTTCAGGATTTCAATTGGAGCTCTCTTTAAGCCCTTCCCAGCTTTGCAGTCCTCACGCAGTTTATCATAATGAATCCTATATCATCACTGACAACAAGCCTTCTGATTCATGAAGTTCTGACGAGATACAGCAGAAACTTGAGTCTTCCAGTCAACCGTTTGACAATGAGTTTAATTCTGTAAAAGAAGTATCTTCTGAACGTTCTCTAAAGGAGGTTCCTTCAACACAGGAAGAGTTCATTTCAGATACTTTGCAAGAACCTTCAGTTCCATCTGCAGTTTTTGATTGCACTCAAGAGGATCACAGTTCTTCCCAGTCTTCAATGGATGAGCACCTTCATACTGCTCAGCCTTTTCTGAAAACCACAGGGAAAAGTTCTCTGCCAATGTCCATGACAAATACTGCATGTCAACAACCCAAGTCCGTACGTACAAAGACAGATCCCATTTCAGAAGTGAAAAGCAGACATGAGCATTTGCATTCACGATTCATAGACAGAAAGCAATCTAAATGTAAATCAGCCTCACAAAATAAGCGCTTTCGCTCTAAAACTTTGGCAAGATCAAGGAGAACCAAGTCTCGCTCAGCTTCTAATGAAAGCAACAGACAATCTCCTGTAGTAAAAAAGAAGAAATCCATATCTGGGGTGCATAAAAGATCACTCAAGAATAAACCAAAAAATATAGGAAATATTCCTGTGCCATCTGGCGTTTTCAAAGAGCACAACCTTTATAAGTTTCGGTGGAAGCAGGTACAACATCTCGCGAGTCAGTTCTGGGAAAAGTGGGTAAGAAAGTATCTCTGCCTCTTGCAAGAATGCAGAAGGTGGCAAGAACTAAGGCCTAATTTAAAGGAAGGAGATTTTGTTCTGTTAAGAGACAAACAAGTTAATCGTCTCGACTGGCCTACTGGACTTATTACTAAAGTCATTTCCAGTTCGGATGGAAAGAACTTCCATGTTTAGATTCTTTCTACCAGAGATGCTTATCATCTTCTAGGACTGTTTCCAGTACCAGCTCTATGGTCAGAAATGAAGACATATCTTTTTTCGGTTTGAATAAATGCTCATTGCTGTTTCCTTTTCAGGTTTATGGACATTATTTATCTGTTTATTCATCAGGTTTATGGACATTATTAATTGTTATTTTATACAATTGTATGCATATGCATAGTGGTATCTACCGATACCAGACGGGAGTGTTCTGTTTCAGTACCTTGCATTGTGTAATGGTATGCTCCTCTCTTCCCCCCCCCCCCTCTGTTTCAGCATCTAGTTGGTTCAGTCTAGCCACTTCCTGTTTTCCCTGTCATGCATTGCTGTTTTGTGTGCTCTGACTCTGAGGAGAATCTGAGGAGAATCTGTGTAGTATGTCATCTTCTTATCAAGGAAAATATTAGTGGCATAATTCTTTTACCATCTGGATTCCCTGCATATCTTGCAATACAATCTCCGGATTAAAAACTACTTGATTAACTCCTGGGTGTTTGATGCGTAAACTGTAAGTGGAGAATGTCTGATTCAACCTCACAGATGCGTGATTGTATAAAGCTGACATTTCGAAACGCCACAGGCAGTGTGAGGGAAATTACTATATGGGGCAGTGTGGGGGAAATTACTATATGGGGCAGTGTGGGGGAAATTACTGTATGGGGACAGTGTGTGGGAAATTACTATATGGGGGCAGTGTGGGGAAATTACTATATGGGGGCAGTGTGGGGAAATTACTATATGGGGCAGTGTGGGGAAATTACTATATGGGGGCAGTGTGGGGAAATTACTATATGGGGCAGTGTGGGGAAATTACTATATGGGGGCAGTGTGAGGAAATTACTATATGGGGCAGTGTGGGGAAATTACTATATGGGGGCAGTGTGAGGGAAATTACTATATGGGGCAGTGTGGAGGAAATTACTATATGGGGGCAGTGTGAGGGAAATTACTATATGGGGGCAGTGTGGGGAAATTACTATATGGGGGCAGTGTGAGGAAATTACTATATGGGGCAGTGTGGGGAAATTACTATATGGGGCAGTGTGGGGAAATTACTATATGGGGCAGTGTGGGGAAATTACTATATGGGGCAGTGTGGGGAAATTACTATATGGGGCAGTGTGGGGAAATTACTATATGGAGGCAGTGTGGGGAAATTACTATATGGGGGCAGTGTGGGAAATTACTATATGGGGCAGTGTGGGGAAATTACTATATGGGGCAGTGTGGGGAAATTACTATATGGGGGCAGTGTGAGGAAATTACTATATGGGGCAGTGTGGGGAAATTACTATATGGGGCAGTGTGGGGAAATTACTATATGGGGGCAGTGTGGGGAAATTACTATATGGGGCAGTGTGGGGAAATTACTATATGGGGGCAGTGTGAGGAAATTACTATATGGAGGCAGTGTGGGGAAATTACTATATGGGGCAGTGTGGGGGAAATTACTATATGGGGCAGTGTGGGGAAATTACTATATGGGGCAGTGTGGGGAAATTACTATATGGGGCAGTGTGGGGAAATTACTATATGGAGGCAGTGTGGGGAAATTACTATATGGGGCAGTGTGGGGAAATTACTATATGGAGGCAGTGTGGGGAAATTACTATATGGGGGCAGTGTGGGGAAATTACTATATGGGGCAGTGTGGGGAAATTACTATATGGGGCAGTGTGGGGAAATTACTATATGGGGCAGTGTGGGGAAATTACTATATGGGGGCAGTGTGGGGAAATTACTATATGGGGCAGTGTGGGGAAATTACTATATGGGGCAGTGTGGGGAAATTACTATATGGGGGCAGTGTGGGGAAATTACTATATGGGGGCAGTGTAGGGAAATGACTATATGGGGCAGTGTGGGGAAATTACTATATGGGGCAGTGTGGGGAAATTACTATATGGGGGCAGTGTGGGGAAATTACTATATGGGGCAGTGTGGGGAGAAATTACTATATGGGGGCAGTGTGGGGGAAATTACTATATGGGGGCAGTGTGGGGGAAATTACTATATGGGGGCAGTGTGGGGGAAATTACTATATGGGGCAGTGTGGGGGAAATTACTATATGGGGGCAGTGTGGGGGAAATTACTATATGGGGGCAGTGTGGGGGAAATTACTATATGGGGGCAGTGTGGGGGAAATTACTATATGGGGCAGTTTGGGGGAAATTACTATATGAGGGTAGTGTGGGACGTTTCTATTAGGGGACATTATTTTTGGGGACACTATACAGGGATTATTACCTGGAGCACAATATAGCGTGTTGCCATTATTACTGGGGGCACTCTAGAGGATATTATAACTGCTGTAGACACTATAGGGATCTTTGGGGTCATTTATCAAACTGTTGTAGTAGAACTGGCTTAGTTGTCCGTAGCAACATGCTCCACCTTTCATTTTGGACAGCTCCTCTGGAAAAGGAAAGGTGGAATCTAATTGGTTGCTATGGGCAACTAAGCCAGTTCTAATTTACACCAGTTTGATAAATGACCCCAATTATGAGAAATCTAACGTGTCTGTGTAACAAACTCTGTAGAGACGAGATGCGGCTGAAAGAATTAGTCATGGCGGTCTGGGTCAGACGGAGGAGAAGAGGAAAGAGAAGATCTACATGACAGGAGAAGTCGCTGGATGTAAGAGGTATGTGGTGCTGTATTTTTACTACTGTGACCTGCGTCTCATCTTCTCCTCCAAGTCTTTTTTATCATAATCATATGTATTTTAAGTTTGGCAACTGAAATTTTAATTTGTCACCTGCAGTCCTATGTAACAGCCCAGATACCAGTGATAACTCTCTGTGTGCAGATAATGTTGTACATGTTCCCTGCAGTCCTATGTAACACCCCACATAACACAATAGTTCACTGTGTTATGTGGGGTGTTACATAGGACTGCAGGTAACATCTATGACATCTGTACTCAGAGAGTTATGAGATGGTGGGGGTCCGACTCCTGGCCCCCCGCCAATCAGCTGTTTGAGGAGACCGCGATGTCCCAGCTAGCGCCGCAGCCTCTTTGCTCAGCGCTGTCCATTTGATAGCACTGCGCTTGGTACTGCTGCTCAGCCCCAATCACTCAGATGGGACAGAGCTGCACCTCGGCCATGTGAACGATGAATGTGACGTCATATGGCCGAGGAAGAGACTGTGACGCTCACAAAGCACCGCAGCCCGAGTTGGGTAGACAGCCCCAGGCCTATCATGCACTTAATCCACCCCTGGTTGTCATTTATATTCTCTTCCCCATTGACCACTTGGAAGCGCCCCCAAATCGCCCTTGAATTCCCACAAAATGTCAACTTTGGGGTGGGGGTGTAGTGCCCTAGAGCCAGGATACTTTAAAGGATGGACATTCGTGGATATTTTCCTCTATTGCTACTATGCAACTCCCTACTTTATTGCACTTTGAAGGGTTAACTTGCACTGTGATTTATGCTGTTGTGTCCTGTATTGTTTTGCACTTTAGTTCTTCCAGTGAAGAAGGACACTAGTTTACTGCAGACCATGGCTCTCTGGACTTACTTCCCATTGGGGTGTGCAGTGGATGGGTTACTACCAGGGGTTCCTTAAAGTGAAAGAGTTTTTTGTCATGGTGCCAGTTGCATTTCAGCAACGTGGGACTAAGTCTCCCTATGTAGAAGGTGATGGTGGAACCCAGGTTTAAGAATGCCAGAGTGGTATGAGGGTGGCCTAAAATGTCCCTCTTTTGCACTTGTCACGGTGCTTCTACCTTGATATCCTGGAACCTCCTGGAGTCGTCCGAAGCAGTGCAAATAGGGTTAACAGTTGAGGGATTGGTGGAATAAATTGAGTCCAGACTTGTATTGATTTGGTAACAGCTTTACTTGCATAAACTTTCATCAAGGAACAATCTCCCAACTTTATCTTGGTTATCAGCAGGTTTTGGCATTAATTCTGGCAGGAAAACATATTCGGCTCTGCTACATCTGTCACTTTCTTTAGCTCTGCTGTTCTATCAGGAATAAATAGAATCTTTTCCTTTCTGCTGTGCTTAGCTTTCTGTAATCTGGTCTGTCTTTATCTTTATCCTGGGAACTTTACTCCTGGCTTCTGAGGCTTGCAGCTTGGGGCTCTATGCCCAACAGAGCTGCAGGTGTGCTCTTCTGGCTTGCACATGACCTTCCTCTTGCAGAAGGTACTCTAGTCTGACCTTTACTAACTGAAACTCCTCTCTCAGTGAAGAGGGCTAGAAAGACAAGTTCCATTCTCTGTATACTAGCTCTGCTATAGGTGCCGTCATCTGCTGGTGAACCAGGCACACTACATGAACATTAACAATTTAAACATAGGAAATGCACAGTGTGGAGGACCTGGACAAAATACACAGAATAACACCTTACCAGCACACACAGATGGGAGCTGGGCGTAGGAGTGGTAATGCAACTCGGGGCGTTACAAGTGCACCATAGTTTACTATCCCTTCTGGAGAGCAGAAACATGTGGTGGTACCTCGAAGACCCAGCACAGTGTTGGGGCCACCCCAAACCCAGCCATTGCAATTTGGCATCATGAACAGGATACAGTCCAGTGCCAGTAGTGCAAGTCATCGTGGATCCAGCCTTAGTGGATCAAGACTCCCAGTGGGGACTACAGGAATGCATCAGCCTGCATCTGAGATGAACATCTGCAATCATAAGGGTTCCCCTAAGGGTTTCTGCCACAAGCAAGTGACTCTGCTAGTGAGACTGTGTCCTGCATTACTAGCTAGAGAATGGCTAGTGAGGAACTGTGTTACTGCTGACTTCGACTGCTGTGTGCTACCTGAAGCGCAAAGTGGAGAAAAGTCCCCGTGTGATTGCTGAGGAACTGAAAAAGATTTGTCAGATGCGGGTACTGAAGTTTCAGCTCAGACAATAAGGCGCACACTGCGTAATGAAGGCCTCCATGCCAGAACTCCCAGGCGCACCCCCTTGCTGTCTCCAAAGAATAAGAAGAGTCGACTGCAGTATGCCAAAAGTCATGTGGACAAACCACAAAAGTTTTGGGATAGTGTTCTGTGGACTGATGAAACAAAATTAGAACTGTTTGGGCCCATGGATCAACGCTATGTTTGGAGGAGGAAGAACAAGGCCTATGAAGAAAAGAACACCTTGCCTACTGTGAAGCATGGCGGGGGTCAATCATGCTTTGGGGCTGTTTTGCTTCTACAGGTACAGGGAAGCTTCAGCGTGTGCAAGCTACCATGAATTCTCTTCAGCACCAGGAGATATTGGGAGCTTGGGAGACGTTGGACCTTTCAACAGGACAATGATCCCAAGCATACCTCCAAGTCCACTAGAGCATGGCTGCAGATTAAAGGCTGGAACATTTTGAAGTGGCCATCGCAGTCACCAGACTTAAATCTGATTGAGAACCTCTGGTGGGACTTAAAGAAAGCAGTTGCAGCGCGCAAGCCTAAGAATGTGACTGAACTGGAGGCTTTTGCCCATGAAGAATGGGCGAAGATACCCGTAGATCGCTGCAAGACACTTGCCTGAGGACATGTGAGGAGAGAAGATCGCAGGGCTGCAGTAGAAGCAAGTTTGTCAGTGAGAGGTGAGTCCGCACTGTGACTGCCTTTTGTCTGTGGGACAGGGAACTCTTCCAGGGGCTGCTGGATGTTGTAGTAGACAAGCAGATTGATGCTGTTTGTTTTACTGCTTCATTAAGCAGTTGGCCTCCATGACACCTCTCCCCCCATATCCTGTCCTATCTCAGGAGCCCCTGCTGTCTCCTTTCCTCCCTCATGTATCCAAAGCTCCTGCCTCCTATTGCTTCCCTGCACAGACCTTCTGCCACTACTTCTTATATGAATCCCCCTTAGAGCCCCTTCCACCTACTTGCTGTGTTCACCCCTCCTGTCCATCCATGGCCCCGGGCCTCTGTCTCACTCCTCTGCCTTTCATTATGGTGGTGTCTAAACCGCATGCACCATAAGGATCTTCTAACATCACAGGGTCATGTGACTGTGCCCCCCACCCTGTACTGTGCCCCTCACCCCGTATTGTGCCCCCTTATACCCTTATACCCTGCTCCACCAATGATAGATATGTGAGGGGGCCACTGGGGGGTCATTACACTGTGAGGGTCCCTTACACAGTATAATGACCCCCAGTGAATCCATTTAGTATAATGATACCCATTGACCCTCCATTCAATATAATGACCCCCAGTGCCCCCTCCATACAGTATAACCCCCAGTGTGGGAGTGACTGGGGGTCATTATTCAGAATGTAGGGCCACTGTGGGGTCATTATACTGTGTGGGGGACACTAGGGGTTATTATACTGTGAGGGCCCCTTACACAGTATAATGACCACCAGAGCCTCCATTCAATATAAGTAAATATACCCCAGTGAACACTATACAATATAATGACCCCCAGTTCCCCCTCCATACAGTATAACCCCCAGTGTGGGGACCACTGGCATCATGAACAGGATACAGTCCAGTTCCAGTAGTGCAAGTCATCGTGGATCCAGCCCTAGTGGATCAAGACTGCCAGTGGGGACTACAGGAATGCAATAACCTGCATCTGAGATGAACATCTGCAATCATAAGGGTTCCCCTAATGGTTTTTGCCACAAGCAAGTGACTCTGCTAGTGAGACTGTGTCCTGCATTACTAGCTAGAGAATGGCTAGTGAGGAACTGTGTTACTGCCTTATTGTGCTACTGTACTTTGCTACCATATCAGTAGATATTTAATGTGATACGTCCGCTAGTCCTGGGGCATCTAGAAGTTCCCCAACTTTGCCCAGCGCTAGCACCTGGCAAGGTTGGGCAGCTGCCAGGGACCACTGCTTCTGGGGGGGCACTGAGCTGCTATGAGCACTTCCATCAATACAGATGGAAGAACTCATTGCTGGAGCTGCTGACATTTCACTTACGCAGTACCCCTTCTGGAGGGCCCTCTGATAGTCAAATGAGGCTGCTGCTGAGATTCAGACACGCCCACGTACAATATAATGACCCCTAGTGCCCCCTCCATACAGTATAACCTCCAGTGTGGGGACCACTGGGGATCATCATTCTGAATGGGGGGGCAGCTGGGGGTTATTAGCAATAATCCCGAGTGTGGCTCGGGTTACATTACACTGCAGACAGCGGTGGCTCCTGAGCCACACTCGGGATTACCATGAGTTAATCTGAGCAGGCGCAGGGATGGATGTGGACAGCACACAGTGTGCTGTCCGCATCCGCGAACTTCCGGCCGCAGCTCGGGAAGATTGTACCGCTCCGGGTACAAAATGAATGAAAATAATAATAATAATAATAAGGGGCTCTGGACTGGTGGTGCATGTGTTTGGTGCCATTTGGTGGTTAGTATTTTGTTATTTTGCGCACTTATCTTGTATAATGCTTGGATGTAATTCCTAAATTATGACTCTTCTGCTCACCCATATAAACTACTGGTGTTATAGTGGCATTGTCCATTATATACTAAGCTAGCCACCTTGTTTTGTGCACTGGCCTTGTAATTTGGCTGCACCTTTTTCCCATGCATCACCAGTCCTTTGATATGTGTTATTTGTTTTTAAGTGATTTTAACTTGTTTGTCCAGTGATGTCCAGTTTTGTTTTCATGATCTTATGTGTATAAATAAAGTTTTTCAAAGCTTTAAATTAAGTGATGTTTTTTGAATTTTTTGTCCATTTATTTTTGATTGGTTTACAAAATGAATGAAGACATCGTACCGCTAGGGAGGTTAAATAAGCACTCCCATCGTAAAGCTAAAGGTATGTCCACAAGTATGTGAGAACTGTTCTGACTGTTGCTTCACCCCTGCTACAGGTCTCCTTTCTGCTTTCTGGTTTCCATCCTTATCTGCCTTTTCTCTCTACTATATTCATTAAAAATGGCTGCTGCTCTTTCAAAATGTCTTCCCATGTGTCTACAGTCTACAAGTCCCAGAATACTGCTGTCCGAAGGGGGAGAGTGTAAACGAGGGCGGGCGTTCCCTCTCTGTATTCTCATCGTCCTGACAGGACCTTATGATGTCACTCGGTCATGTGAATATCAAAACACGTATTTGATTAAATTATTATGCTTAATTTCCTAATATAAAGTGGATTGTAGATTAGCTAACAAGGATCTATGCATCTGCTGGTTCTTTCATTTCTCTGCTAGGTTTAAGCCATGTGACTTGAACTGGTCATGTGACCATGTGATTCTAGGCATTCTATGTTGGTGTGGAGGAGGCGGTGCTGTAGTGGGAGGAGCTAAGAGCTGCTGAGGGGCGGAGTTACAGCAGCTGACAATCTTTCTTTAGACTCTGCTTGTAGTTTCCATCTGCACAGGAAAGAGAGAAACTGACTTTGGAAAACGCAACTATGAGGACAGAATGGTTTGTCCTATCTAGCCACATGATGCAGTGACCGAAAATGAAGATGTGAATTTCTCTGTAAAGAAAGCATCTCAAAATGTAACTTTGTTCGGAAAGGAGGTTTAATATCTATTTGAAATGCAAGTCGGAAATATAACCCCATGGGAGTGGTTCTTTAATGTGCCAATTAAAAATTATAACAACCGGTTACCCCAAACTTACCAGGGAAAATAGCAATTGAGACGCCTGAAACTGATCCAACAAATAACCAAAAAACCCAAGAGGCTCAACAAAAAGAAATGGATGACTATAATGTCAAAGCTGAGGCTAAAACACCACCGGACAAACAAAATGAATGGGAGTCTGCTCCCTATGAGATCGAAGCATGACCAGTCTGATGACCTTACTGAGGTCCACCAACTACCAGCTTGATGACCGTAGGCTTGACCACTGATAACCAGCTTGACGTCCATAGCCTTGACCAGCCATGTGCACCCCGCATGTTCCTCAAAACAAGCTGACGAGATGCATAATCAGATGCCAGGCAGATTACAGCATCGACAGCTAGCCAAACACAAGTGGGGACAAAGCCAAGTCTTCCAGCTACTATCAAGTGAGGTCTTATAATAGAAGAATAATGACTCGTTGGCCCCTGAAGTCACAATCTCTTTATTTCTATACGTCTGAAGTTACAGCACTGAGCTCTTCAGGATTGTCAGGATGGATCCCAGCGCCAGGATGATGGCGGCATAGCTGGACTTGATGCTGGTGCTGCCGTTGAAGTTACACAGGTTGGTGGAGCAGCAGGAGACGGTGGCGGTGATGCCAGATATGGTAGTGGTAAGAGGAGTGCAGGACTCTGCACAACTCTTAATGATGGAAGTGGCCGAGATCCCACCTGCAGTGGAGAAAACAGAAATGTGATAATCTGACCGGCACTGGTCATGTGACCATACAGTGTTGTTATTAAAGGGGCGGGGTTGTGACTACCTGTCGTTACCAAGATTACATGTTATGATTAAATATGTGCAGTCAATGGAGTCAGAAGCCCGATCATAGCTGAATGAGGACCACTCAGGGGCCCCATAGTGACAAAACTGAGATTCTGAACTCACCAACTGAGCCGCTTGCCGCTGATGTCAGACAGGACGTTGCGTTACTTGTGCAGTTTGTCTCCGTCAGGCATTTGGAGTTGCTATCTTGTGCCTCACAGGTGTAACATCGTAGACTGTAAGCTGCGGGCAAGAGGAGAGAGGATACAGATTACATATGAACGAGTATCTAAGAGAGTGCTGAGCTGTGTATCTAATCCTATCCTGTGTGATACTGTCTGCTGAGCTGTGTATCTAATCCTATCCTGTGTGATACTGTCTGCTGAGCTGTGTATTCAATTCTATAATGTGTGATACTGTCTGCTGAGCTGTGTATCTAATCCTATCCTGTGTGATACTGTCTACTGAGCTGTGTATCCAATCCTATAATGTGTGATACTGTCTGATGAGCTATGTATCTAATCCTACCATGTATGATACTATCTGCTGAGCTGTGTATTTAATCCTGTTGTGTTTGTTACTGTCTGCTAAGCTGTGTATCTAATCCTACCCTGTGTGATACTGTCTGCTGAGCTGTGTATCTAATTCTATCATATGTTATACTATCTGCTGAGCTGTGTATCCAATCCTATAACGTGTGATACTGTCTGCTGAGCTGTGTATTTAATCCTATCCTGTGTGATACTGTCTGCTGAGCTGTGTATCTAATACTATCCTATGTGATACTGTCTGATGAGCTGTGTATCTAATCCTATCCTGTGTGATACTGTCTGCTGAGCTGTGTATCTAATCCTATCATGTTACTGTCTGCTGAGCTGTGTATCTAATCACATCATGTGTGATACTATCTGCTGGGCTGTGTATCTAATTCTATCATGTGCGATACTATCTGCTGAGCTGTGTATCTAATCATATCATGTGTGATACTGTCTGCTGAGCTGTGTATCTAATCCTATCCTGTGCGATACTATCTGCTGAGCTGTGTAGCTAATCATATAATGTGTGATACTGTCTGCTGGGCTGTGTATCTAATCCTATTCTGTGTGATACTGTCTGCTGAGCTGTGTATCTAATACTATTCTGTGTGATACTGTCTGCTCAGCTGTGTATCTAATCCTATCATGTGTGATACTGTCTGCTGAGCTGTGTATCTAATCCTATCATGTGTGATACTGTCTGCTGAGCTGTGTATCTAATTATATTATGTGTGATAGTATCTGCTAAGCTGTGTATCTAATCCTATAATGTGTGATACTGTCTTCTGAGCTGTGTATCTAATCCTATTCTGTGTGATACTGTCTGCTGAGCTGTGTATCTAATACTATTCTGTGTGATACTGTCTGCTCAGCTGTGTATCTAATCCAATAATGTGTGATACTGTCTGCTAAGCTGTGTATCTAATCCTATCCTGTGTGATACTGTCTGCTGAGCTGTGTATCTAATTATATTATGTGTGATAGTATCTGCTGAGCTGTGTATCTAATCCTATCCTGTGTGATACTGTCTGCTGAGCTGTGTATCTAATCCTATCCTGTGTGATACTGTCTGCTGAGCTGTGTATCTAATCCTATTATGTGTAATACTGTGTACTTCCAAATCTCAGAGTGAGGGCGCCGGGGCCAAAAATGGGACTTCTCTCCCTCGTATTCCCGTCAGAGCTAGTACACCCTGCAGAACCTCGTAATACGGAGTCATCGTCCTGACAAGGTTCACTCTAGGCCGGTATAACAGGGAGAGGTTCCAGACTGGCCGCACTTGTCAGAGTGAAGATTTCCCAGCAGTTTCCATCCTGCACAAGACATATAGTTATTATTGTGCGGACTGTAATACACACTGTGCCGGGCCGCAGGTGATGAAGGGTTAAGGGGCTTATTCAGACATTTTATATTGATGATCCTCATGATAGATCAGATCTCCAGGGGTCCAACTCCCCCAAACCCCCCGCCCGCCCTGGTGAGTGCTGCGGTCCCCTCACAGCTTACCATGCACAGCGCCATACATTGTGTAGTGGCTGTGCTTAGTATTGCAGCTCAGCCCCATTCACCGAGTGCTGCGGACTCTTCAAACAGCTGATCGGTGGGAGTCCATAGGGTCAAATACACTGGCGGATCCAGGGGGTGGGGGTGGGACGGGGGGTACGTGTACAGAGAATATAGTGAGAGTCAGAGAGAGGGCTTCCGATCGCCCTACTCCCCCATTCCGCCGGCCTCGCCCGGCTAACGTGTGGGCTGTCAGCTCAGGCTGTCGCTGTACTGCTGAGCACCGGCCGGTGACATCACACGTTGGCGCTCGGACTCAGCGCGGTATATATGTGGTTGGTGGTGGGGGGGGGGAGCTGCATGCGCGGTCGGACAGAGTACTGTACATACTACATTGGCGTACTGAAGTAGAGCTGAGCTAGAGCTTCTAGCCTGAACCTGTCCCTGTCTGGACCAGCCTAGGCGACTAGGTGAGCTTGGGCAATCATGCTCCAGTGCCATGCCGGCTGGCCACCACACTTTTAATAGTGTACTAACTGTTCTAAATAGTTTACTACCTAATACTAAATACCTTACTGCCTGTCCCCACTCCCCAGGTCCCCACTCCCCAGGTCCCCACTCCCCAGGTCCCCACTCTCCAGGTCCCCACTCCCCAGGTCCCCACTCCCCAGGTCCCCACTCTCCAGGTCCCCACTCCCCAGGTCCCCACTCCCCAGGTCCCCACTTCCCAGGTCCCCACTCCCAGGTCCCCACCCCCAGGTCCCCACTCTCCAGGTCCCCACTCCCCAGGTCCCCACTCCCCCAGGTCCCCCACTCTCCAGGTCCCCACTCCCCCAGTGTCCCCACTCCCCAGGTCCCCACTCTCCAGGTCCCCACTCCCCAGGTCCCCACTCCCCAGGTCCCCACTCCCCAGGTCCCCACTCTCAGGTCCCCACTCCCCAGGTCCCCACTCCCCAGGTCCCCACTCTCCAGGTCCCCACTCCCCAGGTCCCCACTCCCCAGGTCCCCACTCTCCAGGTCCCCACTCCCCAGGTCCCCACTCCCCCAGGTCCCCACTCTCCAGGTCCCCACTCCCCAGGTCCCCACTCCCAGGTCCCCACTCCCCAGGTCCCCACTTCCCAGGTCCCCACTCCCCAGGTCCCCACTCCCCAGGTCCCCACTCTCCAGGTCCCCACTCCCCAGGTCCCCACTCCCCAGGTCCCCACTCCCCAGGTCCCCACTCCCCAGGTCCCCACTCTCCAGGTCCCCACTCCCCAGGTCCCCACTCTCCAGGTCCCCACTCCCCAGGTCCCCACTCCCCAGGTCCCCACTCCCCAGGTCCCCACTCCCCAGGTCCCCACTCCCCAGGTCCCCACTCCCCAGGTCCCCAGCCCACTGGCCATACAATGTAATGTGTCTGTTGCTTTTAGTGTTTGGAAAGTGACACTGTTATCAGTATATTTCTACCTTTTTACACATAATTGTGTATTGTTTGTTACTATTTTGTCCGGAAATATATTGCTCTATAATCAGTATACAAACTCCTGATGAAAATGTCTCCAAAACTGTTAAATAATAAAGTTATATGGGGTTAAATGTCACCTATTTGTTTGTAATTTTTAAAATCCGTAATTTGGAAAGACAAATGTGACAGTTTTTAAAGGTTAGAGCTGTACGATAGGTTAAATAAAATAGTCTGTTCTATAAGCACCACATTATTCTCTATCTGCCGCCATGAAACAATCTGGAAGTGCCCCTTCCGAGACCAGGCTCTGGATCCGCCGCTGGTCTAATACCGTTTAATGCCCTATAAAACACTGGTACTTGGTGAATTACTTCACGAGGATCTATGTTCTTAATACAAATGTACAGCATCTAACAAAGACGCGGTGAGTCCGGAACATGTCCGGGCCACGATCGCGTCCTGAGCAGTGTGATTGTAAAGCATGAAATAAAAGTGAAAGATTTTACCCAGAAGAGCGGAGGAAATTGCCATATGTGATACTGTCTGCTGAGCCGTGTATCTAATCATATTCTGTGTGATATGTCTGCTGAGCAGTGTATCTAATCATATTCAGTCTGATACTGTCTGCTGAGCCGTGTATTTAATCATATTCAGTGTGATACAGTCTGCTGAGCAGTGTATCTAATCATATTCTGTGTGATAAGTCTGCTGAGCCGTGTATCTAATCATATTCTGTGTGATACTGTCTGCTGAGCAGTGTATCTAATCATATTCAGTGTGATACTGTCTGCTGAGCAGTGTATCTAATCATATTCAGTGTGATACTGTCTGCTGAGCCGTGTATTTAATCATATTCAGTGTGATACAGTCTGCTGAGCAGTGTATCTAATCATATTCTGTGTGATACTGTCTGCTGAGAAGTGTATCTAATCATATTCTGTGTGATACAGTCTGCTGAGCCGTGTATTTAATCATATTCAGTGTGATAAGTCTGCTGAGCCGTGTATCTAATCATATTCTGTGTGATAAGTCTGCTGAGCAGTGTATCTAATCATATTCTGTGTGATAAGTCTGCTGAGCAGTGTATCTAATCATATTCTGTGTGATACTGTCTGCTGAGAAGTGTATCTAATCATATTCTGTGTGATACAGTCTGCTGAGCAGTGTATTTAATCATATTCAGTGTGATACAGTCTGCTGAGCCGTGTATCTAATCATATTCTGTGTGATACTGTCTGCTGAGCAGTGTATCTAATCATATTCTGTGTGATACTGTCTGCTGAGCAGTGTATCTAATCATATTCTGTGTGATAAGTCTGCTGAGCAGTGTATCTAATCATATTATGTGTGATACTGTCTGCTGAGTATCTGTATCTAAGCCTATATATAATGTCTGATACAGTCTCAGAGGTCCACACAGCACTACACCCCCCATCATTCTAGCAGTGCACCCATCCTGCAGGGTCTTACCTGTGGCGGCACAGAGGGCGATCACCAGGAGGAGGCTCGTGTACGCTGCCATTGTGAGCGGAGCGATGTGTAACTGGGGTAAGATCGCCCTTTATATATAGTTCCAGAAAACGTAATATTTCTGTCCTCCCATAAAGCAAACTATGAGGCATTGACCATATAAGGACATGTCGCCTGGGAGTGTCCTGTCACAACCTATACATCTGCACAATGCCTGTCACATATTATACAGCGATCAATAGAAGAGAGACAGTGAGTCCATGAATACAAGTGACTTCACACCGAGGATTCCTGACAACCCGCTCTCTTCATCCAGGAGAGTATAACATGGGGCAGCCAACAATAAATTCCCATATGCTTCTATATGATCCAATATCATAATATACAAAACCAAAAAATTAGATATATGGATCAAAGAGTTAAAAAACTAAACATTTTAAACAACACTATGTATATTTAAATAATCAAAGTTACTTTTATTGAACAATTCATAAACAATCTTGGCATCACATAATTAAAAACACTTAAAAACTACTGGGTTGATGATATGTGGTGGTATTAAACTATCAATATAAAGTGCAAAAACATAGAAGGGGCAGTAATAAATAAAGTCACTGTGCTCATCAATGGGGTATGAATACCACAGAATTACTTGGTAAGTATCTAGTACTGAATGTGATACAACAGCAAGTGCTACAGAATCAAGATACTGTAATAAGAAAGTACTATTACAGATAAATAATACATGATACGTTTTGTAGATACTGACCCAAATGCACACCACAATATCGCCAAGCCATACATTGAACCATATATCAAATTTTTTGGTTTAGTATAACATGGTGTCTGAAGAAATACATATTTACGCTACATGGAAAAAAGTGCTGACCCCTCCACATTTCACTTCCAGGAGCTTTTCTGACCTCACTTTTTACATCCATAGGCAGTAATATGCAGTTGTCCCCCCCATTGCTCTCCTGGGAAGGATTTTTACAAGATTTTGGGTGTTAGTGGCAGAAGAACATTTGTGAGGTCAGACACTGATACTGAAAGAGAGGGCCTTGCTCGCAGTCTCCATTCTGGTGTTGGATGGGGTTGAGATTGGATCTCACTGTGACCTGTCAAGTTCTGCCGCACCAAACTCCCCCGACCTTGCCTTTATGAAGCTGGATTTGTGCACTGGGTGGAACCTCCACTATCTCTGCTTCTACTTCTACTGTCTCTGGTGTTTCCACTATCCCTAGTGACCTGTACTATCTTTGATGCCACTTTGGCCTTGCACTATGTCTGGAAACCCACTACCTCTGGCTCCCCTACTATCTTTGGTGCAACCACTATCTCTGGTGCCTCCACAATTGGTGCACTTCACTATCTCTTGTGTACCAACATCTATGGAGCCCTTCAGCATTTCTGGAGCTCCCACTATTTTGGGTGCACCCCCACTATTTCGGGTGCCATCACCTATCTCTGGTGACCTCACTGTCTCCGGTATATTCATTTTTCTAATGCACATTTAGTGCACACAATCAGGTCCATAATATTGGATGTAGAACATTTGAAAGTCCAGGGGACCTTTAAGTCCTGCTACAAGTTTGACATCCAGTTATTACATAGAATCTGTGGGCATTACATACTGTAGGAACAGGTTTTTCTTCGTATTACATTTCTAGGAGAGGTTCTTTATTGTGTCAGAACATATCTCAGATTTGAAGGTTGCCAGTAGCACAGTAGGAGCAGATGTGGACGTATTGTTTTAAGTCAGTCATCCTTGTGTAGGAAATGATGGTATTTGACTTAGTATCTCTAGCTTTAGTTTGTAGATCACTATCAGAGGTACTCTTTGGTTCTTCTAATTTTGCTTGCATTGGAGGGTTGACTTCTGGGGATCCAAGAGGTTCTGGTGATTTGCTGATTGCTCTGATGTAAATATGTTCTTTTGAGATGGGTGAAGTGTCAAGTGAGGCACTTGTTACTGGCACATCTTTGGTGGGGAGAGGCACTTGTTACTGGTACATGATTGTGGGGAAAGGCACTTGTAACTGGCACATGATTGGGGGTAGAGGCACTTGTTACTGGCACATGTTTGGGGGGAAGGAAATTGTTACTGGCACATGATTGGGGGGAGGCACTTGTTACTGGCAAATGATTGGGGAGAGGCACTTGTTACTGACACATGATTGGGGGGAGAGGCACTTGTTACTGGCACATGATTGGGGGGAGAGGCACTTGTTACTGGCACATGATTGGGGGAGAGGCACATGTTACTGGCACATGATTAGGGGGGGTACTTGTTACTGGCACATGATTGAGGGGGAGTGACATTTGTTACTGGCACTTGAGTGGGGGGGAGGTACTCGTAAATGGCACATGATTGGGGGCATGGAAGAGACTTGTTACTGGCACATGTTTGGGGGGCATGGAGAGACAGTTGTTACTGGCACATGATTGGGGGAAGAGGCACTTGTTACTGGCACATGATTGGGGGGAAAGGCACTTGTTACTGGCACATTATTGAGGAGAGAGGCACTTGTATCTGGCACATGATTGGGGGGCATATAAAGGCACTTGTTACTGGCACATAATTGGGGGGCATGTAGAGGCATTTTTTACTGGCACATGATTGGGGAAAGGCACTTGTTACTTGCACATGATTGGGGGGGAGAGGCATTTGTTACTGGCACATTATTGGGAGGGGGGAGAGAGGCACTTGTTACTGGCAAATCATTGGGGGAAAGAGGCAACTGTTACTAGAACATGATTGGGGGAGAGAGGCACTTATAACTGGCACATGATTGGGGGCATGGAAAGGCACTTGTTACTGGCACATGATTGGGGGGCATAGAGAGACATTTGTTACTGGCACATGATTGGGGGGAGAGGCACTTGTTACTGGCACAGTATTGGGGAAGAGGCACTTGTTACTGGCACATAATTGGGGGAGAGAGGCACTGGTTACTGGCACATAATTGGGGGAGAGAGGCACTGGTTACTGGCACATGATTGGGGGGCATGGAGAGGCATTTGTTACTGGCACATGATTGTGGGAAGAGACATTTGTTACTGGCACATGATTGGGGAGGCACTTGGTACTGGCACATAATAGAGGAGAGGCACTTGTAACTGGCATATGGGGGCAGAGGCACTTGTTACTGGCATATGATTGGGGAGGGGAGGTACATGTTACTGGCACATGACTGGGGGAGAGGCACTTGTTACTGACACATGATTGGGGGGAGGTACTTGTTACTGTCACATGATTGAGGGGCATGGAGAGACATTTGTTACTGGCACATGATTAAGGGAAGAGGCACTTGTTACTGGCACATGATTGAGGGGAAAGGCATATGTTACTGGCACATGAATGGGGGGGGAGGCACTTGTTACTGGCAAATCATTAGGGGAAAGAGGCACTTAGTACTGACACATTATTGGGGGAAGAGGCACTTGTTACTGGCACATGATTGGGGGAAAGGCACTTGTTACTGGCACATCATTGGTGGGGAGAGGCACTTGTTACTGGCACATGATTGGGGGGAAAAGAACTTGTAACTGGCACATGATTGGGGGGCATGTAAAGGCACTTGTTACTGGCACATGATTGGGGGGCATGGAGAGTCATTTTTTACTGGCACATGATTGGGGGTAGAGGCACTTGTTACTGGCACATGATTGGGGGAGAGGCACATGTTACTGGCACATGATTTAGGGGAGGCAATTGTTACTGGCACATGATTGGGGGGAGAGAGGCACTTGTTACTGTGCACATGATTGGGGAGAAGGCACTTGTTACTGGCACATGATTGGGGAGAGAAGCACTTGTAACTGGCAGATGATTGGGGGCATGGAGAGGCACTTGTTACTGGCACATGATTGGGGGCAGAGGCAGTTGTTACTGGCACATGATTGGGGAGAGGCACTTGTTACTGGCACAGTAATTGGGAGGAGAGAGGCACTTGTTACTGGCAAATAATTGGGGGAGAGAGGCACTTGTTACTGGCACATGATTGGGAGAGAGGCACTAGTTACTGGCACATGATTGGGGGGCAGAAAGGCACTGGTTACTGGCACATGATTGGGGAGCATAGAGAGGCATTTGTTACTGGCACATGATTGTGGGAGAGGCACTTGTTACTGGCACATGATTGGGGAAGAGGCACTTGTTACTGGAACATGATTGGGGAGAGGCACTTGAAACTGGCATATGATTGGGGCATGGAAGGCACTTGTTACTGGCATATGATTGGGGAGAGAGGCATTGTACTGACATGATTGAGGGAGAGGCACTTGTTATTGGCACATGATTGAGGAGGAGTGACATTTGTTACTGGCACATGAGTGGGGGGGGGGCACTCGTAAATGTCATATGATTGGGGGCATGGAAGGGACTTGTTACTGGCATATGATTGGGGGAAGAGGCATTTGTTACTGGCACATGATTGGGGAGGGGAGGCACATGTTACTAGCACATGATTGGGGGAGAGACACTTGTTACTGACACATGATTGGGGGAAAGGCACTTGTTACTGGCACATGATTGGGGGGCATGGAAAGGCACTGGTTACTGGCGCATGATTGGGGGGCATGGAGAGTCATTTTTTACTGGCACATAATTGGTGGTAGAGGCACTTGTTACTGGCACATGATTGGGGGGAGGCAATTGTTACTGGAACATGATTGGGGGAGATGCACTTGTTACAGGCACATGATTGGATGAGAGGCACATCTTACTGGCACATGATTGGGGGAGAGGCACTTGTTATTGGCACATGATTGGGGGAGGTACTTGTTAATGGCACATGATTGAGAGGGAGTGACATTTGTTACTGGCACATGAGTGGGGGGGCGAGAGGCACTCGTAAATGGCACATGATTGGCGGCATGGAAAGGGACTTGTTACTGGCACATGTTTGGGGGCCATGGAGAGGCATTTGTTACTGGCACATGATTGGGGGAAGAGGCACTTGTTACTGGTACATGATTGGGGGGAAAGGCACTTGTTACTGGCACATGATTGGGGGAGAGAGGAATTTGTAACTGGCACATGATTGGGGGCATGGAAAGGCACTTGTTACTGTCACATGATTGGGGGGTATAGAGAGGCATTTGTTTCTGGCACATGATTGGGGGAGAGGCACTTGTTACTTACACATGATTGGGGGAAGAGGCATTTGTTACTGGCACATGATTGGGGAGAGAAGCACTTGTTACTGGCACATGATTGGGGGCATGTAGAGGCATTTTTACTGGCACATGATTGGGGAGATGCAGTTGTTACTGGCACATGATTGGGGGAGAGGCACTTGTTACTGGCACATGATTGGGGGAGATGCACTTGTTACAGGAAAATCATTGGAGGAGAGGCACATCTTACTGGCACATGATTGGGGGAGAGGCACTTGTTACTGGTACATGATTGGGGGGAAAGGCACTTGTTACTGGCACATGATTGGGCGGTATACAGAGGCATTTGTTTCTGGCACATGATTGGGGGAGAGGCACTTGTTACTTACACATGATTGGGGGGAGAGGCATTTGTTACTGGCACATGATTGGGGGGGAGAGGCACCTGTTAATGGAAAATCATTGGGGGAAAGAGGAAATTGTTACTGGAACATGATTGGGGGAAAGTGGCACTTGAAACTGGCACATGATTGGGGGGCATAGAGAGACATTTGTTACTGGCACATGATTGGGGGGAGAGGCACGTTACTGGCAAATTATTGGGGAAGCGGCACTTGTTACTGGCACATGATTGGGGGGAGTGGCACTGGTTACTAGCACATGTTTGGGGGGCATGGAGATGCAGTTGTTACTGACACATGATTGGGGGTAGGCACTTGGTACTGGCACATAATAGGGGAGAGCCAATTGTTACTGGCATATGGGGGCAGAGCCACTTGTTACTGGCACATGATTGGGGAGGGGAGGCACATGTTAATGGCACATGATTGGGAGGATAGGCAATTGTTACTGGCACATGATTGGGGGGGAGAGTTACTTGTTACTGACACATGATTGGGTTGGAGAGGCACTTGTTACTGACACATGATTGGGGGGGAGAGGCACTTGTAACTGGCACATGATTGGGGGCATGAAAAGGAACTTGTTACTGGCACATGTTTAGAGGGCATTGATAGACATTTTTTACTGGCACATCATTGGGGGGGAGAGGCATTTGTTACTGGCACATGATTGGGGGAGAGGCAATTGTTACTGGGAAATCATTGGGGGAAAGAGGCAATTGTTACTGGCACATGATTGGGGGAGAGAGGCACTTGAAACTGGCACATGATTGGGGGGCACGGAAAGGCACTTGTTACTAGCACATGATTGGGGGGCATAGAGAGACATTTGTTACTGGCACATGATTGGGGGGAGAGGCACTTGCTACTGACACATTATTGGGGAAGAGGCATTTGTTACTGGCACATAATTGGGGGAGAGAGGCACTTGTTACTGGCACATGATTGGGGGGGGGGGTGGCACTGGTTACTGGCACATGATTGGAGTCCCTGGAGAGGCATTTCTTACTGGCACATGATTGTGGGGAGAGACATTTGTTACTGGCATATTATTGGGGGAAGAGGCTCTTGTTACTGGCACATGATTGGGGGGAGGCACTTGGTACTGGCACATAATAGGGGAGAGGGACTTGTTAATGGCATATGGGAGCAGAGGCACTTGTTACTGGCACATAATTGGGGAGGGGAGGCACATGTTAATGGCACATGATTAGAAGGATAGGCAATTGTTGCTGGCACATCATAGTGGGGGGGGAGAGACACTTTTGACTGCCACATGATTGGGGGGAGGCACTTGTTACTGGCACATGATGAGGGGAGGCACTTGTTACTGGCACATGATTGGGGGGAGGCACTTGTTACTGGCACATGATGGGGGGGAGAGGCACTTGTTACTGTCATATCATTGGGGGTAGAGGCACTTGTTACTGGCACATGACTGGGGGAGAGGCACTTGTTACTGGCATATGATTGGGGGTAGGCAATTGTTACCGGCACATGATTGGGGGGAGAGGCGCTTGTTACTGGTACATGATTGGGGGAGAGGCACTTGTTACTGACACATGATTGGCTGGAAAGGCTCTTGTAAATGTCACATGATTGAGGGGAATTGAATGGCACTTGTTACTGGCACATGATTGGGGGAGAGGCACATGTTACTGGAATATGATTTGGGGGGACGCAATTGTTACTGGCACATGATTGTGGAAGAGGCACCTGTTACTAGCAAATAATTGGGGGGAGAGGCACTTGTTACTGGCACATGTTTGGGGGGCAGGAAAGACATTTGTTACTAGCACATGATTGGGGGAAGACGCACTTTTTACTGGCACATTATTGGGGGAAAGAGGCACTTGTAACTGGCAGATGATTGGGGGGCATGAAAAGGCACGTGTTACTGGCATATGATTGGGAGGCATGGAGAGGCATTTGTTACTGGCTCATGATTGGGGTAGAGGAACTTGTTACTGGCACATGATTTGGGGAGAGGCACTTGTTACTGGCACATGATTTGGGGGGAGGCAATTGTTACTGGCACATGATTGGGGGGAGAGGCACTTGTTACTAGCACATGATTGGTGGGAGAGGCACTTGTTACTGGCACATGATTGAGGGGGAGTGACATTTGTTACTGGCACATGAGTTGGGGGAGAGGCACTTCTAAATGGCACATGATTGGGGGGCATGGAAAGGGACTTATTACTGGCACATGTTTGGGGGGCATGGAGAGACATTAGTTACTGGCACATGATTGGGGGAAGACGCACTTCTTACTGGCAAATCATTAGGCGAAAGAGGCACTTGTTACTGGCACATTATTGGAGGAAAGAGGCACTTGTTACTGGCACATGATTGGGGGTTGGGGGAGGCACTTGTTTCTGGCACATGATTGTTGGTGAGAAGCACGTGTTAATGGAACATGGTTTGGGGGGGAGAGGCACTTGTAACTGGCACATGATTGGGAGGCATGGAAAGGCACTCGTTATTGGCACATGATTGGGGGGCATGAAGAGGCATTTGATACTGGCATATGATTAGGGGGAGAGGCACTTGTTACTGGCACATGATTGGGGGAAGAGGCACTTGTTACTGGAACATTATATGGGGCACTTATAACTGGTACATGATTTGGGGGGGAGAGGCACTTATCACTTGCACATGATCGGGAAGTAGAGGCATTTGCTACTGGCACATAATTGGGGGGTGGGAGGCACTTGTTCCCGACACATGATTGGGGGGCATGGAGAGATATTTTTTACTGGCACATGATTGGGGTTAGAGGCACTTGTTACTGGCACATGATTGGAGGGGAGAGGCACTTGTTACTGGCACATGATTGGGGGAGAGTCACTTGCTACTGACACATGATTGGGGGGGAGGCACTTGTTACTGGCACATGATTGAGGGGGGGCACTTGTTACTGGCACATGATTGTGGGAGAGGCACTTGTAACTGGCACATGATTGGGGGGCATGGAAAGGAACTGGTTACTGGCGCATAATTGGGGGCATGGAGAGTCATTTTTTACTGGCACATAATTAGATGTAGAGGCACTTGTTACTGGCACATGATTGGTGGAGAGGCACATGTTACTGGCACATGATTGGGTGGGAGGCAATTGTTACTGGCACATGATTGGAGGGGGAGATGAACATGTTACTGGCACATGATTGGGGGAGAGCCACTTGTTACTGGCACATGATTGGGGGGAGGTACTTGTTAATGGCACATGATTGAGGGGGAGTGACATTTGTTACTGGCACATGACCGGGGGGGTGGGGCCAGAGGCACTTGTAAATTGCACATAATTGGCGGCATGGAGAGGGACTTGTTACTGGCACATGTTTGGGGGGCATGGAGAGACATTTGTTACTGGCACATGATTGGGAAAGAGGCACTTGTTACTGGCACATGATTGGGGAAAGGCACTTGTTACTGGCACATGATTGGGGGAGAGAGGCACTTGTAACTGGCACATGATTGGAGGGCATGAAAAGGCACTTGTTGCTGGCACATGATTGGGGGGGAGATGCAATTGTTACTGGCACATGATTGGGGGTTGGGGGAGGCACTTGTTACTGGCACATGATTGTTGGGGAGAAGCACTTGTTAATGGAACATGGTTTGGGGGGAGAGGCACTTGTAACTGGCACATGATTGGGAGGCATGGAAAGGCACTTGTTATTGGCACATGATTGGGGGGCATGGAGAGGCATTTGATACTGGCATATGTATGGGGGGGAGAGGCACTTGTTACTAGAACATTATGGGGGGGCACTTATTACTGGTACATAATTTGGGGGGAGAGGCACTTATCACTGGCACATGATTGGGGGGGAGAGGCACTTGCTACTGGCACATAATTGGGGGGGGGGGAAGGCACTTGTTCCCGGCACATGATTGGGGGGCATGGAGAGATATTTTTTTACTGCCACATGATTGGGGGAAGAGGCACTTGTTATTGGCACATGATTGGTGGGTGGAGTCACTTGTTACTGGCACATCATTGGGGGGCATGGAGAGGTATTTGTTACTTGCACATGATTGGGGTAGTGTCACTTGTTACTGGCACATGATTGAGGGGGGAGAGGCACTTGTTGCTGGCACATTATTGGGGGAGGTACCTGTTACTGGCACATGATTGAGGGGGAGTGGCATTTGTTACTGGCACATGAATGGGGGGGGGGGAAGCACGTGTAAAGGGCACATGATTGGGGGCATGGAAAGAGACTTGTTACTGGTACATGATTGGGGGGCATGTAGAGACATCTGTTACTGGCACATGATTGGGGGAAGAGGCACATGTTACTGGCACATGATTGGGGGGAGATGCACTTGTTACTGTCAAATCATTGGGGGAAAGAGGCACTTGTTACTTGTACATTACTGAGGGAGAGAGGCACTTGTAACTGGCACATGATTGGGGGGCATGGAAGGCACTTGTTACTGGCACATGATTGGGGGGCATATATAGGCATTTGTTATTGGCACATGATTGTGGGAGAGGCACTGGTTATTGGTACATGACTTGGGGAGAGGCACTTGTTATTTGCACATGACTTGGCGAGAGGCACTTGTTAATGGCACATGATTGGGGGGAGGCACTTGTTACTGGCACATGATTGAGGGGGGAGGCACTTGTAAGTTGCAGATGATTGGGAGGCATGGAAATTCACTTCTTACTGGTGCATGATTGGGAGCATAGAGAGACATTTGTTACTGGCACATAAGTCGGGAAGAGGCATATAATTGGGGGGGAGAGGCACTTGTTACTGGCACATGATTGTGGGAGAGGCACTTGTAACTGGCACATGATTGGGGGGCATGGAAAGGAACTGGTTACTGGCGCATAATTGGGGGGCATGGAGAGTCATTTTTTACTGGCACATAATTAGATGTAGAGGCACTTGTTACTGGCACATGATTGGTGGAGAGGCACAAGTTACTGGCACATGATTGGGTGGGGGGCAATTGTTACTGGCACATGATTGGAGGGGGAGATGCACTTGTTACTGGCACATGATTGGGGGAGAGCAACTTGTTACTGGCACATGATTGGGGGGAGAGGCACTTGTTTCTGTCACATGATTGGGGGGAGGTACTTGTTAATGGCACATGATTGAGGGGGAGTGACATTTGTTACTGGCACATGACCAGGAGGGCCAGAGGCACTTGTAAATTGCACACATAATTGGCGGCATGGAGAGGACTTGTTACTGGCACATGTTTGGGGGGCATGGAGAGACATTTGTTACTGGCACATGATTGGGGGAAGAGGCACTTGTTACTGGCACAGGATTGGGGGGAAAGGTACTTGTTACTGGCACATGATTGGGGGAGAGAGTCACTTGTAACTGGCACATGATTGGGGGGCATGAAAAGGCACTTGTTACTGGCACATGATTGGGGAGGGGAGCCACATATTAATGGCACATGATTGGGAGGATAGGCAATTGTTGCTGGCACATTATTGGGGGGTGGGGAGACACTTGTTACTGCCACATGATGGGGGGGCACGTGTTAATGGCACATAGTTGAGGGGATGGACTTGTTACTGGCACATGATTGGGGGGAGAGGGACTTGTTACTGACTCATGATTGGGTTGGAGAGGCACTTGTTACTGACACTTGATTGGAGGGGAGAGACACTTGTAACTGGCACATGATTTGGGGTATGGAAAGGAACTTGTTTCTGGCACATGTTTAGGGGGCATGGATAGACATTTTTTTCTGGCACATGATTGGGGGAGAGGCATTTGTTACTGGCACATGATTGGGGGAAGAGGCTCTTGTTACTGGAAAATCATTGGGGGAAAAAGGCAATTGTTACTGGAACATGATTGGGGGAGAGAGGTACTTGAAACTGGCACATGATTGGGGGGTATGGAAAGGCACTTGTTACTGGCACATGATTGGGGGGCATAGAGAGACATTTGTTACTGGCACATGATTGGGGGGAGAGGCACTTGTTACTGGCACATGATTGGAGGGAGAGGCACTTGTTACTGGCACATGATTGTGGGGAGAGACATTTGTTACTGGCACATGATTGGGGGGAGGCACTTGGTACTGGCATATGGGGGCAGAGGCACTTGTTACTGGCACATAATTGGGAGGAGGCACTTGTTACTGGCACATGATGGGGGGGAGGCACTTGTTACTGGCAAATGATTGGGGGAGGCACTTGTTACTGGCACATGATTGGGAGAGGCACTTGTTACTGGCACATGATTGGGGAGAGGCACTTGTTACTGGCACATCATTGGGGGAGAGGCACATGTTACTGGCAAATGGTTAGGGGAGGCACTTGTAACTGGCACATGATTGGGGGGCATGGAAATGCACTTGTTACTGGCACATGATTGGGGGGCATAGAGAGGCATTTGTTACTGGCACATGATTGGGAGAGAGGCACTTGTTATTTGCACATGACTTGGGGAGAGGCACATGTTACTGGCACATGGTTGGGGGAGGCACTTGTTACTGGCATATGATTTGGGTAGGCAATTGTTACTGGCACATGATTGGGGGGGAGAGGCACTTGTTACTGGCACATGATTGGGGGAGAGGCACTTGTTATTTGCACATGACTTGGGGAGAGGCACATATTACTGGCACATAGTTGGGGGAGGCACTTGTAACTGGCACATGATTGGGATGCATGGAAATTCACTTGTTACTGGTGCATGATTGAGGGGCATAGAGAGACATTTGTTACTGGCACATAATTCAGGAAGAGGCACTTGTTACTGGCACATGATTGGGGTGCAAAGGCACTTGTTACTGGCACATGATTGGGGGGAAAGGCACTTGTTAATGGCACATCAATCGTGAGGAGAGGCACTTGTTACTGGCATATAATTGGGGGGAGAGGCAATTGTAACTGGCACATGATTGGGGGGCACGGAAAGGCATTTGTTACGGGCACATAATTGGGGGCATGTAGAGGCATTTTTTACTGGCACATGATTGGGGTAGAGGCACCTGTTACTGGCACATGATTGGGGGAGAGGCACTTGTTACTGGCACATGATTGGGGGAGAGGCACTTGTTACTGACACATGATTAGGAAAAGGCTCTTGTAAATGGCACATGATTGGGGGGCTTGTAAAGGCACTTGTTACTGACACATGATTGGGGGGCATGGAGAGTCATTTTTTACTGGTACATGATTGGGGTAGAGTCACTTGTTACTGGAACATGATTGGGGGAGAGGTACATGTTACTGGCACATGATTTGGTTGGAGGCAATTGTTACTGGCACATGATCGGGGGGGAGAGGCACTTGTTACTGGCACATGACTGGGGGGAGAGGCACTTGTTACTGGCACATCATTGGTGGGGAGAGGCACTTGTAACTGGCACATGATTGGAGGGAGACGCAACTGTAACTGGCATGATTGAGGGGCATGGAAAGGCATTTGTTACTGGCACATGATTGTCACTTTTTACTGGCACATGATTGGGGGAGAGGCACTTGTTACTAGCACATGATTGGGGGAGAGGCACTTGTTACTGGCACATGATTGGGGGAGAGGCACTTGTTACTGACACATGATTGGGGGGGAGTGGCACTTGTTACTGACACATGATTGCGGAGAGAGGCACTTGTTACTGGCACATGATTGGGGGGGTAGGCACTTGTTACTGGCACATGATTGGGGGAGAGGCACTTGTTACTGGCACATGATTGGGGGAGAGGCACTTGTTACTGACACATGATTGGGGGGGAGTGGCACTTGTTACTGACACATGATTGCGGAGAGAGGCACTTGTTACTGGCACATGATTGGGGGGAGAGGCACTTCTTACTGACACATGTTTGGGGGGAAGGGCACTTGTTACTGGCATATGATTGGGAGTAATGGAGAGGCTTTTTTTTACTTGCACATTTTTGTGGGGTGGCACTTGTTACTGGCACATGATTGGTGGTGGGGGAGGCATTTGTTACTGGCACATGATTGGGGGGAGAGGCACTTCTTACTGACACATGATTGGGGAGGAGAGGCACTTGTTGCTGGCAAATCATTAGGGGAAAGAGTCACTTGTTACTGTCACATTATTGGGGGAAGATGCACTTGTTACTGGCACATGATTTGGGGAAAGGCACTTGTTACTGGCACATGATTGTGGGGTGCACTTGTTACTGGCACATCATTAGTGGGAGAGGCACTTGTTACTAGCACATGCTTGGGGGAAAGGCACTTTAACGGGCACATGATTGGGGGCATGGACAGGCACTTGTTACTGGCACATGATTGGGGAGAGGCAACTGTAACTGGCACATGATTGAGGGGCATCGAAAGGCATTTGTTACTGGCACATGATTGGGGGGCATGTAGAGGCATTTTTTACTGCCACATGATTGGGGGTAGAGGCACTTGTTACTGGCACATGATTGCGGGAGAGGCACTTTTTACTGGCACATGATTGGGGGTAGGCAATTGTTACTGGCACATGATTGGGGGGGAGAGGCACTTGTTACTGACACATGATTGGATGGGACAGGTACTTGTTACTGGCACATGATTGGTGGTGGGGGTGGCATTTGTTGCTGGCACATGATTGGGAGAGAGGCACTTCTTACTGACATGATTGGAGGGAGAGGCACTTGTTGCTGGCACATGATTGGGGGAGGTACTTGTTACTGGCACATGATTGGGGGTAGGCAATTGTTACTGGCACATGATTGGGGGAAAAGGCACTTGTTACTGGCACATGATTCGTGGGGGCACTTGTTACTGGCACATCATTGGTGGGGAGAGGCACTTGTTACTGGCACATGATTGGGGGGATAGGCCCTTATAACTGGCACATGATTGGGGGGAATGGAAATTCACTTGTTACCAGCACATGATTGGGGGGTATGGAGAGTCATTTTTTATTGGCACATGATTGGGGTAGAGGCACTTATTACTGGCACATGATTGGAGGAGAGGCACATGTTACTGGCACATGATTGGGGGGAAGGCAATTGTTACTGGCACATGATTGGGGGGCATGTAGAGGCATTTTTTACTGGCACATGATTGGGGGTAGAGGCACTTGTTACTGGCACACGATTGGAGGTAGGCAATTGTTACTGGCACATGATTAGGTGGCATGGAAAGGCACTTGTTACTGGCATATTATTGGGAGTCATGGAGATGCATTTTTTACTTGCACATGATTGGGGGGTGGCACTTGTTACTGGCACATGATTGGTGGTGGGGGAGACACTTGTTACTGGCAAATGATTGGGGAGAGAGGCACTTCTTACTTACACATTATTGGGGGGAGAGCCACTTGTTGCTGGCAAATCATTAGGGGGAAAGAGGCACTTGTTACTGGCACATTATTGGGGGAAGAGGCACTTGTTACTGGCACATGATTGGGGGTAGGCAATTGTTACTGGCACATGATTGGGGGGGAGAGGCACTTGTTACTGGCACATGATTGGGGGAGAGGCACTTGTTATTTGCACATGACTTGGGGAGAGGCACATGTTACTGGCACATGGTTGGGGGAGGCACTTGTTACTGGCATATGATTTGGGGGAGGGGCACATGTTACTGGCACATGATTGAGGGGGGAGGCACATGTAACTGGCACATGATTGGGATGCATGGAAATTGACTTGTTACTGGTGCATGATTGAGGGGCATAGAGAGACATTTGTTACTGGCACATAATTCAGGAAGAGGCACTTGTTACTGGCACATGATTGGGGTGCAAAGGCACTTGTTACTGGCACATGATTGGGGGAAAGGCACTTGTTAATGGCACATCAATCGTGAGGAGAGTCACTTGTTACTGGCATATAATTGGGGGGAGAGGCAATTGTAACTGGCACATGATTGGGGGCACGGAAAGGCATTTGTTACGGGCACATAATTGAGGGGCATGTAGAGGCATTTTTACTGGCACATGAGTGTGGGTAGAGGCACCTGTTAACTGGCACATGATTGGGGCATGAAAGGCACTTGTTACTGGCATATGATTGGGGTAGGCAATTGTTACTGGCACATGATTGGGGGAGAGGCACTTGTTACTGGCACATGATTGGCGAGAGAGGCACTTGTTACTGGCACATGATTGAGGAAAGAGGCACTTGTAACTGGCACATGATTGGGGGCATGGAAAGACACTTGTTACTGACACATGATTGGGGGCATGGAGAGTCATTTGTTACTGGCACATGATTGGGGTAGAGTCACTTGTTACTGGCACATGATTGGGGAGAGGCACTTGTTACTGGCACATGATTGTGGGAAGAGGCACTTGTAACTGGCACATGATTGGTGGATGGAGAGGCACTTGTTACTGGCATATGATTGGGGTAATGGAGGCACTTGTTACTGGCACATTATTGGGGGATGGCACTTGTTACTGGCACATCATTGGTGGTGGAGAGGCATTTGTTACTGGCACATGATTGGGGAGAGGCACTTCTTACTGACACATGATTGGGGAGGAGAGGCACTTGTTACTGGCACATCATTAGGGAAAGAGTCACTTGTTACTGTCACATGATTGGGGAAGAGGCACTTGTTACTGGCACATGATTGGGGGAAAGGCACTTGTTACTGGCACATGATTGTAGGAGTGCACTTGTTACTGGCACATCATTAGTGGGGAGAGGCACTTGTTACTAGCACATGATTGGGGGAAAGGCACTTGTAACGGGCACATGATTGGGGCATGGACAGGCACTTGTTACTGGCACATGATTGGGGGAGAGGCAACTGTAACTGGCACATGATTGAGGGGCATGGAAAGGCATTTGTTACTGGCACATGATTGGGGCATGTAGAGGCATTTTTACTGCCACATGATTGGGGGTAGAGGCACTTGTTACTGGCACATGATTGCGGGAGAGGCACTTTTACTGGCACATGATTGGGGGTAGGCAATTGTTACTGGCACATGATTGGGGGAGAGGCACTTGTTACTGACACATGATTGGATGGAGACAGGCACTTGTTACTAGGCACATGATTGGTGGTGGAGGTGGCATTTGTTACTGGCACATGATTGGGAGAAAGGCACTTCTTACTGACATGATTGGGGGAGAGGCACTTGTTGCTGGCACATGATTGGGGAGAGGTACTTGTTACTGGCACATGATTGATGGAGAGTGGAATTTGTTACTGGCACATGATTGGGGAGAGGCACTTGTTACTGGCACATGATTGGGGGCATGGAGAGCACTTGTTACTGGCACATGATTGAGGGAAGAGGCACTTGTTACTGGCACATGATTGGGGAAAGAGTCACTTGTTACTGGCACATGATTGAGGGAGAGGCACTTGTTACTGGCACATGATTGGGGGAGATAACTTGTTACTGGCATATGATTGGGGGAGAGGCACTTGTTACTGGCACATGATTGAGGGGGCACTTGTAACTGGCACATGATTGGGAGGCATTGAAATTCACTTGTTACTGGTGCATGATTTGGGGGCATGGAAAGGCATTTGTTACTGGCACATGATTGGGGGCATGGAGAGGCATTTTTACTGGCACATGATTGGGGGTAGAGGCAATTGTTACTGGCACATGATTAGGGGAGAGGCACTTGTTACTGGCACATGATTGGGGGGAGAGGCACCTGTAACTGGCACATGATTGAGGGGCATGGAAGGGCACTTGTTACTGGCACATGATTGGGGGCATGTAGAGGCATTTGTTACTGGCACATGATTGGGGTAGAGGCACTTGTTACTGGCACATGATTGGAGGTGAGGCACTTGTTACTGGCACATGATTGAGGAGAGAGGCACTTATTACTGGCACATGATTGGGGGTAGGCACTTGTTACTGGCACATGATTGGGGGGAGGCACTTATTACTGGCACATGATTGGGGAGAGGCACTTGTTACTGACACATGATTGGGGAGAGGTACTTGTTACAGGCACATGAGTGGGGAGAGAGGCACTTGTTACTGTCACATGATTGGGGAGAAGGCATTTGTTACTGGCACATGATTGGGGAGAGGCACTTGTTACTGGCAAATAATTAGGGAAAGAGGCACTTTGTTACTGGCACATGATTGGGGAAGAGCCACTTGTTACTGGCACATGGATGAGGGGAGTGACATTTGTTAATTGCACATGAGTGTGGGAAGAGGCACTTCTAAATGTCACATGATTGGGGGCATGGAAAGGGACTTGTTACTGACACATGATTGGGGAGAGGTATTTGTTACTGGCACATGATTGGGGGAAGACGCACTTGTTACTGGGAAATCATTAGGCGAAAGAGGCACTTGTTAATGGCACATTATTGGGGGAAAGAGGCACTTGTAACTGCCACATGATTGGGGGGCATGGAAAGACACTTGTTACTGGCACATGATTGGGGGGCATAGAGAGGCATTTGTTACTGGCACATGATTGGGGGAGAGGCACTTGTTACTAGCACATGATTGGGGGGAGAGGCATTTGTTACTGGCACATTATTGGGGGAAAGAGGCACTAGTAACTGGCACATGATTAGGTGGCATGGAAAGGCACTTGTTACTGGCATATGATTGGGAGTAATGGAGAGGCTTTTTTTACTTGCACATTGTTGGGGGGTGGCACTTGTTACTGGCACATCATTGGTGGTGGGGGAGGCATTTGTTACTGGCACATGATTGGGGGGAGAGGCACTTCTTACTGACACATGATTGGGGAGGAGAGGCACTTGTTGCTGGCAAATCATTAGGGGAAAGAGTCACTTGTTACTGTCACATTATTGGGGGAAGAGGCACTTGTTACTGGCACATGATTTGGGGAAAGGCACTTGTTACTGGCACATGATTGTGGGGTGCACTTGTTACTGGCACATCATTAGTGGGGAGAGGCACTTGTTACTAGCACATGATTGGGGGGAAAGGCACTTGTAACGGGCACATGATTGGGGGGCATGGACAGGCACTTGTTACTGGCACATGATTGGGAGGAGAGGCAACTGTAACTGGCACATGATTGAGGGGCATGGAAAGGCATTTGTTACTGGCACATGATTGGGGGGCATGTAGAGGCATTTTTTACTGCCACATGATTGGGGGTAGAGGCACTTGTTACTGGCACATGATTGCGGGAGAGGCACTTTTTACTGGCACATGATTGGGGGTAGGCAATTGTTACTGGCACATGATTGGGGGGGAGAGGCACTTGTTACTGACACATGATTGGATGGGACAGGTACTTGTTACTGGCACATGATTGGTGGTGGGGGTGGCATTTGTTACTGGCACATGATTGGGGGAGAGGCACTTCTTACTGACATGATTGGGGGGAGAGGCACTTGTTGCTGGCACATGATTGGGGGAGGTACTTGTTACTGGCACATGATTGATGGGGAGTGGAATTTGTTACTGGCACATAAGTGGGGGGGAGGCACTTGTTACTGGCACATGATTGGGGGGCATGGAGAGACATCTGTTACTGGCACACGATTGAGGGAAGAGGCACTTGTTACTGTCAAATCATTGGGGGAAAGAGTCACTTGTTACTTGCACATTACTGGGGGGGGAGAGGCACTTGTTACTGGCACATGATTGGGGGGACTAACTTGTTACTGGCATATGATTGGGGGAGAGGCACTTGTTACTTGCACATGATTGAGGGGGCACTTGTAACCGGCACATGATTGGGAGGCATTGAAATTCACTTGTTACTGGTGCATGATTTGGGGGCATGGAAAGGCATTTGTTACTGTCACATGATTGGGGGGCATGGAGAGGCATTTTTTACTGGCACATGATTGGGGGTAGAGGCAATTGTTACTGGCACATGATTAGGGGGGAGAGGCACTTGTTACTGGCACATGATTGGGGGGGAGAGGCAACTGTAACTGGCACATGATTGAGGGGCATGGAAGGGCATTTGTTACTGGCACATGATTGGGGGGCATGTAGAGGCATTTTTTACTGGCACATGATTGGGGGTAGAGGCACTTATTACTGGCACACGATTGGAGGTAGGCAATTGTTACTGGCACATGATTGGGGAGAGAGGCACTTATTACTGGCACATGATTGGGGGTAGGCAATTGTTACTGGCACATGATTGGGGGGAGAGGCACTTATTACTGACACATGATTGGGGGAGAGGCACTTATTACTGACACATTATTGGGGGGGAGTGGTACTTGTTACAGGCACATGAGTGGGGAGAGAGGCATTTGTTACTGTCACATGATTGAGGGGAAGGTATTTGTTACTGGCACATGATTGGGGGGGGGGAGGCACTTGTTACTGGCAAATCATTAGGGGAAAGAGGCACTTGTTGTTACTGGTACATTATTTGGGGAAGAGCCACTTGTTACTGGCACATGGATGAGGGGGAGTGACATTTGTTAATTGCACATGAGTGTGGGAAGAGGCACTTCTAAATGTCACATGATTGGGGGCATGGAAAGGGACTTGTTACTGACACATGATTGGGGGAGAGGTATTTGTTACTGGCACATGATTGGGGGAAGACGCACTTGTTACTGGGAAATCATTAGGCGAAAGAGGCACTTGTTAATGGCACATTATTGGGGGAAAGAGGCACTTGTAACTGCCACATGATTGGGGGGCATGGAAAGACACTTGTTACTGGCACATGATTGGGGGCATAGAGAGGCATTTGTTACTGGCACATGATTGGGGAGAGGCACTTGTTACTAGCACATGATTGGGGAGAGGCATTTGTTACTGGCACATTATTGGGAAAGAGGCACTAGTAACTGGCACATGATTAGGTGGCATGGAAAGGCACTTGTTACTGGCATATGATTGGGAGTAATGGAGGCTTTTTACTTGCACATTGTTGGGGGTGGCACTTGTTACTGGCACATCATTGGTGGTGGGGAGGCATTTGTTACTGGCACATGATTGGGGAGAGGCACTTCTTACTGACACATGATTGGGGAGGAGAGCACTTGTTGCTGGCAAATCATTAGGGAAAGAGTCACTTGTTACTGTCACATTATTGGGGAAGAGGCACTTGTTACTGGCACATGATTTGGGGAAAGGCACTTGTTACTGGCACATGATTGTGGGGTGCACTTGTTACTGGCACATCATTAGTGGGGAGAGGCACTTGTTACTAGCACATGATTGGGGGAAAGGCACTTGTAACGGGCACATGATTGGGGGCATGGACAGGCACTTGTTACTGGCACATGATTGGGGGAGAGGCAACTGTAACTGGCACATGATTGAGGGGCATGGAAAGGCATTTGTTACTGGCACATGATTGGAGGCATGTAGAGGCATTTTTACTGCCACATGATTGGGGGTAGAGGCACTTGTTACTGGCACATGATTGCGGGAGAGGCACTTTTACTGGCACATGATTGGGGGTAGGCAATTGTTACTGGCACATGATTGGGGAGAGGCACTTGTTACTGACACATGATTGGATGGGACAGGTACTTGTTACTAGGCACATGATTGGTGGTGGGGGTGGCATTTGTTACTGGCACATGATTGGGGAGAGGCACTTCTTACTGACATGATTGGGGAGAGGCACTTGTTGCTGGCACATGATTGGGGAGAGTACTTGTTACTGGCACATGATTGATGGGGAGTGGAATTTGTTACTGGCACATAAGTGGGAGAGGCACTTGTTACTGGCACATGATTGGGGGCATGGAGAGACATCTGTTACTGGCACACGATTGAGGGAAGAGGCACTTGTTACTGTCAAATCATTGGGGAAAGAGTCACTTGTTACTTGCACATTACTGGGGGAGAGGCACTTGTTACTGGCACATGATTGGGGGAATAACTTGTTACTGGCATATGATTGGGGAGAGGCACTTGTTACTTGCACATGATTGAGGGGCACTTGTAACTGGCACATGATTGGGAGGCATTGAAATTCACTTGTTACTGGTGCATGATTTGGGGGCATGGAAAGGCATTTGTTACTGTCACATGATTGGGGGCATGGAGAGGCATTTTTACTGGCACATGATTGGGGGTAGAGGCAATTGTTACTGGCACATGATTAGAGGAGAAGGCACTTGTTACTGGCACATGATTGGGGAGAGGCAACTGTAACTGGCACATGATTGAGGGGCATGGAAGGGCATTTGTTACTGGCACATGATTGGGGGCATGTAGAGGCATTTTTACTGGCACATGATTGGGGGTAGAGGCACTTATTACTGGCACACGATTGGAGGTAGGCAATTGTTACTGGCACATGATTGGGAGAGAGGCACTTATTACTGGCACATGATTGGGGGTAGGCAATTGTTACTGGCACATGATTGGGGGAGAGGCACTTATTACTGACACATGATTGGGGAGAGGCACTTATTACTGACACATTATTGGGGGAGTGGTACTTGTTACAGGCACATGAGTGGGGAGAGAGGCATTTGTTACTGTCACATGATTGAGGGAAGGTATTTGTTACTGGCACATGATTGGGGGAGGCACTTGTTACTGGCAAATCATTAGGGAAAGAGGCACTTGTTGTTACTGGTACATTATTTGGGAAGAGCCACTTGTTACTGGCACATGGATGAGGGAAGTGACATTTGTTAATTGGCACATGAGTGTGGGAAGAGGCACTTCTAACTGTCACATGATTGGGGGATGGAGAGGACTTGTTACTGGCACATGATTGGGGGAGAAGGACTTGTTACTGGCACATGATTGGGGGGAGACTGGAAATCATTTGTTACTGAGCACATGATTAGGCGATAGAGAGTCACTTGTTACTGGCACATGATTGGGGATAGAGGCACTTGTTACTGGCACATGATTGGAGGCTGGAGAGGCACTTGTTACTGGCACATGATTAGGGGCATAGAGGACACTTGTTACTGGCACATGATTGGAGGAGAGGCACTTGTTACTGGCACATGATTGGGGGAGAGGCACTTGTTACTGGCACATGATTGAGGAGAAGGACATTTGTTACTGGCACATGATTAGGTGGATGGAAGGCACTTGCTAACTGGCACATGATTGGGGGCAGTAGGAATGTGACTTGTTACTGGCACATGATTGTGGGAGAGGCACTTGTTACTGGCACATCATTAGCGAGTAGAGGCACTTGTTACTGGCACATGATTGGGGAGAGGCACTTGTTAATGAGTCACATTATTGGGGAAGAGGACTTGTTACTGGCACATGATTGGGGCATGGAAAGGCACTGTTACTGGCACACGATTGAGGAGAAGACACTTTGTTACTGACACATGATTGGGGGGAGAGGCACTTGTTACTGGCACATGATTGGGGGAGAGGCACTTGTCACTGGCACATGATTGGGGGAGAGATACTTGTTACTGGAGCACATGATTGGAGGAGAGTAGCTTGTTTACTGCGCATATGAGTGCATGGAAGGCACTTGTTACTGGCACATGATTGGGGGCATGGAGGCATCTGTTACTGGCACATGATTGGGGAAGAGGCACTTGTTACTGGCACATGATTGGGGAGAGGCACTTGTTACTGGCACATGATTGGGGAGAGTCACTTGTTACTTGCACATGATTGGGGGGAGAGGCACTTGTTACTGAGCACATGATTGGGGGCATAAAGGCACTTGTTACTGGGCACATGATTGCGGTGGAGAGGCATTTGTTACTGGCACATGATTGGGGGAGAGGCACTTGTTACTAGCACATGACTTGGGGAGAGGCACTTGTTACTGGCACATGATTGGGGAGAGGCACTTGTTACTAGCACATGATTGAGGAGAGGCACTTGTAACTGGCACATGATTAGGGGAGAGGCACTTGTTACTGGCACATATGATTGAGGGGAGAGGCACCTGTTACTGGGCACATGATTGAGGGGAGAGGCACTTGTAACTGGGCACATCGATTGGGAGGCAGGAAATTCACTTTGTTACTGGTGCATGATTGGAGGGCATGGAAAGGCATTTGTTACTGTCACATGATTGGGGCATGGAGAGGCATTTTTTACTGGCACATGATTGGGGGTAGAGGCAATTGTTACTGGCACATGATTGTGGGAGAGTCACTTGTTACTGGCACATGATTGGGGGTAGGCAATTGTTACTGGCACATGATTAGGGGGGAGAGGCACTTGTTACTGGCACATGATTGGGGGAGAGGCACTTGTTACTGACACATGATTGGGGGAGAGGCACTTGTTGCTGACATATGATTGGGGGGAGAGGCACTTGTTACTGGCACATGATTGAGGGGGGAGGCACTTGTACATGATTGGGAGGCATGGAAATTCATTTGTTACTGGTGCATGATTGAGGGGCGTAGAGAGACATTTGTTACTTGCACATAATTCGGAAAGAGGCACTTGTTACTGGCACATGATTGGGGAGAGGCACTTGTTACTGGCACATGATTGGGGGGACAGGCAACTGTAACTAGCACATGATTGAGGGAGCATGGAAAGCTTGTTACTGACATGATCGAGCATGTAGAGGCCTTTTACTGGCACATGATTGGGGGTAGAGGCACTTGTTACTGGGGCACATGATTGGGAGAGGCACTTGTTACTGGTACATGATTGGGGGTAGGCAATTGTTACTGGCACATGATTGGGGGGTGAGGCACTTGTTACTGGCACATGATTGGGGGAGAGGCACTTATTACTGACACATGATTGGGGGAAGAGGAACTTGTTACTGGTACATGATTGGGGGAAAAGGCACTTGTTACTGACACATGATTGGGGGGGCACTTGTTACTGGCACATCATTGGTGGGGAGAGGCACTTGTTACTGGCACATGATTGGGGGGAAAGGCCCTTGTAACTGGCACATGATTGGGGGGAATGAAAATTCAATTGTTACTGGCACATGATTGGGGGGCATGGAGAGTCATTTTTTACTGGCACATGATTGGGGTAGAGGCACTTGTTACTGGCACATGATTGGTGGGGAGAGACACTTGATACTGGCACATGATTGGGGGAGAGGCACTTGTTAATGGCACATTATTGGGGGAAAGAGGCACTTGTTACTGGCACATGAATGGGGAGAGGCACTTGTTACTGGGCACATGATTGGGGAGAGGCACTTATTACGGGCAAATCATTAGGAAAGAGGCACTTGTTACTGGCACATTATTGGGGGAAGAGGCACTTGTTACTGGCACATTTTTGGGGGAAAAGGCACTTGTTACTGACACATGATTGGGGAGGCACTTGTTACTGGCACATCATTGGTGGGAGAGGCACTTGTTACTGGCACATGATTGGGGAAAGGCCCTTGTATTTGGCACATGATTGGGAGGCATGAAAATTCAATTGTTACTGGCACATGATTGGGGGGCATGGAGTCATTTTTTACTGGCACATGATTGGGGTAGAGGCACTTGTTACTGGCACATGATTGGAGGAGAGGCAGTTGTTACTGGCACATGATTGGGGGAGTTGCAATTGTTACTGGCCCATGATTGGTGGGGAGAGACACTTGATACTGGCACATGATTGGGGGAGAGGCACTTGTTAATGGCACATTATTGGGGGAAAGAGGCACTTCTTACTGACACATTATTGGGGGGAGCCACTTGTTGCTGGCAAATCATTAGGGGAAAGAGAGACACTCTGTTACTGGCACATATATTGGGGGAAGAGGCACTTGTTACTGGCACAAGATTTGGGGGAAAGGCACTTGTTACTGGCACATGATTGGGGGTCACTTGTTACTGGCACATCATTGGTGGGGATAGGCACTTGTTACTGGCACATGATTGGGGGAAAAGGCACTTATACTAGGCACATGATTGGGGCATGGAGAGGCACTTGTTACTGGCACATGATTGAGGGGCATGGAGAGTCAATTTTACTGGCAATGATTGTGGTAGAGTCACTTGTTACTGGCACATGATTGGGGGAGAGGAACTTGTTACTGGCACATGATTGGGGGAAAAGGCACTTGTTACTGACACATGATTGGGGGGGCACTTGTTACTGGCACATCATTGGTGGGGAGAGGCACTTGTTACTGGCACATGATTGGAGGAAAGGCCCTTGTAACTAGGCACATGATTGGGGGCATGAAAATTCAATTGTTACTGGCACATGATTGAGGGCATGGAGAGTCATTTTTTACTGGCACATGATTGGGGTAGAGGCACTTGTTACTGGCACATGATTGGAGGAGAGGCAGTTGTTACTGACACATGATTGGGGGAGTTGCAATTGTTACTGGCCCATGATTGGTGGGGAGAGACACTTGATACTGGCACATGATTGGGGGAGAGGCACTTGTTAATGGGACATTATTGGGGGAAAGAGGCACTTGTTACTGGCACATGAATGGGGGGGAGAGGCACTTGTTACTGGCACATGATTGGGGGGGAGGTACTTGTTACTGGCACATGATTGAGGGGGAGTGACATTTGTTACTGGCACATGAGTGGGGAAAGAGGCACTTCTAAATGGCACATTATTGGGGACAAGGAAAGGGACTTGTTACTGACACATGATTGGGGGAAGATGCACTTGTTACTGGCAAATAATTAGGCGAAAGAGGCACTTGTTACTGGCACATGATTGGGAGAGAGGCTCTTGTTACTTGCACATGATTGGGGGGAGAGGCATTTGTTACTGGAACATTATTGGGGGAAAGAGGCACTTGTAACTGGCACATGATTGGGTGGCATGGAAAGGCACTTGTTACTGGCATATTATTGGGAGTCATGGAGATGCATTTTTTACTTGCACATGATTGGGGGGTGGCACTTGTTACTGGCACATGATTGGAGGAGAGGCAGTTGTTACTGACACATGATTGGGGGAGTTGCAATTGTTACTGGCCCATGATTGGTGGGGAGAGACACTTGATACTGGCACATGATTGGGGGGTGAGGCACTTGTTAATGGCACATTATTGGGGGAAAGAGGCACTTGTTACTGGCACATGAATGGGGGGGGAGAGGCACTTGTTACTGGCACATGATTGGGGGGAGAGGCACTTGTTACGGGCAAATCATTAGGGGAAAGAGGCACTTGTTACTGGCACATTATTGGGGGAAGAGGCACTTGTTACTGGCACATTATTAGGGGAAGAGGCACTTGTTACTGGAACATGATTGGGGGAAAGGCACTTGTTACTGGCACATCATTGGTGGGGAGAGGCACTTGTTACTGGCACATGATTGGGGGGAAAGGCCCTTGTATTTGGCACATGATTGGGGGGGCATGAAAATTCAATTGTTACTGGCACATGATTGGGGGGCATGGAGAGTCATTTTTTACTGGCACATGATTGGGGTAGAGGCACTTGTTACTGGCACATGATTGGAGGAGAGGCAGTTGTTACTGACACATGATTGGGGGAGTTGCAATTGTTACTGGCCCATGATTGGTGGGGAGAGACACTTGATACTGGCACATGATTGGGGGAGAGGCACTTGTTAATGGCACATTATTGGGGGAAAGAGGCACTTCTTACTGACACATTATTGGGGGGAGAGCCACTTGTTGCTGGCAAATCATTAGGGGGAAAGAGGCACTTGTTACTGGCACATTATTGGGGGAAGAGGCACTTGTTACTGGAACATGATTGGGGGAAAGGCACTTGTTACTGGCACATGATAGGGGGGCACTTGTTACTGGCACATCATTGGTGGGGAGAGGCACTTGTTACTGGCACATGATTGGGGGAAAAGGCACTTGTAACTGGCACATGATTGGGGGCATGGAAAGGCACTTGTTACTGGCACATGATTGGGGGGCATGGAGAGTCAATTTTTACTGGCAAGTGATTGTGGTAGAGTCACTTGTTACTGGCACATGATTGGGGGAGAGGCACTTGTTACTGGCACATGATTGGGGGGAGAGGCACTTGTTGCTGGCACATGATTGGGGGGAGGTAATTGTTACTGGCACATGATTGAGGTGGAGTGACATTTGTTACTGGCACATGAGTGGGGGAAGAGGCACTTCTAAATGGCACATGATTGGGGGCATGGAATGGATCTTGTTACTGGCACATGTTTGGGGGGCATGGAAAGACATTTGTTACTGGCTCATGATTGGGGGAAGACGCACTTGTTACTAGCAAATCATTAGGCGAAAGAGGCACTTGTTACTGGCACATTATTGGGGGGGCATGGAAAGGCATTTGTTACTGGCACATGATTGGGGGGGGGAGGCACTTGTTACTGGAAAATCATTGGGGGAAAGGAGCAATTGTTACTGGAACATGATTGGGGGAGAGAGGCACTTGAAACTGGCACATGATTGGGTGGCATGGAAAGGCAGTTGTTACTGGCACATGATTGGGAGGCATAGAGAGACAATTGTTACTGGCACATGATTAGGGGAAGAGGCACTTGTTACTGGCACATAATTGGGGGAGAGAGGCACTTGTTACTGGCACATGATTGGGGGGGAAGTGGCACTTGTTACTGGCACATGATTTGGGGAGAGGCATTTGTTGCTGGCACATGATTGTGGGGAGAGACATTTGTTACTGGCACATGATTGGGGGAAGAGGCTTTTGTTACTGGCACATGATTGGGGGGAGGCACTTGGTATTGGCATATAATAGGGGAGAGGCATTTGTTACTGGCATATGGGGCAGAGGCACTTATTATTGGCACATGATTGGGGAGAAGAGGTACATGTTACTGGCCCCTGATTGGGAGGATAGGCAATTGTTGCTCGCACATCATTGGGAAGGGGGGGGGGAGAGGCACTTGTTACTGCCACATGATTGTGGAGAGGCACTTGTTACAGGCGCATGATGGGGGGGCACTTGTTACTGGCACATGATTGGGGGGAGGCATTTGTTACTGGCACATCATTGGGGGGGAGAGGTACTTGTTACTGGCTCATGAATGGGGGGAGCCACTTGTTGCTGGCACATGATTGGGGGGAGAGTCACTTGTAACTGGCACATGATGGGGGGGAGAGGCACTTGTTACTGGCACATCATTGGGGGGTAGGCACTTGTTACTGACACATGATTGGGGGGAGGCACTTGTAACTGGCACATGATTGGGGGGCATGGAAAGGCACTTGTTTCTGGCAAATGATTGGGAGGCATGGAGAGGCATTTGTTACTTGCACATGATTGGGGTAGTGTCACTTGTTACTGGCACATGATTGGTGGTGGGGGAGGCACTTGTAACTGGCATATGATTGTGGGGGAGTAGCACTTGTTACTGGCCCATGATTGGGGGTAATGGAGAGACATTTATTACTGGCACATGATTGGGGGAAGAGGCACTCGTTACTGGCACATGATTGGGGGGGAAGGTACTTGTTACTGGCACATGATTTGGGGGGTGAGAGTCACTTGTCACTGGCACATGATTAGGGGGCATGGAGAGGCATTTGTTGCTGGCACATGATCGGGGGGAGAGGCACCTTTTACTGGCACATCATTGGGGGGACATCTATGGGGGCACTTTTTACTGGCACATGATTGGGGGAGAGAGGCACTTGTTACTGGCACATGATTGGGGGGAGAGGCACCTTTTACTGGCACATCATTGGGGGGACATCTATGGGGGCACTTTTTACTGGCACATTATTGGGTGGCACTATGGGGGCACTTACTGGCACATTATTGGGGGCACTATGGGGGCACTTCTTACTGGCACATTATTACACAGCAGAGACGAAAAATGACTGAATAATTGTGGTCTGGTCTGATGGTCTGAAAGAAGAAGATGAGAAAAGAGAAGATCTACATCAAAGGAGACGTCAGTGGATGTAAGAGGTATGAGGCGCTGTATTACCCTGTATTTCTGTCGTAATGGGTGCAAGGGCGTAACCGCGACCGGGGGTGGAGGCGGAAAAGGTGTGGGGGAGTGCCCCGGGGCCCATAGAACTCTAGTTAGGCGGCCCATGCTCGGAATCGTTCAGTATTGTTGTTTAGTGAGGCTGTAAAGCTTTAAAAGGCCTCAGGCACATGACCATAATAATCTGCAAAACAATGAATACTTTCTGTGCGCAATCCACATTTTTCTCACTCCCATCACTAGAAATGATAATTCTCATCCACAATACAGACCAGAATTGGACATGTTCTATAATTTGTAGAATGGACATATGGATTTCATCTGAGTGTTTTTTTTTGTTTTTTTTTGCGGACCCATAGAAATGAATATGTCCATATGTAATCTGCAAAAAATGTGGATGCAAAATACAGTCATGGATATCAAAATATTGCAGTGTTTCTCCAAAACTTACAATGACAGTTTTTGCGACTGAACAGCGATAGAGACACAGCCGGGCGCTTTTCCCCCCCGAGGACTTTAGAGGGATATTTAGTAAATCCAGAAAAGGGTCTAATGGTAATTTGCAGTTTCCCTTAGTATCTCTAGATGTGGCTTGTGGGTCACTACCGGAGATATACTATGGTCATCTTCTTTTTGAAGGTTGTTGGTAGCACTGTACGGGCAGGTTTGGAAATATTTATATATATACTTTTATTTTATTAGCTAATTTTTTTTTTGCCAAAATAGAAGTAATATCAACAGTGCGACGTGACCGCCATGGGGAGCATATTGTCACTGGAAAGTGACTTCTTGTTATCTGCCCCATCAAATAATTGAACTACTTTAGTTTCATCAATGATTTCTTAATTGATTAATTAATTAACTGATTCTAAACATGAACTAATAAAATTCCATGAAAGATTCAATGAATTTCCACCATAAATATAATACTAAACTATTCAGATATCAGCTTTCTGGACACCACCATAAAAATGTAAAACTGTTTAATACAGACATCCCTATATTGAAAGCCAGTTGATCGGCCTACGTACCTCAGATGGGACATCATCCACCCCGAGCACTTTAACCAGTCCATCATCTACACTCAGGCCATCAGATATTATCACATCTGTTCCAGCCAAATATACAGCGATGAACTCTTCAGCCATCACAAAAGGGCATGCAACCATCAAATCACCAGAACCACCCGGATCCCCAGAAATCAACTCCAATACAAGGAGGGAACCATGGCATAATCTCAGATTCTTCAGGTCTTGTAACATGACATAAATCTCTGGACACATTCAGTCCTGTGTTCAGTGTCATAAATGTATATTCCCAAATTCATCTGACTTGATTCCTCTGATTTGAGATTCCCTACTAATATGAAAACCATCGTGTGTTCTTTATTGTGTCCTGAGCTGTAAAATGTTTGGATGTAGGAAATGATTATGTCATAATAATATAAGATTGCTACATAGAGACCCCACCCCAATATTACTACCTCAAGACCCCAATAGGACATTACTACATAGAGACCTCCAATAGGACATTACTACAAAGAGACCCCAATAGAACATTACTACATAGAGACCCCCAATAGGATATTACTACATACAGATCACCTATAGGACATTACTACATAGAGACCTCCAATAGGACATTACTACATAGAGACCCCCAAATTGACATGTACGAAAACTAAGTTTATTTAAACCACATTCGGTAGTTTCCTCCCGAACCGCCCGAGCCTGGTGAATATAGCGCTCTGTTCGGCCGTTAAAGTAGATGAATTCCATACGAAATGCCAATAACTTTATAAGATCATTCCCTTGATAAAGCATGCGAATCCCCAAACATCAGCCGAAGTCAAGAAGAAGGGTACAATTAGAACACGCTTTTATTAACACACATAGGCTTTTATGCAAGTCCCCATGCAAGGGGACATCCCACAGGGGGGGGGGGGGCACAGTATAGCCAATCAAGTACAATGGAAACATAAAACCCTTCCAGCATAAACATACAATTACCTCCCCTAGTCCTGGAGATAATCAAGCCTGATAAAGTAACAATTTGATTATCTCTAGGCAGAAAAGTCACAGTTTTCCCCAATATCTGGAACACCTCTTTATACATGAGGTATCCCCACAAATCATATGTCCCCCAATAGCCCCGATCTGGGTGATCAACATATTCAAATTTCACCCAGATCGGTTTAGGGGTTCTCAATTTTTCAAGGGTGTGTAAGATGCCCTCCTTTATGTGTAATAAAGGGTGTATTGCAGTGCCGGTTCCTTGTAATTTTTGGCATCCCTTCAGGTTCAGACCTGAGCGTTCTTGAAGCGCGCGTTTTACGCGCGTTTTTGTCGCGCGTATTTCAGCGCGTTTTTGCAAATAGGAAACACGCGTTTGTACGCGCGTTCTTGTTTTCATAGTTTCTTAGTTTCAAAAACGCGCATCCAAAAACGCGTGTGAACGCGCGTCATAGGCGCGATTCAGAAACGCCTAGGTGTGTTCCCAGCCTTAGTGTATAGGCTTTATGAGTGTAGGAGTCCCACTACCTGAACAATTGTACCACAATGTGAATGAGGCCCTCCTTTATGTGATATGAGGCTGTTTCGGAGTGCCTCTTGCTTGTAATTTTTGTCAACACTTGCACTTTATATGGAATTGAATATAAAGGAAAGAATGTTTCCTGTGAAATTGATTTTTTTTGGGGGGTTGGGCGTATTTTTGTCAGTCTGTAAAATTGGCGTACAACTCGGACAACATGGTTCCCAGCAGCGACCTGGGAGTCCAAGATACATCCAGACATCGTCCCATGCTGTTCCTGATCCCTTTCGGTGGTGTTTCTGTCACTTTCTGACCTTTTCCAATGGACCAGGCACACTCCCCTCTTCAGAGCAGTTTTATTACCCCCTGTATATTTTACCCTGATACCCCTCAGTTATATTAGGGGTATAAGGGTACATTATACAGGGGACAACTGAGGAGGGGTAGCACTGTAGCAGGGACAGGGTACATACTTTTTTTATTATGCATTATATAACTTATACAGCGGGTCTCAGCCAGGGCACTAGGCATAGTTCTTGTGACAGACTTTTTCTTGTATACAGTCCGAACCAGAGCATCTGGGCACCAAGTTCCAACACTATCACGTCACCTCCGTCGTCCTCACATAACTAGCAGGCGCGCGGGGCACGCAGCGTGACGTCAAATTCTGCCTCCCAGATGGGCCACTCCCAACCTGTGCCTGTACACACAGCTCTGCCTCTGCCAATTTTTGCCTCCGCCCCACCCCCCCATTATGCCTCTAAGCTCAATTTATGCCTCAGCTCCCCCGCCCCCATATTATGCCTCTCAGCCCCCAGCAGCCTTGCCATTATGCCCCGATTGCACCCAGCAGCCTCAGATAAAATAAATAAAACACTTACCTTTCCTGCTCCTGGATGCCTCCGCTCCTCACCGGCACCTTCCGCAATCTTCTTTCTCCTGCTGTCCGCTGGCGCGCACAGCGTGATGTCACAGAGCGACTCATGCTGTGCTCAACCCTGCACAACAGACAGCCGAGGACCAGGAAGCAGTGAGTACAGATCCTTCACTGCTTCCTGGTCCGCCGCTACTAATCAGAGCATCCAAAATGAAAGCACTAATTAGTATTCAAAGCGTTAAAAGGGAATCATTGGGAGGAGGGGGGCAGTGGCCCCCGGGAGTACGGAGGTGACAGAACCTCAATTTTGAGGCTTGATTAGGGTGTACCCCGACACACCGTGCGCACACCTATGAGATACCCCAGTAGGATATTACTACATAGAGACCCAAATAAGACATTACTACATAGAGACCCCAATAGGACATTACTAAATAGAGACCTCAATAGGACATTACTAAATAGAGACCCCAAGAGGACATTACTACATAGAGACCTCAATAGGATATTACTACATAGAGACCCCCAATAGGACATTACTACATAGAGACCCCCAATAGGACATTACTACATAGAGACCCCCAAGAGGACATTACTACATAGAGACCCTCAATAAGACATTACTACATAGAGATCCTCAATTGGACATTACTACATAGAGACCCCAATATGACATTACTACATAGAGACCCTCAATGGGATATTACTACATAGAAACTCTCAATAGGACATAACTACATAGAGACCGCAATAGGACATTACTACATAGAGACCTCCAATAGGACATTACTACATAGAGACCCCCAAGAGAACATTACTACATAGAGACCCCAATATGACATTGCTACATAGAGACCCCCAATAGGACATTACTACATAGAGACCCCAATAGGACATTGCTACATATAGACCCCCAATAGGACATTACTTCATAGAGACCCCCAATAGGACATTACTACATAGAGACCTTCAATCGGAAATTACTACACAGAGACCTCCAATAGGACATTACTAAATAGAGACTCCAAAGAAGACATTACTATATAGAGACCTCCAATAGGACATTACTACATAGAGACCCCCAATAGGACATTACTACATAGAGACCCTAATAGGAAATTAGTACATAGAGAATCCCAATAGGACATTACGACATAGAGACCTCCAATAGGACATTACTACATAGAGACCCCCAAGAGGACATTACTACATAGAGACCCTCAATAGGACATTACTACATAGAGACTCCCAATAGGACATCACTACATAGAGACTTCCAATAGACATTACTACATAGAGACCCCAATAGGACATTACTACATAGAGACCTCCAATAGGACATTACTACATAAAGACCCCCAATAGGACATTACTACATAGAGACCCTAATAGGAAATTAGTACATAGAGAATCCCAATAGGACATTACGACATAGAGACCTCCAATAGGACATTACTACATAGAGACCCCCAAGAGGACATTACTACATAGAGACCCTCAATAGGAAATTACTACATAGAGACTCCCAATAGGACATTACTACATATAGACCCCCAATAGGACATTACGACATAGAGACCTCCAATAGGACATTACTACATAGAGACCCTCAATAAGACATTACTACATAGAGACCCCCAATAGGACATTACTACATAGAGACCCCAATAGGACATCACTACATAGAGACTACCAATAGACATTACTACATAGAGACCCCCAATAGGACATTACTACATAGAGACTCCCAATAGATATTACTACATAAAGACCCTCAATAGGACATTACTACATCAAGACCCCCAAAAGGACATTACTACATAGAGACCTGCAATAGGACATTACTACATAGAGACCCCAATATGAGATTACTACATAGAGACCCCAATATGACATTGCTACATAGAGACCCCCAATAGGACATTACTACATAGAGACTCCCAATAGATATTACTACATAAAGACCCTCAATAGGACATTACTACATCAAGACCCCCAAAAGGACATTACTACATAGAGACCTGCAATAGGACATTACTACATAGAGACCCCCCCAAGAGGACATTACTACATAGAGACCCTCAATAGACATTACTACACAGAGACTCCTAATAGACACTACATAGAGACCCCAATAGACACACATAGAGACTTCCAATAGACATTACTACATAGAGACCTCCAATAGACATTACTACATAAAGACCCTCAATAGGACATTACTACATGGAGACCCCCAATAGGACATTACGACATATAGACCCCCAAGAGGACATTACTACATAGAGACACCAATAGGAAATTACTACATAGAGAATCCCAATAGGACATTACGACATAGAGACCTCCAATAGGACATTACTACATAGAGACCCCCAAGAGGACATTACTAAATAGAGACCCCAATATGACATTGCTACATAGAGACCCCCAATAGGACATTACTAAATAGAGACCCCAATAGGACATTGCTACATATAGACCATCAAAAGGATATTATTTCATAGAGACCCCCAATAGGACATTACTACATAGAGACCCTCAATGGGATATTACTACATAGAGACCCCCAATAGGACATTATGACATAGAGACCCCCAATAGGACATTACTACACAGAGACCTCCAATAGGACATTACTAAAAAGAGACCCCAAAGAAGACATTACTATATAGAGACCTCCAATAGGACATTACTACATAGAGACCCCCAATAGGACATTACTTCATAGAGACCCTAATAGGAAATTAGTACATAGAGAATCCCAATAGGACATTACGACATAGAGACCTCCAATAGGACATTACTACATAGAGACCCCCAAGAGGACATTACTACATAGAGACCCCCAATAGGACATTACTACACAGAGACCTCCAATAGGACATTACTAAATAGAGACCCCAAAGAAGACATTACTATATAGAGACCTCCAATAGGACATTTCTACATAGAGACCCCCAATAGGACATTACTACATAGAGACCCTAATAGGAAATTAGTACATAGAGAATCCCAATAGGACAATACGACATAGAGACCTCCAATAGGAGATTACTACATAGAGACCCCGAAGAGGACATTACTACATAGAGACCCTCAATAGGACATTACTACATAGAGACTTCCAATAGACATTACTACATCAAGACCCCCAATAGGACATTACTACATAGAGACCTGCAATAGGACATTACTACATAGAGACCCCAATATGAGATTACTACATAGAGACCCCAATATGTCATTGCTACATAGAGACCCCCAATAGGACGTTACTACATAGAGACCCCAATAGGACATTGCTACATATAGACCCCCAATAGGACATTACTTCATAGAGACCCCCAATAGGACATTACTACATAGAGACCCTAGATGGGATATTACGACATAGAGACCCTCAATGGGATATTACTACATATAGACCCCAAATATGACATTACTACATATAGACCCTCAATAGGATGTTAGTACATAGAGACCCCCAATAGGACATTACGACATAGAGACCTCCAATAGGACATTACTACACAGAGACCTCCAATAGGACATTAATACATAGAGACTCATAATAGATATTACTACATAAAGACCCTCAATAGGACATTACTACATAGAGACCCCCAAGAGGGCATTACTACATAGAGACCCTCAATAGGACATTACTACATAGAGACTCCCAATAGGACATTACTACATATAGACCCCCAATAGGACATTTCCACATAGAGCCCCTCAATAAGACATTACTACATAAAGACCCCCAATAGGACATCACTACATAGAGACTTCCAATAGACATTGCTACATAGAGACCTCCAATAGACATTACTACATAAAGACCCTCAATAGGACATTACTACATAGAGACCTCCAATAGGACATTACTACCTAGAGACCTGCATTAGGACATTACTACATAGAGACCCCAATATGAGATTACTACATAGAGACCCCAATATGACATTGCTACATAGAGACCCCCAATAGGACATTACTACATAGAGACCCCAATAGGACATTGCTACATATAGACCCCCAATAGGACATTACTTCATAGAGACCCCCAATAGGACATTACTACATAGAGACCCTCAATGGGATATTACTACATAGAGTATCTCAATAGTACATTACTACATAAAGACCCCAATAGGACATTACTACGTAGAGACCTCCAATAGGACATTACTACATAGAGACCCTCAATGGGACATTACTACATAGAGACCCCCAAAAGGACATTGCTACATAGAGACCTGCAATAGGACATCACTATATAGAGACCCCCAATAGGACATTACTACATAGAGACCCTAGATGGGATATTACGACATAGATACTGTGGGGAGTCGCTCTGGTAGACAGCGGTGCGGGTGCAGTTTAGAGGCAAAACAGGGAGTCCAGATTGTGCAACAAACAGTGTTTTATTCACACTTGCACACCATAAATGAAAACAGTCTCTTGGTGACAGTTCACACACAACGGAAATAACGTGGCAAAACAAAAACAGGCCAACACAGGTTCAGTCATCTGGGAGGTGTAGGTGCAGGTTCGCACCACGCTGTCGGCCCAGCCGCAGGAGAATCCAGCTTCAGGTAGCCAGGAACAAAACACCTCCTTGCTGAGCTCTTTCCTCCAGGACAGAGAACTCCCAGCCCTGTTAGCAGCTCCAGGATAATCACCACCTCCAGCTGCTGGTGCTGGCTGAGTTTATAAACCCAGCCCAAAACCCGGACTGGGTCGTGGGGAGTAGGCACCCACCCTACACTTTACCTACTCCCAGTAAGAGCCGGCCCGGATTAGCTTTGCAGCCAAACTAAGTAACAAAGTCTAGCAGCATAAGCTGCTGCAGACAAAAAACCCGGCTCTCACCTCACCGAGACCAGCAACCTCGGTGACACGTACCTGCCATCGCATATGATACCTTGCACCCTCTTACAATACCTACAATAGGATATTACTACATAGAGACCCTCAATAGGATATTACTACATAGAGACTCCCAATAGGACATTACGACATATAGACCCCCAAGAGGACATTACTACATAGAGACCCTTAATAAACATTACTACATAGAGACCATCAATAGGACATTACTACATAGAGACCCCAATAGGACATCACTACTTAGAGACTTCTAATAGACATTACTACATAGAGACCCCCAATAGGACATTACTACATAGAGACTCCCAATAGATATTACTGCATAAAGACCATTAATAGGACATTACTGCATAAAGACCATTAATAGGACATTACTACATAGAGACCCCCAATAGGACATTACTACATAGAGACCTGCAATAGGACATTACTACATAGAGACCACAATATGAGATTACTACATAGAGACCCCAATATGACATTGCTACATAGAGACCCTCAATAGGACATTACTACATAGAGACCCCAATAGGACATTGCTACATATAGACCCCCCAATAGGACATTACTTCATAGAGACCCCCAATAGGACATTACTACATCGAGACCCTCAATAGGATATTACTACATAGAGACACTCAATAGGACATTACTACATATAGACCCCAAATATGACATTACTACATAGAGACCCTCAATAGGACGTTACTACATAGAGACGCCCAATAGGAAATTATTACATAGAGACCTCCAATAGGACATTACTACATAGAGACCCCCAATAGGACATTACTACATAGAGACCCCTAATAGGACATAATGACATAGAGACCTCCAATAGGACATTACTACACAGAGACCTCCAATAGGACATTACTATATAGAGACCCCAATAGGACATTACTACATTGAGACCCCCAATAGGACATTACTATATAGAGACCCCAATAGGACATTACTACATAGAGACCCCCAATAGGACATTACTATAGAGGGACCCCAATAGGACATTACTACATAGAGACCCCTAATAGGACATTACTACATAGAGACCCCAATATGAGATTACTACATAGAGACCCCAATAGGACATTACTACATAAAGACCCCTAATAGGACATTACTACATAGAGACCCCAATATGAGATTACTACTACCGCAATAGAACAAAGGTGCAGCAAATATCAATCAGGAAATTTATCTTCCAGTACTTCATTCAGATCCACAGGAACAGGTTGACTGGAGTCTCTTGGATGTTAGATGAGCATTGTTAGCTTATTTCCGTGCTACGTCCTCATTTAGGAAATCAGAAGGTTTGTTTTTGCAGATCCAAGGCCTCAACAAGGGTAAACGAGCTAGTAAGATGGATAAAGAGAAGAATTGAAGAATCTAATTGTGTTGCGGGACTTGATTGTCCCATTCATCTGAAAGCACACTCTACAAGGTCTACAGCATCTTGCTGGGCAGAATTGGCACAAGTTTCTCTTGGTGAAATCTGTAAGGCAGCTATCTGGTCATCCGTTTCTACATTTATGAGGCACTACAGATTAGACATCCTTGAAGCTGAAGGGTCTTTTTTTTGCAAAAGAGTGCTTCAAGTGGCGTCCGGTGCTCTCACCCAGTGAGAGCTGCTTATAAAGTCCCTTTAGTCATGTGCTGCCAAGGATGATCAGGAAAATGAAAATTTACTCACTGAAATTTTTGTTTCCTGGAGTCCGTAGGCAGTGCAACTTACCCTCCCTTATAAATAAGTACTATCGCTGCATACAAATACAGGGCTCTGGTGTCATGTGTTACCCTATACAGCCTGCTGATTGGTGTTAATTAGTGATGAGCGAGCACCAAAGTGTTCGAGTATTCGGGTACTCGGTCTGAACACATAGCGATATTCGTGCGCTCGACAAAATCACGTCCAAAATCCCACCCCCTCAAAAAAAAAGGGATTTTTAGAGGTAAAATTGTTAGGAAACATTCTTTCCTGTATATTCAATTGTATATACAGTGCAAATGCTGCCAAAAATTACAAGGAAGAAGCTCTCTGATACAGCATGTATATCACATAAAGGAGGGCCTCATTCACATGGTGCTACAATTGTTCAGGTACACTGCTGCACTCATAAACCCTATGCACTAAGGGAAAGGGCTGCCAAAAATTACAAGGAACCGGCACTGCAATACACCCTTTATTACACTTAAAGGAAGGGCATCATACACACCCTTGAAAAATTATCATTGATGGCCTACTGGTGACCCTCAAAAACATTTGGAGCAAGGGCGTGCTGGTTACTGTCTAAAACATTATAGTTGAAGGCCTGAAGGTGAGCGGACCTATAAAAAATTGTAGTGAGGGCCTGAAGGTGAGCAAACCCCATAAAACACTGCAGTGATGAGCCTACAGGTGAGCAGACCGTATAAAGCATTGGAGGTGAGGGCCTTAAACCTAGGGAACCCGATAAATCATTGCAGTGATGGCGTACAGGTGAGCAGACCGTATAAAACATTAGAGGTGAGGGCCTGAAGCCTAGTGAACCCCATAAAATATTGCAGTGATGGCCTACAGGTGAGCAGACGGTATAATGCATTGGAGGTGAGGGACTGAAGGTGAGCGAACCCCATAAATCATTGCAGTGATGACCTACAGGTGAGAAGACCATATAAAGCATTGGAGGAGAGGGTCTGAAGCCTAGTGAACCCCATAAAACATTGCATTGATGGCCTACAGGTGAGCAGATGGTATAAAGCATTGGCGGTGAGGGACTCAAGCCTAGTGAACCCCTAAAATATTACAGTGATGGCCTACAGGTGATCAGAGCTTATTAAGCATTGGAGGTGAGGGACTTAAGATGAGCGAACCCCATAAAATATTGCAGTGATGGCCTACAGGGGAGCAGAACATATAAAACATTAAAGGTGAGGGCCTGAAGCCGAGCGAACCCCAAAAATATTGCAGTGATGGGCTACAGGTGAGCAGACGGAATAAAGCATTGGAGGTGAGGGCCTGAAGCCTGTATGGATGAGGAGGCGGATGAGAAAACAAGATTCAAACATATACCCTTTTTTTTCAGTGAAAAGGGTGCATATAAATCTTGGGGATTGAGTACATTATAAACCATACATTTAAATTGCGTTTTTGTTCCTCATCAGCTCAGCTTTCCTCTGGGGGAGTGGAGAAGTCAGGGGCAATCCAGGCCTTGTTCATTTTTATCTGAGTCAACCTGTCAGCATTGTCAGTGGACAAGCGGATACACTTATCTATTATAATGCCACCAGCAGAACTAAATACACGCTCAGACAATACGCTGGCGGCAGGGCAGGACAGCACCTCCGAAGCGTAGAGCGCAAGCCACCCAGCTTGGACACCCAGTAGTTGTAAGGCACAGAGGGATCATTTAGGACGCTGACACGGTCTGCAATGTATTCCATCACCATCTTCCAAAACTTTTCCCTCCTTGTACCACTAGGCCGCGCTTCAGAGTGAGGTTGCTGGTGGGGTGTCATGAAAGTGTCCCATGCCTTGGAGAGTGTTGCCCTGACTCTGTTTGACTTGCTATGTGTTCCCCTTGTCTCCCTTCCTCGGTTGTCTAAGGAAGTACGGACTCTGGTGGCCGCATTTGGAAAATTGTGGAGAAATCTGTCAACAAGTACCTTCTGGTATTGCACCGTTTTACTCGTCCTTTCCACCCCAGGAATCAGAGATGAGAAGTTCTCTTTGTAGCGGGGGTCGGGAAGCGCGAACACCCAGTAATCTGTGTTATCTAAAATGTGTATAATACGAGGGTCACGGGAAAGGCAGCCTAACATGAAGTCAGCCATGTGTGCCAGAGTACCAACGGGCAAGATGTCGATGTCAACTTCAGGATGACTCTCCATACCCTCATCCTCCTCTTCTGCCCATCCACGCTGAACAGATGGACTAACCCTGGGTTCACACCTGAGCGTTTTACAGCGCTTTCCTACGCGCTGTAAAACGCTCAACAGGCGAAAACCCATGTTTCCCTATGGGCATGGTTCTCACCTGAGCGTTTTACAGCGTGTACGAACGCGCTGTAAAACGCCCTACGCCCAAAGAAGTACAGGAGCTTCTTTGGGGAGTTTTGTCGCGCGTATTGTGATTGACGCCAGAGTGGTCAATCACACAAACGCACAGACAACGCGCGTTTCCTATTTCCAAAAACACGCTGTAATACGAGCGACAAAAACGCGCGTAAAACGCGCGTATCAAATACGCTCAAGTGTGAACCCAGCGTTAAAGTTCCATGGGTACTACCCTCTGTAGCAGAGGCAAGTGTCTCCTCCTCCTCATCCTCTTCATGGCCCAATTCGCGCTGAGAAGACGAACTGGGGGAGGTCTGGCTATCACCCCGTGTCATCATAGTTGACTGGAAAGGCGATGACCATGTTGCAGCTGGAATTCCACAAATGCCCTCTGCTGCTTACAAAGCCTGGCCAACATGTAGAATGTAGAGTTCCACCACGTGCTCACGTCGCACAACAGTCGGTGAGCTGGAAGCCGCAAGCGCTGCTGCAGCATCGACAGACCATCCAAAACTGTGGACGACTTTCGGAAACGGGCAAACAAGCTAGATTTTGATAAACCGCTGAACCACTAAGTTTAAGACGTGGGCTAGGCATGGAATGTGTGTCAGGTTGCCGAGCTCCAAGCCGCCACAAAGTTACGACCATTGTCAGACACAATCATGTCTGTTTGTAGGTTGAGTGGCGAGAGCCACAGGCTCGATCTGGTCCCTTATAGCCTGCCACAGCTCTGCGGCGGTGTGCTGTTTGTCCCCTATGCAGATCAGCTTCAGCACGGCCTGTTGACGCTTACCCACAGCAGTGCTACACTGCTTGCAGCTAGCGACTGATGGCTGACTGCTGTTGGAGGTGGAAGTGGAGGAAGAGGCGGCGGAGGAGGAGAAGTGGGGGTTGGAGCCAGTAACATAGCTGCTGGCGGAGACCCTGATGGACGTAGGGCCCGCAATCCTGGGAGTGGGTAGCACCTGTGCCATCCCAGGGTCCGACTCACTCCCGGCCTCCACAACATTCACCCAGTGTGCGGTCAGGGAAATGTAGCGTCCCTGGCCACCAGCACTTGTCCATGTGTCCGTGGTGAGACCTTCTCAGTAAGTGCGTTGGTCAGGGCACAGGTGATGTTCTGGGACACATGCTGGTGTAAGGCGGGCACGGCACACCGTGAAAAATAGTGGCGGCTGGGGACTGCGTACCGAGGGCCGGCCGCCGACATCAGGCTGCCCTGCCTAAATGGCAACATTTCAAGGGCCAATAATTTGAAAGTTGCACATTTAGTGCTATGGCCTGTGGGTGGGTGCGTATATGCTCTAGCATTCAAATGCCTGTGTTATCGACATTTGGACGCTGCGCTGGGACAGGGAAGTGGATGTTGTTGGTGACGGTTCATGCAAAGGTCCAGGTGCAGGGCGAGGGGCATCCGGGCCTGCGCCTTCGACAGGGATTTGCCGGCAGTGCGCAACACAGGGGAAGTGGAGGCAGTGGTGTGACCCGCAGACGCAGAGTGTGGACCCAGGTGTTCGGCCCACTTATTAGGGTGCTTGGATGCCATGTGGCGGATCATGCTGGTGGTGGTGACGTTGCTAGTGTTCACGCCCCGGCTCATTTTGGTACGGCACAGGTTGCAGACTACCACTCTTTTGTCTGCGCTTTCCTCAAAAAACGCAATACTGCGGAACACCTACCCCTTGGCAAGGTAGATTTACGCATGGGGGTGCTCGGTGTGGGCTGACGTCTCCCTTTTGCAACCCCACTGCCTCTTCCAGACTGTTGTGGTGCTACGGATCCCTCCCCCTCTGTACTGCTGTCCTCGCTCGGCTTTTCACCTTCCTATGTTGGGTCAGTGACCTCATTGTCCACCACCTCCTCTTCCACTTCCTCACTCTGCTCATCCTCCTGACTTGACCTAACCACAACCTCAGTGATTGGCAACTGTGTCTCATCATCAAACACCTCGTGAACGAATGATTGCCGTTTACCACCGTCATCTTCTTGAGACTGTGAAGGCTCAAGAGGTTGGGAATCAGGGCACAATATCTCAGGTACCTCTTCAAGTGTGCTTGGCGAGAGAGCCAAACCAAGTACTGGCGATGAAAAGAGGTCATGTGAATATCCGAGTGTGGGATCACTTGTTTGGCCAGACTGCAGCATTGTGGGAGGAAGGAGGATCCTAGTGAGGATTTGGTTGACCAGACTCTTGGCTACAGAGACTGGACTTCGTGGAAGAGAGGGTGATGCTTAACCGACTGGAAGCATTATCTTCAGCAATCCAACCGACCACCTGTTCGCACTGGTCCGACTTGGACAGTGTAGTCCTTCGACGCCCAGCTAAGTTGGACATGAAGCTGGGTCAGGTGGATTTTTCAGTTTTTTCTGGTGCACTGGAAGCAGGCACAGTTTCATTGCGCCCAGGGCCACGGCCTCTTCTTGCAGCATGAGCATCACGGCCAGGGCCACGGCCTCTTCTTGCACCATCAGCATCACACCCAGGGCCACGGCCTCTGCTTGCACCATCAGCATCACGCCCATGGCCACGGCCTCTGCTTGCACCATCAACATCACGCCCACTTCCCCCTCCATTTGTGCTCGCCTTCTTCATATTAATGGTTTTATCTGTAGATGTGGCGCAGATTGTTTTACCGACCGCTAAAGACACAGTTTTCTGATGCAGGACAGTACTGGATACAGAAAAATACAAATTTTCGGCACTACACTAGGCCACAGATAATAACATTTTTACAATACACACTGTATTGGCTTGCTGCAATGTACTGGATACAGAAAAATAAATATTTTCACTCATGTGGTATCGCCGTACTCAGGAGAAGTAGGGCAATGTGTTTTGGGGTGTATTTTTACATATACCCATGCTGGATGAGAGAAATATCTCTGTAAATTTGTACACATTTTTTTAAAAAGTTGTCATTTACAGAGATATTTCTCACACACAGTATGAGTATATGTAAAATACACCCTAAAACACATTGCCCTACTTCTCCTGAGTACGTGATACCACATGAGTGACACTTTTTGCAGCCAAGATGCGCAAAGGGGCCCTAAAATCCAATGAGTACCTTTAGGATTTCACAGGGCATTGCTTACGATTTAGCTCCCTAGGCCCTAAAATGCCAGGACAGTATAACACACCCACAAATGACCCCATTTCGGAAAGTAGACACCTCAAGGTATTCCGCTGAGGGGCATAGTCGAGTCCATAGAAAATTTATTATTTTTGGCACAAGTTAGCAGAAATGGATATACTTTATTATTATTTTTTTCCTTACAAAGTCTCATATTCCACTAACTTGTGAAAAAAAATGAAATGATACATGAACTCACCATGCCCCTCCGCGAATACTTTGGGGTGTCTTCTTTCTAAAATGGTGTCATTTGGGGGGTATTTATACTTTCCTGACATTCTAGCACCTGAAGAAACATGACAGGCGCTCAGAAAGTCAGAGCGGCTTAAAAATGCCGAAATTCACTTATTTGCACCATAGTTTGTAAACGCTATAACTTTTACCCAAACCAATAAATATACACTTATTGGACTTTTTTTTTTTGTTTATCAAAGACATGTAGAACAATAAATTTTGAGAAAAATTTATATAGAAATGTAGGGATGGGTCGGACCTGCTCCACTCCCGCGAAAGAGAGGCAACGTGGATGGCCGCTGTGTGCGGCTCTAATGTGTTCAATCAAGCGGGGGCATCTCTTGCCCGATCGGATGGAATTGACATGTTCCTGTATCCTCTCAAAGAGTGGACGTATCGTTTTACCAATATAAAACCTCTTGCATGGACAAAAAATGACATGCTACGACATAAGGTGTCCGACATGTCATGAAATCCCTAACTGTGTGTCTGACTCCTCCTATTTGTAGCCATTTGCTACACACATTCAGTGCGCAAAAGGAGCAGTGCCCACACCTATAGTTCCCTCTTAACTTTCTATTTGTAAGCCATGTCTCGGTCATCGGTTTGTGCAATACACTACTAACCAATTTGTCCTTAATAGTTTGACACTTTCTAAACGTGACCAATGGCCGCTGGCTAGTGAGGTTCTTTAAGGCAGGGTCCCCCTTAAGCAGATCCCAATTCTCCTTTATTACCTGCTTGATGATGTCAGCAGCGGGACTATATTTGAATGCGAAGGCAAAACGGGATGGTTCAATGCTCCTATCTTTCTCAACCAGCAATGTGTCCCGATCGAGTGCCGCAGCCCTATGCATGGCTGCCGAGACAGTTCTCCGGAGGTAACCCCGATCCAATAAATGACTCCTGAGCTCATTAGCCTGGTGACGAAATCCGCAATCGGTGTCGTTGATCCTCCGCAACAAGACGAACTGTCTGTACGGGGCGGCTTTCTTTACCGATGGCGGATGGAAGCTGGTTTGGTGGAGCAGCGAATTGGTCGCAGTGGGCTTACGAAAGCCCGCGGTGTGTAATACACCGTCTTCTACTGTAACGTGCACGTCTAGGAAGTCCAGTGACTCACCTCCAAAATAGAGGGTGAATCGCATGTTCATCCGATTGTGCTCGTTAAGGTAGTCAACGAATTCGCGACACGACTCCTCGCTGCCCGACCAAACCAGAAAGATGTCATCGACATAGCGTAAAAATGAATGTATGAATCGCAGGAATGGGTCACCCACCGAAAATATGTATGTCTCCTCAAATACCGCCAGGTACAGGTTCGCGAAGGTGCAAGACACGGGCATGCCCATCGCAGGTACCTAGTACCTGGCGGTACCACTGGCCGTCAAACTGGACTAAATCCAGACGCGGTTAATCAGTCTGTAACTTGCTGTCCGCCCCTGCACCCTGCTTGCAAGTGTCCCGTATGAGGATGAATAAAGATTGTATAAGTTTCTACCTCGGTGAGTGCCGCAAGATTCTTCATTATTCCTCTTCACGTTGCATATCATTATTTAAACCGCACCTGCAATGCTGAAATTGTTTTTGGTCCCCAATATATTTGAATGAAAAATTATCTAAATGTTGCATATATCCCAAAATGGTACCAATAAAAACTATTGTTCTGTTGTTTGCCCTACAAAAAATTAGCCCCCACAGATCTCTATTACAAAAAAAAGTTAAAATGTTATGGGCAGCAGAATATGGCCACACAAAAGCAAACTTTGAAAAATAGCAAAACATTAAAAATGTAAATGTTTAATGGGACTTCGGAAAATAGCTGAGTGCGCTGATCAGCGATTTTTGGCAGTCCTATAGAAATGAATGAAGGGTGGTCATGGATGCGTAGTGCTCCCTTCTGCACTTTGTGGGCTTCGTTCTAAGGATAGGTGCAGGTCCCACCCTAGCGATATGCCCCAATGTCTAAGAGGAGACTAGTCCTTTAAGGGAGCCCTCCGGGCTACAGATACTGATGGCCTATCCTCAATATCAGATTGTTGGGGTCTGACACTGTGCACCCCCACTGATAAGTGGTTTGGGAAATTATGCAGTGTATAGAGTTGGGGGCAGACAGCGCCATCCATGGTGCAGTGGCCGTGCCTGGTACTGCAGCTACTATCAAGTGAGGTCTTAATAATAGAAGAATAATGACTCGTTGACCCCTGAAGTCACACTCTCTTTATTTCAATACGTCTGAAGTTACAGGACTGAGCTCTTCAGGATTGTCAGGATGGATCCCAGCGCCAGGATGATGGCGGCATAGCTGGACTTGATGCTGGTGCTGCCGCTGAAGTTACACAGGTCGGTGGAGCAGCAGGAGACGGTGGCGGTGATGCCAGATATGGTAGTGGTAAGAGGAGTGCAGGACTCTGCACAACTCTTAATGATGGAAGTGGCCGAGATCCCAGCTGCAGTGGAGAAAACAGAAATGTGATAATCTGACCGGCACTGGTCATGTGACCATACAGTGTTGTTATTAAAGGGGCGGGGTTGTGACTACCTGTCGTTACCAAGATTACATGTTATGATTAAATATGTGCAGTCAATGGAGTCAGAAGCCTGATCATAGCTGAATGAGGACCACTCAGGGGCCCCATAGTGACAAAACTGAGATTCTGAACTCACCAACTGAGCCGCTTGCCACTGATGTCAGACAGGACGTTGTGGTACTTGTGCAGTTTGTCTCCGTCAGGCATTTGGAGTTGCTATCTTGTGCCTCACAGGTGTAACATCGTAGACTGTAAGCTGCGGGCAAGAGGAGAGAGGATACAGATTACATATGAACGAGTATCTAAGAGAGTGCAGAGCTGTGTATCTAATCCTATCATGTGTGATACTGTCTACTGAGCTGTGTATCTAATCCTATCCTGTGTGATACTGTCCGCTGAGCTGTGTATTCAATCCTATAATGTGTGATACTGTCTGCTGAGCTGTGTATCTAATCCTATCCAGTGTGATACTGTCTGTTGAGCTATGTATTCAATCCTGTCATGTATGACACTGTCTGCTGAGCTGTGTATCTAATCCTATCCTGTGTAATACTGTCTGCTGAGCTGTGTATCTAATCCTATCCAGTGTGATACTGTCTGTTGAGCTGTGTATCTAATCCTATCCTGTGTGATACTGTCTGCTGAGCGATGTATCTAATCCTATCTAGTGTGATACTGTCTGTTGAGCTATGTATTCAATCCTGTCATGTGTATTACTGTCTGCTGAGCTGTGTATCTAATCCTATCATGTGTGATACTGACTGCTGAGCTGTGTATCTAATCCATCTCCTGTGAGGTGAGCAGATGTGTGGTGGAGGAGCTCCTGACTTCCAGAATAGTGAGCGGCAACCTGCCTTCCATCCCTGCCCAGGATCTTCTCTTGTCTCTGGATAGAGCAGGTCTTGGAGGGTCCATCTAGGGATGGAGCCTCATACTCCTACCTCCCGGAGTATGCCGATGGGAGGTAGGATACTGTCCCAACTGGCCGAGACTGTTAAACCGGCCTGTAGGGGTGAGACGATCTCCCCAGGGTCGCAGTGATGTGGTCTCGGGCCCGAGGTTGGGGCTAGTGTTAAAGAGGACCTTTCATGACTTCTAAAGATATAAACCAAGTATGCTCACATGTAGAGCGGCGCCCAGGGATCTCCCTGCACTTACTATTATCCCTGGGCGCCGCTCCGTTCTCCCGGGAAAAGGCTCCGGTATCTGTGCTCACTAAGTTATAGTGGGCGGAGCCTGCCCTTCATCTCCTTCTCCCAGGCTGCAGCGCTGGCCAATCGCAGCGCAGAGCTCATAGCCTGGAAGAAAAAAACTCCCAGGCTATGAGCTCTGCGCTGCGACTGGCCAGCGCTACAGCCTGGGGAGGAGATGAGGGCAGGCGCCGCCTGCTATAACCAATTCCACCAAGTCCCCGCCTACTATAACTTGGTGAGCGTCGATACCGGAGCCTATACCGGGAGAATGGAGCGGCGCCCAGGGATAATAGTAAGCGCAGGGAGATCCCTGGGCGCTGCTCTCCATGTGAGCATCCTTAGTTAATATCTTTAGAAGTCATGAAAGGTCCTCTTTAAGGCTGCAAAAGCCTCCCAGACAAGAACTCAGAAAATTGCATATTGTGGCCCCTCCGGAGCAGGCCCAGCAGCATCAAGAGCCAACAGAGCCTCAGGGAGGTGGAGGTGTTGGGGCTGCTGAGAGCTGGAGAATCAACATCTACCTTCAGCTCTTATATAGCAGCCCAGTTCCAGGAGTACCAGGAGGCTGGAAGATCCCTGCAGTGAGCTTAGCATGGCGAGGGTCCAAGTCGCGGCCTGTTATGGGCTGCCCAACTCCCTCCCCCCCATCATAGGATGTTTCCATCTGCACGACGGGAAGGCCGTGCAGGGAACAAGAGCGACGCTGGGGAGCAAGGTAAGTACTATCTGTGTGAGGGGCCCAGGCATACGGGGGGCATTATAGGCCTAGGATAGCCCCTTTAAGGCTGAGACAAGGAGTAAGCAGAAGGACCAAGGAAAGCAGTACAAGTGGCCCTCTAGTGTTTTCCCCTAACCAGTACCAAGTCCTCCAGGAGGGTGACGTGGACAAGCGGGGGGCAGGTAGCATCCCTCTCTGCGAGCACCATCGACCTTGGAGGGGGAGGTTCGCCTGGAAATGAAAGATGAGGATGGGGAACAAAAAAGAAAAAGAAGAAAAAAAGCAAAGACAGCGCTGACAAGGAGATGAATATCGCCTCGTCAGTCTCTAGGAGGGATAGGAAGTTGTAAGCCGTTTAACTTAATTATCCATGGTGGCGGCGCCCACTCCATTGACGCTGGCATCCATTAACGTTGCCAGCATTAGGTCTAATGCGGCTAGGTTTGTGTCCTTTCATTTTCTCAGCCAAGTTGATGCTGATATTTTGTTTTTGCAGGAGATTAGACTGTCGTAAAAGCCAGGAGGGAATGGCGACGAGGACCCTCCTACGGGTCTCCTGCGGGCGAGCCATATAGCGAAGTGGCGGTCCTTTTTCTGCAGCCGTAGAATGCAGATGGATAATCGAGTTAGAAATGGGGAGGTGTTTAATCTTAGATGTTCTCAGTCCCCGAACAAATTGGGACTGTAAAAGTCTCTTCATGAGAATCAAGGCTTTCCTTTTACAGGTCGACACATTGTCTTTGGGGGACTTTAACACTGTCAGTAGGCCCCAAGATAGAGGAGGTTCAAGAGACAAGTTGACCTATGATGGTATAGCTTTAAATAGTATAGCTTAGTGAGGTTCGCTTGGTGGATATCCACATCCGGCATACCCCTGGCCATTAGGGTTTCACCTATCACAGAGGTAACTGTAGGTCTAGAATAGACAGGTTTTGTTTGAAGGAGGAAGCTGTCTCTTCGCCAGTGTTCGTCGTTGAGGTAGAGTTCCCCGATCACTGTATGATTATGTTTTCTCTGAATGTTGAAGAATCCCTTCGGATGGGAAGAGGTATATGGAGGCTGAATTCATTTCTCCTGGAAGAAGCTGAGATAAGACAGGCCTTTGATGATTTTCTTCAAAGCCAGGTACCCCTATTGGATCTTGGGGGCACTAAGTCAGAGTGGTGGGAGCTGTTCAAAGTGCAGATGGCAAATTATTTACACCAGCTATCGTGCCTCAGGTCTCTTAATAGGTACCGCCTATACCAGGGCATGAGGAAAAAACTCGCATTTAGTCTGGACTGGAGGTAGCCGAGGGGAGACCTGTAGAGTGAAATCTTTGCTGAAAAGGTGCCAGTACAATAGGTACGCATCATTAGTTCTTGAAAGGGATTTCAGGAAATACCGCTCACCTGACCCCCTACAGGACTGTAGCATGTCAGTGAATAGTAAAGTGGTCGCAGGACTTGTTGACAGTTCCAAATCAGGGATCCTGGAGGTTATCAGATCCTTCTATTGCACCTTTTGGGAAAGAGGGTTCTAAATCGAGAAAAAAGTGTCGGCTTTCCTGGCTGAAGCCGTTCCTGAACCAGGAGTAGACCCTAGACCCCTCTCTTGATGTCTTGACAGAATTGATCAAGGAAGAGGAAGTCAGACTCACGATTGAAGAGCTTGCCCTCAAAAAAATGATGGCTTAACATCTGAAATCTATAAGACCTTTAAGGGAACCTTAATTTCCCTCTTGACTGCGTGTCCTTGAGTGTCCTTCCTCCACAAGTCAATGAGGAGGCAAAAGTATTGTTTAATTGGCTGGTAAAGTTTGCCCCCAGCTGCTGCTGGAAGCCGTACATGCTGTTCTTAGACCAGGCTGAAGACTTTGACCGGGTGAACCATGATTACCTCTGGTCTGCCCTTCTGAGGTACGGCCTACCGGGGAGAGGTTTGTGAATTGGCTTCAGACTTTGTACGCTGGGACAGAGACTCTCGATAGTGAACGATTGGATTTGGGACCCCCTGTGAGGTTGGGTCTGGTGTCTGATGGGGTTGTCCTTTAAGTCCTTTGCTATATGTGTTCACGACCGATCCATTTCTTCGGAAGATTGATCATGGACCATTGGCAGGAGTCAGGATGGATTTTGACAACCCAGAAGCCACTCAGAGGGTGGTTGTATACGCAGACGACATCACTATCTTTGTGTCCTCGAGAGGGGTGGCAGAGTGGATGATGTCTGAAGTCGAACGTTACTCAGAAGCATCTAAGTCCATGATTAATCGGGATAAGTGTGAAAGTCTCTGGCTGGGAGGAGGAGGTTCTGATTTCAGTCTACCAGACACCCTTCCAGAGCCTCAGGAGTCTGCTAATCTATTCATTGAATTTGGCCCGGGTGATTAACCAATGAAAAACTGTGAGGGTAGGCTGAAAATAGCTGCTCAGAAGGTAGGTCCGTGGAAAGTTTGGTCTTTGACCCTTTGGGAAAGAGTTCACTTGGCCAGGGTTTACCCGTTACCATGTTAATATACTTGGCAGTGTATGTATTTTGACAGAACCTCTGTGGACTCGGGTCTATAGCCTGTTTTTCCAGCTGTTATGGGGGAAAAGGCTAATCAACCTAATCAAGAGGGATGTTACTTATTTACCGAGAAGACTAGGAGGGTTAGGTATGGTTAAGCTTGTGGTGTTCCTTGTGAACACCTTTGTCAAGATGAACCTGGCAAACCTCTGGCAAGAGAGGGCTCCTCCGTGGATATCCTTCTGTAGGGCATGGTTTCAGCTTTTTTTCCAGGAATGGGAGAATAGAGGGCAAGTGAAAGACTTTCATACGCCCCTTGGACATCTCCCACTGCCCCAGTTTTGAAGATTTGTCAGGGGGAGTCTGGAGGTGCAGGAGATTAAGACCCTGTCAAGAAAGTTACTTGACAGAAGGTTTTGTTGACCCATTTCCAGAAGCCGCTGGAGCTTAAAGACTGCCTGAGTGAGGTCATTGAGGTGGGATTAAAACTTTTAAATTCAGTGAGGATATCCCAGAAGTATTGGGATCTGGCTTGGCGCAGCTTCCATGGAAAGCTATACATAAGGGACAGCTTGAAGTACAGGAATTCTGATGAAAGAGGCTGTCCTCGGGAGGAGTGTGACGATGTGCTGGAAAGCATGGAGCGCTTCCTGCTTCATTGCCCTTTCAATACAGAGGTCTGCAAACGGGTGGGTTTCTCCATCAGCTGGCCTGGTCAGCTGGCCTCTCTTATGCAGAGTGAATGGTTCATTCAGATATCTAGTTGGTAGGGATTGGTGCAACTCTTTTCTGGTTAGCATTGTGGTTAGTCATTTCCTGTGCTTAGTTTCTACTCAGAAAAAAGTCCTCCTGGTGTAAGAGGTTTATAGCAACATCATGGGTGACCTGATGAAGGTCCGCTCTTTGGAATCTTAAAGGCTGGGTGCATACAAAGCCTCTCGCCTCTGGAGGCGTTTTTCTTTGGGTGCCCTGACTTAGTTATTCTCCTTGAGAGGGGTTGGGGGTTCCTTTTTCTTTGCCCATTTGGTGGATGGGGTCTGGGATGTGTGTGTGTGTGCCCGGCCCAACCCTGGACTATGCAGACATGAGGTGAGGGGTTGGGCTTGGATTTTGGGTTACTGAAAAAGAAAAAAAAAAGTGGTGGGGTGGGTTGCTTAGACAAGCAGCGGTACCCAAACAGGAGTAGGTTCGTTCTCCCAAGCACAAAGCAGAAAATAGAAAATGCGGGACCGCGCTAGAAACAGCAGTTTTTTGCACTAGTAATGATAAGCTTACAGTACTGGAGATAGTATGTCCTGCTCCCAGAAATAGAAGTTGGATCCACAGGGTTCTTTCACATGTATGAGCTCCTGGGTGCTTCCAGCTGATTTTCCAATCCACCTGAAGCCACCGACCACTAATTTCACTCTCAGGAATTTGACCCTTCAGAGAAGACAAATAGATGGTGCAGTACCTTTGAGATATGAGGAGTGCCCACCCTCTATTATACTCACAATATCCAGATAACTGAGCGCATATCACCAGCCGCTGTTTCCAATAACGGGTAGAGGCACTCCATCACCAACCGCTGTTTCCACTATCCAGTAAGAAAACCTTCATAGAGAACCAATGGATGGTGCAGTACCTTTGATGTAGATATATTACACACGCTTTATTATACTCACAATTTTCAGATAAAAGTGCACATATAAAATACAATGCCCGACCCGGGTTTCGCGGTAAGCTTCTTCAGGGGCCGCAGTAACCACACCGCCAGTGACCGACCAAAGAATAAATAGATGATCATTTACCCGGAGACTCCAAGGAAGGAAAAAGAGAGCTAGAGGAAAGAGGGGCGGTAAGAGACACAGTAAGTCCCGAAGCCAAGAAGGGCAGAGGGAACCCCTAGGCATTTACAATTTAAGCACCCATACCTTGACAAAGGATGAGCTTGCAGTCCTAAATAAAGGCTTGAAGTTCGCACCGACATATAGGGGCAACAAGTTTGAAACTTACCTTGATGTTCACCGTTATATTAGGAAACTAAATATTTGCAAATACCTTATAAATAGTGTTGAGCGAACAGTTCGAGAATAGTTCGGGTTCGTACCGAATTTTGGGGTGTCCGTGACACGGACCCGAACCCGGACATTTTCAAAAAAGTTCGGGTTCGGGTCCGGTGTTCGTCGATTTCTTCCCGCTTTCTGAAGGGCTGCACAGCAGCCAATCAGTTAGCATTTTACTTCTTGCCCTAAGAGCCCATCACAGCCATGCCTACTAATGGCCATTTTGTGACTTGTGGTGCGCCAGAAGAAGCTGCCACCAAGTCCATCAATCCATCAATACTAGTTTTTTTTTTTTGCTATATCCTACATCAGGGGCTTGGCTGTGCTAATTGTCACCCCTAGAAACTCAGGAAAGAAATTTCTATATTTTATTAAGGGGTTAAATACAATTGCCCAAATACCAATCCCCTAAATCTGGTGTTCCAGCTTTGGCTAGACAAGTGTAATACTGTCTGCTGTCTGGCAAAGGATAGATTATTTTCTGGGGTTAAATTCAATTGCCAAAATAGCAATACCATAAATCAGTGGTTTCAGCTGTGGCTTGCAAAATAGAATAGTGTCGAGGTAACGCACACACGTACAGACGCACGTACACCATTCTTGAATAGTTGTATTATCGCGATAATAAAACTAACAGTGTAAAGTTGACTGTATTGCTCTAAGTTATATTCGCGTACGAATGTAACTTCTATTACAACACACCAATACTAAAACTGACTAAGAGACAGCTTTAAGTTCTATTCGAACGCGATTGCAACTTTGGAACTTAAAGTGGTGTACGATTTTAAAAGTTGAGTACTAAAAAGTTGGAATCGCAATGCGATTCTTATGTATTCTTAATCGCATTGCGATTACAACTTTGAGCTACCGATCACCATGAGACGCCTCCTCCAGTAGAATGTACTGTCGGATGTGAGAATTAAGTTGAAATCGCAATGCGATTCTTATATATCTGCTTAATCGCATTGCCGTTTCAACTTAGCATTGCTAAATAATTCCATCCATACTCGTTAACTACTGACTCAAGTTAGCGATATGGATGGAATTATTTAGCAATGCTAAGATGAAACTCGCAATGCGATTGAGCAGATACTAATAATCGCATTGCGATTTCAACTTAATTCTCAGATCCGACAGTACATTCTACTGGAGGAGGCGTTCCCATGGTGATCGTTAGCTCAAAGTTGTAATCGCAATGCGTTTATTGCGGTATATTATCCCTCTGGGTGTCTTTACAGCCTTTTTAGTGCCCAAAAGTTCGGGTCCCCATTGACTTCTATGGGGTTCGGGTTCGGGATGAAGTTCGGGTTGAGTTCGGATCACGAACCCGGACATTTCCGGAAGTTCGGCGAACCTCTCGAACCCGAACATCCAGGTGTTCGCTCATCTCTACTTATAAAAAATCCCATCAAAACGCCACAGATAGAGAACAGTAATGTATACACCAATTTAAAAAATAAATCCACGTTCTATCCTGATATGAGAGAAAATGAATGTATCGATGCCTTCAAACGTGGTGTTTTGAAGGGATTGGATCACATAAAAGTAGGGGGCACGAAGGGGAGTAATTTAACTAAGAAAGTAATTTGGAACAGAATAGTAAAATAGTTATCAAACCGGCTGATGGGGGGGGGTATAGTGGTCCTGAACAAGGTTGATTACAAGGCTGAAATGGTGAGGATCCTGAGCGATGGTAAAACTTATAAAAAACTTAAGAGTGATCCTGTAGGGGAATACAGAAAAGAACTTACGGTCCTCCTCGACAGAGGACTGGCACTAGGAGTTTTAAACAAAAAGGAATACCAGTATTTGAACAACATGTATCCGAGGACCCCCACCATCTATTATTTACCCAAAGTGCATAAGAACGCCGAGAAGCCCCCTGGGAGACCGATAGTGTCCGGCCTTGACTCTATTACCAGCCGGGTATCAGAATATATAGATATCCATCTACAGCGGTATGTATCCAAAACGCCCTCATATCTTAGGGATACAGGACATATTCTGGACATCTTAAAGGAAGTCGGTAACATTTCTGAAAATACATATCTGATGACCCTTGATGTCACCTCCCTGTATACTATAATACCGAATGATATTGGGATACAGGCAGTGAAGTTTTACATGGATAGTGACGAACAGATGTCCGAGGATAGGAAGGATTTCATTTTGGATTGTATACAATACTGTCTAGGGCATAATTATTTTTGGTATGACAATTGTTTCTTTCTCCAAATTTCTGGTGTGGCGATGGGCACGAAATAGTTTCGCCAATTTATTTATGTCGTACTGGGAACATTTCAATATTGATCCCATTTTGCAGAAAGAAACTGGGGGAGGTAGCCTGCAGCTATGGAGAAGGTTTATAGATGACTGCATTGGCATCTGGTGTGGCACGCATATAGGGTTAACAGAATTCATTGCCCGGCTCAATTCCAATACATGGAATATCTTCTTCACAGAAGATGTCAGCAAAGACATTATCCATTTTTTAGATTTGTCAATAAGGATACAGGAAGGCAACATTAAAACTGTCACCTATTTTAAGCCGACTGATCGGAACGGCTATATTGAAAGGAGTAGTTGCCACTACGAACCCTGGATTTGTAATGTACCTAAAGGACAATTACAGAGGATCAAGAGAAATTGCTCTAGTTTGGAAGATTATGAAACTCAGAGGAATATTATTGTGGAACGGTTTATTGAGAAGGGTTACAACCAAGAGGTGCGTTATAATCAAAAGGAGGAGGTGAAAAGTAGGGTGCCTAATATTAGAGGGATAGAGATAAGTGACGAACACAAGAAAAAGGTCAGTGACAAGTATACATTTGCCTTCTCCACTACTTATTCAACTTCGTGTGCCCGTGTTGGAATGTCCTCAAAAATGATACGGTAATTGGTGATCTTATACCAAAGAAACCTCCGTTGATATTTATTCCTATAGTTAGGAATCGCATAGTGCACAGCTATGTGAAAGAAGAAATCAATATAGTGAAACCTAGGGATGTGTTCACATGGTGCGGTTTTTGCACAGGATGCAAGAACCGCTCCCGGGAAGAAAAGAAAAAAACTAGGATAGAAGAGGTTGTCTCTTTTTCTAAACAAACACAGAAAAAAATAAAGGGAAATATGTCATGTGAGTCTATGGGTGTAATCTATTTACTGGAGTGCCCTTGCGGACTCCAGTATATTGGCAGAACATTGAGAAAACTGAAGGTGCGTATAGCAGAGCACATAAAGAATATCAGGAAGGGTCTTGAGACCCACAGTGTCATAACAAGGATCCCACCGGTCTGAAATTCTATGCCGTGGAAATGGTTAAACGCCATTGGCGGGGAGGAAATCCTGCCACACAGATTAACAAAAAGGAGGCACAGTGGATATACGAAACGGGTACCCTGCAGCCTCTGGGACATGATATAGAATGGGATATTAAAGCCGTTTGTATGGTCTGATTTGTTTTATCAAATTTGATGTATTGATTTTATTTTAACATATGGATATAATTGCACATGGTGAAATTTTATTAATTATTTATTGCTGAAAAGTTTCAGTTTTATCCATCTATACAGCTGATTGACATGTTACTAATTAGTGGAAGTGTGGATTGCTTCCGGGGTAAATGATCATCTATTTTTTCTTTGGACACTGGCGGTGTGGTTACTGCGGCCCCTGAAGAAGCTTACCGCGAAACCCGGGTCGGGCATTGTATTTTATATGTGCACTTTTATCTGAAAATTGTGAGTATAATAAAGCGTGTGTAATATATCTACATCAAAGGTACTGCACCATCCATTGGTTCTCTATGAAGGTTTTCTTACTGGATAGTGGAAACAGCGGTTGGTGATGGAGTGCCTCTACCCGTTATTGGAAACAGTGGTTGGTGATGGAGTGCCTCTACCCGTTATTGGAAACAGCGGTTGGTGATGGAGTGCCTCTACCCGTTATTGGAAACAGCGGTTGGTGATGGAGTGCCTCTACCCGTTATTGGAAACAGCGGTTGGTGATGGAGTGCCTCTACCCGTTATTGGAAACAGCGGTTGGTGATGTAGTGCCTCTACCCGTTATTGGAAACAGCGGTTGGTGATGTAGTGCCTCTACCGTTATTGGAAACAGCGGCTGGTGATGGAGTGCCTCTACCCGTTATTGGAAACAGCGGTTGGTGATGGAGTGCCTCTACCCGTTGTGGAAACAGCGGTTGGTGATGGAGTGCCTCTACCCGTTATTGGCCAAACAGCGGTTGGTGATGGAGTGCCTCTACCCGTTATTGAAACAGCGGTTGGTGATGGAGTGCCTCTACCCGTTATTGGAAGCAGCGGTTGGTGATGGAGTGCCTCTACCCGTTATTGGAAACAGCGGTTGGTGATGGAGTGCCTCTACCCGTTATTGGAAACAGCGGTTGGTGATGGAGTGCCTCTACCCGTTATTGGAAACAGCGGTTGGTGATGGAGTGCCTCTACCCGTTATTGGAAACAGCGGCTGGTGATATCCGCTCAATTACCTGGATATTGTGAGTATAATAGAGCGTGGGCACTCCACATATCTCAAAGGTACTGCACCATCTATTTGTCTTCTCTGAAGGGTCAAATTCCTGAGAGTGAAATTAGTGGTCGGCGGCTTCAGGTGGATTGGAAAATCAGCTGGAAGCACCCCGGAGCTCATACATGTGAAAGAACACTGTGGATCCAACTTCTATTTCTGGGAGCAGGACATACTATCTACAGTACTGTAAGCTTATCATTACTAGTGCAAAAAACTGCCGTTTCTAGCGCGGTCCCGCATTTTCTATTTTCTGCTTTGGATTTTGGGTTGTGGGGGCCAGTATCTGGACTATGCGGACATGAGGCAAGATACTGACTGTAGTATGGCGGAGGTTTATATCAGGATGCATTTTGTTTGTTGTAAAAAAAAACATTTAGTATTAATATTTTATTGCTATTATTAGTATTGTTTATTTTTAGGTATGTGGCTATGTTTTTAATTTTGTTTAGTTCAATTTTGTAAATATACAGTATTTATAGTGTAGTTCTTGTTATACATGTGGCTGGGCTTGATCAGGTTTTGGTTTCATTATGTATTTGGATTTTTGTTGTTTTGTTGTGAAATTATAATTATTTGTTATGTTGTTAATTTTTATAATAAAAAGAGTTCCTATCATGTGTGATACTGTCTTCTGAGCTGTGTATCTAATCCTATCCTGTGGGATACTGTCTGCTGAGCTGTGTATCTAATCCTCTCCTGTGTGATTCTGTCTGCTGAGCTGTGTATCTAATCCTATCCTGTGGGATACTGTCTTCTGAGCTGTGTATCTAATCCTATCCTGTGTGATACTGTCTGCTGAGCTGTGTATCTAATCCTATCCTGTGTGATACTGTCTGCTGAGCTGTGTATCTAATCCTATCCTGTGCGATACTGTCTGATAAACTGTGTATCTAATCCTATCATGTGTGATACTGTCTGCTGAGCTGTGTATCTAATCCTATCCTGTGTGATACTGTCTGCTGAGCTGTGTATCTAATCCTATCCTGTGTGATACTGTCTGCTGAGCTGTGTATCTAATCCTATCATGTGTGATACTGTCTGCTGAGCTGTGTATCTAATCCTATCATGTGTGATACTGTCTGCTGAGCTGTGTATCTAATCCTATCCTGTGTGATACTGTCTGCTGAGCTGTGTATCTAATCCTATCCTGTGTGATACTGTCTGCTGAGCTGTGTATCTAATCCTATCATGTGTGATACTGTCTGCTGAGCTGTGTATCTAATCCTATCATGTGTGATACTGTCTGCTGAGCTGTGTATCTAATTCTATCATGTGTGATACTGTCTGCTGAGCTGTGTATCTAATCCTATCCTGTGTGATACTGTCTGCTGAGCTGTGTATCTAATCCTATCATGTGTGATACTGTCTGCTGAGCTGTGTATCTAATCCTGTCATGTGTGATACTGTCTGCTGAGCTGTGTATCTAATCCTATCCTGTGTGATACTGTCTGCTGAGCTGTGTATCTAATACTATCCTGTGTGATACTGTCTGCTGAGCTGTGTATCTAATTATATCATGTGTGATACTGTCTGCTGAGCTGTGTATCTAATCCTATCCTGTGTGATACTGTCTTCTGAGCTGTGTATCCAATCCTATAATGTGTGATACTGTCTGCTGAGCCGTGTATCTAATCCTATTATGTGTAATACTGTGTACTTCCAAATCTCAGAGTGAGGGCACCGGGGCCAAAAATAGGACTTCTCTCCCTCGTATTTCCCGTCAGAGCTAGTACACCCTGCAGAACCTCGTAATACGGAGTCATCGTCCTGACAAGGTTCACTCTAGGCCGGTATAACAGGGAGAGGTTCCAGACTGGCCGCACTTGTCAGAGCGAAGATTTCCCAGCAGTTTCCATCCTACACAAGACATATAGTTATTATTGTGCGGACTGTAATACACACTGTGCCGGGCCTCAGGTAATGAAGGGTTAAAGAGCTTATCCAGAAGTTTTATATTAATGATCCTCATGATAGATCAGATCTGCAGGGTCCAACTCCCCCAAAACTCCCGCCCGCCTTGGTGAGTGCTGCGGTCCCCTCACAGCTTACCATGCACAGCGCCATACATTGTGTAGTGGCTGTGCTTAGTATTGCAGCTCAGCCCCATTCACCGAGTGCTGCGGACTCTTCAAACAGCTGATCGGTGGGAGTCCATAGGGTCAAATACTGATAGAGATGTGTGAATTTTATTCTATGTTCGTATCTTTTGGACTCTAACTGGTTAAATTTTTCTGAAGCTGTTACAAACTTCTTCTTCTCTTATCTCAGGGGCCTCCCCCTCCCCTCTCTGCCGTTCTAGCTGGTTGTCTATGCAAGGCTATGAGGAAAAGGGGGGGGGGGGAGTGTTTGTCTTCTATCTGCCTACAGATGCTTCATGGAAGGATGCTTAAGCCTATCCCATAGCTGGAAGAATATCATACACACATATTACTCACAGCCTATAGAACAGCACCTTCTTGAGGTGTCACATATGACGTATGCAGTATTATTGTTAGGATAGCCGCCATTATAAGATGGCAGATACTTCGATGTTTACATTACGTACACATTCCAAAGTAGTGCGCAGATGCTAGAAGCGTTATCTCTTCTCTTATCTCTTCTTCCTTTTGACCAATTAAATAATGCCTGAGCCTCAGTGGGGACCGCCCTCTTCTGAAGATGTATAATTGCTTTTACTTTTTGTAATAAAAGGTAGAGATTGCATTGACCAGCCATGTGTCAGCATCTAGTCTCTCAGCCACGTGTGGATATTTACCTCTTGGGGGTACCTTGATTTGGAGCACCAGAGTGCATCTCAAATGCTCTAATTAGAGCGTCTTCAGCAATACTGCTTAATGCCCTATAAAACACTGGTACTTGGTGAATTACTTCACGAGGATCTATGTTCTTAGGGTACTTTCACACTAGCGTTGGTGCGGATCTGTCTGTTTATTTGTACAGACGGATCCGCACCTATAATGCAAACGTTTGTATCCGTTCAGAACGGATCCGTTTGCATTAGCTTTAAAGAAAAATGACAAAGTCCAAAACGGATCCGTTTTGACTTCACATTGAAAGTCAATGGGAACGGATCCGTTTTCAAATGCACCATATTGTGTCACTGACAACGGATCCGTCCCCTATTGACTTACATTGTAAAAAAACTGATCCGTTAGGCTCCGCCTCTTCAGACGGACACCAAAATGCTGCATGCTGCGTTTTGGTGTCCGCCTCCAAAACGTGAATAGAGGCGGAACGGAGCCTAACTGATGCATTCCTGAACGGATCCTTATCCATTCAGAATGCATTGAGGCTGAACTGATCCGTTTTGGACCGCTTGTGAGAGCCCTGAAACGGATCTCACAAACGGAATCCAAAACGCTAGTGTGAAAGTACCCTTAATACAAATGTACAGCATCTAAAGAAGACGCGGTGAGTCAAGGAACATGTCGGCACCATGATCACATCCTGAGCAGTGTGATTGTAAAGCATGAAATAAAAGTGAAAGATTTTACCCAGAAGAGCGGAGGAAATTGTCATATGGGATACTGTCTGCTGAGCAGTGTATCTAATCATATTATGTATGATACTGTCTGCTGAGTATCTGTATCTAAGCCTATATATAATGTCTGATACAGTCTCAGAGATCCACACAGCACTACACCCCCATCATTCTAGCAGTGCACCCATCCTGCGGGGTCTTACCTGTGGCGGCACAGAGGGCGATCACCAGGAGGAGGCTCGTGTACGCTGCCATTGTGAGCGCAGTGATATCTGACCCAGGAGGATTACCCATTATATATATTTCCAGATAACCTAATATTTCTGTCCTCCCATAAAGCAAACTATGAGGCATTGACCATATAAGGACATGTCGCCTGGGAGTGTCCTGTCACAACCTATACATCTGCACAATGCCTGTCACATATTATACAGCGATCAATAGAAGAGAGACAGTGAGTCCATGAATACAAGTGACTTCACACCGAGGATTCCTGACAACCCGCTCTCTTCATCCAGGAGAGTATAACATGGTGTCTGAAGAAATACATATATACACTACGTGGAAAAAAAGTGCTGACCCCTCCACATTACACCTCCAGGAGCTTTTCTGGCCTCACTTTTTACATCCATAGGCAGTAATATGCAGTTGTCCCCCCCATTGCTCTTCTGGGAAGGATTTTTACAAGATTTTGGGTGTTAGTGGCAGAAGAACATTTGTGAGGTCAGACACTGATACTGAAAGCGAGGGCCTTGCTCGCAGTCTCCATTCTGGTGTTGGATGGGGTTGAGATTGGATCTCACTGTGACCTGTCAAGTTCTGCCGCACCAAACTCCCCCAACCTTGCCTTTATGAAGCTGGATTTGTGCACTGGGTGGAACCTCCACTATCTCTGCTTCTACTTCTATTGTCTCTGGTGTTTCCACTATCCCTAGTGACCTGTACTATCTTTGGTACCACGACTATCTCTGGTGCATTACACTATCTCTGGAACCCCACTACCTCTGGTTCCCTTAATATCTCTGGTGCCTCCACAATTGTTGCACTTCACTATCTCTTGTGCACCAACTATCTATGGAGCCCTTCACTATTTCTGGAGCCCCCACTATCTCTGTTGTCATCACCTATCTCTGGTGACCTCACTGTCTCTGGTACATTCATTATTTCTAGTGCCTCCACTATCTCTGGTGACCTCTACTATCTCTGGTGCCCTCCACTGTCTTTAGCTCCCCGATAATCTCTAGTGATCCTGCTATCTCTGGTGCCCTCCATTATCTCTGGTGCCCTCCACTATTTCTGGTGCCCTCTACTATATTTGGTGCCTCCACTTTCCCTGGTGCCCTTCACTGTCTCTGGAGCCCCCACTGTCTCTGAATCCTCTACACTATTGGAAGGGCTCTTGGAAGGGCTACATATAACCCCAATAGGACATTACTACATAGAGAATTTCAATAGGACATTACTACATAAAGACCCCCAATAGGACATTACTACATAGAGACCCCCAATAGGACATTACTACATAGAAACCCCCAATAGGACATTACTACATAGAGACCCCCAATAGGACATTACTACATAGAGACCCTCAATAGGATATTACTAGATAGAGACCCCAATAGGATATTACTACATAGAGAACCCCAATGGGACATTACTACATAGAGACACCCAATAGCACATTACTACATAGAGACCCCCATAAGGAATTACTATATAGAGACCCCCCAATAGGACATTGCTACATAGAGACCCCCAATAGGACATTACTACATAGAGACCCCCAATAGGACATTACTACATAGAGACCCCCAAGAGGACATTACTACATAGAGACCCCAATAGGACATTACTACATAGAGACCCTCAATAGGATATTACTACATATAGACTCTAATTAGGACATTACTAGATAGAGACCCCAATAGGATATTACTACATAGAGAACCCCAATGGGACATTACTACATAGAGACACCCAATAGCACATTACTACATAGAGACCCCCAATAGGACATTACTACATAGAGACCCCAATAGGACATTGCTACATAGAGACCCCCAAGAGGACATTACTACATAGAGACCCTCAATAGGATATTACTACATATAGACTCTAATTAGGACATTACTAGATAGAGACCCCAATAGGACATTACTACATAGAGAACCCCAATGGGACATTACTACATAGAGACCCCCAATACAATAAGACATTACTACACAGAGACCCCAATAGTCCATTACTACATAGAGACCCCCAATAGGACATTACTACATAGAGACCCCCAATAGGAATTACTATATAGAGACCCCCCAATAGGACATTGCTACATAGAGACCCCCAATAGGACATTACTACATAGAGACCCCCAAGAGGACATTACTACATAGAGACCCCAATAGGACATTACTACATAGAGACCATCAATAGGATATTACTACATATAGACTCTAATTAGGACATTACTAGATAGAGACCCCAATAGGATATTACTACATAGAGAACCCCAATGGGACATTACTACATAGAGACCCCCAATACAATAGGACATTACTACATAGAGAGCCCAATAGTCCATTACTACATAGAGACCCCCAATAGGACATTACTACATAGAGACCCCCAATAGCACATTACTACATAGAGACCCCCAATAGGAATTACTACATAGAGACCCCCCAATAGGACATTACTACATAGAGACCCCCAATAGGACATTACTACATAGAGACCTCCAATAGGACATTACTACATAGAGACCCCCAATAAGACATTACTACATAGAGACCCCCAATAGGACATTTAGTGCACAGAATCAGGTCCATAACATTAGATACAGAAAATGTGTAATTCCCAGGAACTGGTTCACCAGTCTGTGGTGCCAGGAGGTCCTGTACTAGTGGGATCATTCCCTAGCAATCCAGGTCTGGCCAACTCATTCTGGACTCCAGTGAGTTTCTCTTTTTACTTACTCTTTTATCGATGCTTGGCATGTGGACCAACCAAAGGCTTCATGGTTGCCATGGTCATTGCCACAGTCCATCTCCCAGCAGGAGTTCATCTTCCTGTGAGGCATGCTCTTCTTTATGTCATCGTCATCGAATGGTCATGGCTTATCTTCTAAAACAGGGATCAGCAACCTTCGGCACTCCAGCTGTTACGAAACTACAATTCCCAGCATGCTCCATTCATTTCTATGACAGTTCTGAGAGGAGCAGATAAAGTATGCATGCTGGAAGTTGTAGTTTCACAACAGCTGGAGTGCCGGAGGTTGCCTACCCCTGTTCTAGAAGAAGAAATCGGTCATCACTTACTGGAGTCGGAGCTGTTCAACGATGTTCAGTTGACCAGTGATCCTGGTGCTTCTGCATCTTTGGTGGAGGTACCCTCTGGAGTCTTGGGGATATCTTCTATTGGTGAGTCCTCCTGCCCTCAGGCATGAAGTAACACTGATATGTCTAATCATGATTTGGTGTTTGTGCCATAAATGTCTGTGCATTATTTAGGCAGAAGTGAGGGAGTCACAGCTGTTACTTGAATGTAATGGCCTGTAGTGGACCTTTCATTTCATGACTCTTTATTTTGTGGTGTGGTTCCCCTCAGCACTCACCAGCCTAGCAACGTCAATGACAAGATTTGGATGCACAAATGTATGGACATTTGGTCTTTGATTTCAGTAGATCATGAGCAGGTGAGGGCTGGCAGCCTTAGTCCTGGGGCGCAAATCCAGTCAAGTGGCCCATTGCACCACCAAATCAGCTCACCATCCATGCCCACCTTTTCCTTTTTATAAAGGCCTATTTCAGGAAAAAAAGGCAGTGTTTACATTACTGCCAAGGAACACCCCTAGTGCCACTCATCAGACACCACTCATCAGACGGCCACTAGAGGTGCTTCGTAGTCCAGTGTTGCACAACGTGCAACACTGGCATTCACGCTAAACAATCCTCATGGAAATGCATGGATTCAAAGCATCTCTATGAAGCCACGCATGCGCAATAGCCTCCCAATGCTTTCCTATGGCTATGATATACTCACACACTGCACATTCCTGTGCATTGTATTGATGAGGTGATCTGTAATACACTCACAAACTGCACATTGTGTTGTGGTGGAGGGCGTGATTGCATGCTAGGGTGTGGGAAGGCGCGATCCAGGAGGCCAAAGTTAAATCACTACATTAGTAAATGTTTGCTGGTTTTATCTAACTAATTGTCATATTTTCAAAAGGCAGTGTATACATTAAAAGGCTTGCAGAGACATGCTATAGACACCAGAACTACTACGTTTAGCTGTTGTAGTTCTGGCGACTATAGTGTCCCTTAAAATAGAGAAAAAAAAAAGAATCAGCACAAAAATATCAAATAAAATCGCTATATCATTGTTCTGAAAATTAATGACACAAATATGTAGTATTTTGCAGATTACTTTTTTTTTTTTTACAATGTGCAGATAGTTCTGTACTACTAATCCCTCTATCCACCCCTACCTCCCCTTCCATCCCCCCTTCTCCAACCACCCAGCACCCTTACTCACATAAAACAAGTAATATTAATATATATATATATCTTACAGTGAATTACTGTAAATACTTACAGTTCTGAAGACTCCAGCAGGCTCAGGATCAGTGCTCTGGGCAGCTGGGTTTAGGGCTGGAAGTGGGCAGGAAGGAGACCGGGGCTCACCCTAGCGCTGCAGTGCCTCTGTGTGACGTCACGGCGCACAGCGTACGCAAAGGGCAGGGGATATCGGGAGGAGGACCAAGCAAGTCCCGTATTTTTAGCCCTATAAGACACACCTAGGTTTTAGAGGGGGACAATAAGAAAATATTTTTAATTTTTCAATTATTTTTCATTATACCTCGGTCAGACCACCAATCAGACCCCTAATGTTAATCAGATGTCAGCTAACAGCCACAATGTAAATAAGACCCCAATCAGACCTCAGCTCAGACCCCCAATCAGACCTCAGCTCAGACCCCAATATGAATGACCCCCAATCAGACCTCAGATAGGAGCTCCACGCCTCTCATCATCCCCCACTAGCCTCTCATCAGCCCCCAGTGCCTCTCATCAGCCCCCCCCCCCAGTGCCTCTCATCTGCCCCCAGTGGCTCTCTCATCAGCACCCAGCAGCTTCTCCAATCTCCATCAGCCCCCAGTAAGTTAGCAACCTATCAGCCCCCAGTGCCCTCACCAGCCCCCAGATCAGAAGTGTTCATCAAGGCACAGCACAGACACTGCTGTGCGCATTGGCTGGCCCCGCAGGGCGGGAGTCTTTCTTTCCTCACTGACTGTCACTGTGACTGCAGTCACTCTGCAGTGCCCGCTGTGCACACAGTGCACTCACCTGACCTGCTGCAGCCGGCTGCCGGGGCGGGGAACGTCGGGTCTTGACTTGGGTCGGGTCGCTCTCCTCAGTCACTTGGCCAGTACTCCCTAAGGGCTAGCGACACGCTGTTAATCTCGCAAGTCGCAACTGGAATGGAGAGACTTCTTCTCCTGCCCTGGGTAGGCGTCTGTCTCCATCTCTGAGGCTGTAAGCTGAGCGCTGCGATTGGCCAGCACTCCAGCCTGGGAGATGGAGACGCCCAGGGCAGTTAAGAAATCTCATCCCATATGCGCCGGTAAGGAGTGGAAATGAAAGGTCTTCAGCCCAGCGGCCGTTTTTTACATGATTTAGGGCGGCCTGGGGGGCAATTGCCTCCCTCCCCCCATCCCAGCCCGCCCCTGATCATGAGATGGTTGACGAGGATTAGGATCCCAATAGGAAAATCAAATTGGTGAAAACATTTAGGAACTCGCTATAGGGTTTTGCAACCCTGGCACATGTCCTTAGATAGCTTCTCCCGGCAGAGGGAGCTAAGCTATTTTGTATATTTCGATATGATCTACACATATAGCGCCCACAAGCTATATGTAAGTGCAGCTTGGTGGCATTACAATGAAAACTTTAGGCATGGGTTGGCTATATTACAAGAATTACAAGACAACCGACGTGTGGATTCAATTGAGTTTACCACAACAGCAGAGTCATCACTTTCCCGGCAGAGCAGCGACTTTAGGGTTGTGGCTCAGCGGCCAAATGGAGCCTATTGGACAATGCCTGTGAGTGTCCTTGAGATGGCGCTGTGGCTAGAACCTAATCCCAAGAAGTGATCTATTCTTGTGATATCATGACCAAGGTAGTTTGCGAACTACGAAGAAGTAGAAGGAGAAGAAAGCAAGACACCACTATATGTACAGGACGGCAGTACCCGTAGAGCTTGGAAGAGAGCTGTGTTGGAAATGGTCCGCAGCAATGCTAAACTCTTAGGACAAAACTTATCAAACCGGTGTAAAGTGGAACTTACTTATTTCCCCCTAGCAACCAGTCAGAGTCCGCCTTTCTAAGGAGCAGTGAAAAATAAAAGGAGAAATTTAATTGGTTGTTATAGACAACTAAGCCAGTTCTGATTTACACCAGTTTGATAGATCTCCCCCATAGTCTTCTTGGGAAAATTATTAGAGACAGAGCAGCAAGACAGGACAGGAAATATTACAGGCGGCGGGCGGAACGCGGCAAAGAGGTAGAGCTGATAGTAGTGATGGTGGTGGACGTAATGGCAATGGTACCCTATCTCTCCCAACAGGAACTTCTATACCCCAGAGAACAGAGGAGAGATCATGATGGCCGCGGTGTACCACAGTCCATAGACATCAATGGTCACCACATTAGAACAGTACCATACATAAGAAGAGTCCCACCTTCTAAGGTGGTTAAAAGTTCTTGTAATCTGACGACCTCCAAACATCACTATGCATAAGGAAGGCGTCCGCCTCTTTATACGTCATGATGGTTAATTGGCCAAACGTTTTCTAGCACGTATGAGCACGAATATCTAATGCAGTTTAACCTTTGCTCCATCTTCCTCTTATCTCATCGTCCTTAAACGTATTTGTTTGCCATAAACTAAAGAAGCCGACAAATGTCCAATAATCAAGTATCTAGAAGGACTATTGAATTAGATAAATCTGTCGCTGTGACTCCACGATCTCGTGTCTAGTCCTAAAAGATATGTTTTTATCGATCACCTGGAGATCTCTATTTACTTAGCAGAATTATTCACTAACCGAGCTATTTCTTCACTTTAAAGACACACTCTCAAAAATGTTTATTCTCTGACCTGTTAGAAAGGCACATGATGTAAACTGTAGTGAAGGTAATCTTCTTACCAGTAACTGTATCTGTGAGTCAGTATAACCTCCCTTCTGATCCTCAGCTGTGTCATGCAACCAGACTTTCCAAATAACACAGCATCTTATGTGTGGACAGGAAGCCGGTTTCTCTATGTATTCCTATGGGAGCCTCAATGTCAGTCTAATAGGAACAAATAGAGAAGTAACTGACTTCCTATCCTGTGTCAGTTGGAAATCAGAGTGCTGGACACAGCTGAGGATCAGAGGGAGGTTATAAGTAGAGATGAGCGAACTTTTAAAAAAAGTCCGGTGTTTGGTGTTTGGGTTGTGGTAAGTCGCGCATCCTGTTATGGATTCCACTATAGCGGCATATGGGATCCATAAGGGGCGGCTGCCACCAACCTGAACTGTTGAACAGCCGAAGGACCTGAGGTGACATCACTGTCATGTGATCAGTGCAGGGGGCGTGGCTCAGCACTGGATTTGAAATGTATAGTTCGTGTTCGTACTGAATTTTGGGGTGTTCGGGACACTTTTCAAAAAAGTTCGGGTTCAGGTCCGTTGTTCAGTGATTTCTTCCCGCTTTCTGAAGGGCTGCAAAGCAGCCAATCAGCAAGTGTTTTACTTCTTGCCCTAAGAAGCCATTACAGCCATGCCTACTAATAGCATGGCTGTGATTGGCTGAGTGCAGCATGTGACCCAGCCTCTTTATAAGCTGGAGTCACGTAGCGCCGCACGTCACTCTGCTGAATTGAGATTAGAGCAAGGTTGCTGCTGGTGCGATCAGGGACGGAATAGGGCAGAAATCAGAAGAACCTGTGCAACTTTAATCCACAAGATACAGCACATAGAGAGGGAGGGAGCCTCAGCAATCCAACATTTCTGTACCCAGCCACTGCCAGGAAGATTTTTTTTGTAATCCATCTGTTGCTGAGGTGGGGGTCATTTTAGCCACTGCAGTGTACTGCATGTGTACCAGCCTGCCAGGGACATCAGCCTATTCCTATTTTGTAGCTCAGTGAAGGAAAAAAAACATTTTTTTCTGACTGGCCCTGTCCCTATATTGCCCTTTGTATGTTTAAGGGGTGACATAGTCCATTTGTCTAGCCTGGGATCTCTGGTGCCACAGAGCACTTGTGCATACAATTGTCACCGCCGGTTCTGGGAGACGGTCGGTCAGAGGTTCCTCCCTGTGTTGAGTATGACGTTCTTTGTTTTGGTTTCACTTTTATCAGTTCCTTTCTGTCCCTCTGCTGCCTCTTATCTTTGATTAATTAGCTTGCTTTATATTCTTTCCCATACTGCTTTTCCTTGCGGTTTATATTACTTCCTGGATGAAGTGTGTGCTGCTGGAGGCTGCAGTTGTTTTGCTCTAAGATAAGTGCATTCCGTTTACTTTGTTTTTTTTTTTTGCTGGCTTGATTCTAGGTGATCCTGACTCTCTCCGTATTCTGTGCAGGGAGCCGGTGGCAGTTCCCCTCACTACTATAGGGAATTCAGGTGTCACTCAGTTATAGGTACGAGGGCATGTATTTGTCTACCACTGGGACCTGTACATGTGCACAGTAGTTTGGGAGAGTTCTTAGGGATTTATAGGGCCCTCCTATATTTTCCTTAGTTTGGGATCAAGCCAGTCTGTCGTTATTTATCAGTTCCTGCTAACTGTTCTCCATCCTTGACAACAATGCACTAAACTGTATATTCCATTTAAGCTACCAAATAGTGCATCAGTGTATTTTAGTAAAAAAAAAGTGGTCATCCTGATCCACCAAGCCTATTTTACACCGCCAAAATATATATTCGACATTTCTGCGCTGAAATAGAGAATCCGTGTAATTTTGGGGGAAAACGTATTCCTTGTCCACAAAACAGTTCTGCATTCACCGTCCAACGACATATTTTATATTTCTGCAGGGAAATAGTTCTTCTTTGTATTTTATAGAAAAAAAACGTTATTTAAGGTCCACCAAACAGTCTGAAATACACATTACAACCACCTATTTTACATTGCTGCTGTGTGCAGCATAAGTGTATGTTTTTTGACAATAGAGTGGAAATCCTGATCCACAGAGCATCTTGAAATACACCGCTTAAATACCGATTTCACATTACAGCTGAGAAATAGTGCATTATTCTTTTTTGTGGGAAAAAAGCAATATTCTTGCTTCACAAAACAGTTGTACATACATGGTATAAATATCTAATTTAAATTTACAGCAGTAAAAAATGCATTTTTGGGGTTTTATTGAAAAAGGCCGAAAAAAATGTTGTGTATCCGTCGTTTAAATAATTATTTCCAATTTATAGCAGTCAAATACTGCATTTGTGAATTTTGGTGACCAAATCCATGTTCTGGGTCCCCAAATCTGGTGTCCATACATAGTATAAATATCTACTTTTAGTGTACAGCAGTTAAAAACTTCATTTTCGGGTTTTATTGAAAAAAGCTGTGTTTTAGGTAAAAAAAAAGTTGTGCATCCGGCGTATAAATAATTAATTTCAATTTACAGCAGTGAAATACTAATTTTCTGTATTTTATTACAAAAATACTTGTTCTTGTTCCACAAACCACTTGTGCATACAGCGTACCCAAATTTTTTTTACATTTCCACATAGAAGTTGAGAATCAGTGTATTTTGGGCACAAAAAACATTATTCTGGGTCCACAGAGCATTTTTATGACACGGGAACTGCCTTAGCGAATGTAATTTTCGACTAGTGGCAGGTAAATTGATACCGGAGAGAGACCAATCTTTCAGCTTGGTGGGTGAACGCAAATAATGAGGAGAACATCAAATAAGGGACGTGGGCATGGTCGTGGTGGTGTTGGTGGAGCTCCTGTTGCTGGGAGAGGACGTGGCCGTTCAGTGCCAACTACCGCTCCAAGTCGAACACCTTCCTCTGGTGCGAGTAGGTGACAGAACCTGCAGCGTTATTTGTTAGGCCTAAATGCCGCTCTACGGATGGTGAAGCCAGAACATGTACAGGCGATAGCAGATTGGGTGGCTGACAGTGCCTCCAGTTCCTTCACTGTATCTCCCACCCAGTCCTCTGCTGAAAGCTCAGAGTTGACACCTGCAGCCCATGCCCATCACCGTCTTGCAAATCAGCCACCTCACCCCCTTGCAAAGCAGCCAAGCAGTCAGAGCCCCAAATCATGCAGGCAGTCTCTTGATGACTCTGTTGGCAGGGTTTCCCCGGCCCATCCACCTAGCCCTGCCCCAGAAAAGGAAGACCTGGAATGCACTGATGTTCAACCACTTTTGTTGCAGGATGAGGACATGGGAAGACCGTCGCAGCACGTCTCTGATGATGACGAAACACAGGTGCCAACGGCTGAAGCTTTCTGCAATGTGCAGACTGACGAGGAGGGCAGGGGTCATGAATGGGTGGAAGATGATGTGGAGGATGATGAGGTCCTAGACCCAGACTGGACTGAAGGTCGTGCTAGTGAGGCGTGCAGTTCTGAGGAAGAGGCGGTGGAAGCACAGAGGCAACAGCACAGCAAAAGAGGGAGCAGGGTGCCAAAGCGCAGCAGCCGTTCCAGCGACAGTACGCCTCCTACTGTCCACCGCACCCAGGCACCGAGCACACCAAGACCTGCTCCAAGGAGTTCATTGGCGTGGCAGTTCTTCACACAATGTCCTGACGACAAAACACAAGTAGTTTGCATGTTGTGCCATGAGAGCCTGAAGCGAGGCATAAATGTTCTAAACCTGAGCACAACCTGCATGACCAGGCATCTAAGTGCAAAGTACGAGCTGCAGTGGAGTAAACACCTTAAAAACAAGGAACTCACTCATGCTCCTCCTGCTCCCTCTTCTGCTGCTGGCTCGGCCTCTCCCTCCACCTCTGGCATCACCGTGGCACCTGGCGACCAGCAAACAAAGGATGTGTCACCAACACCACCACACACGACACCATCACCAAGCATCTCCACCATGTCACACAACAGCATTCAGCTGTCCATCTCCCAAACATTGGAGAGAAGGAGGGAATTCCCACCTACCCCCCCTCAAGCCCTGGCCCTGAATGCCAGCATTTCAAAATTATTGGCCTTTGAAATGCTGTCATTCCATCTGGTGGAGACGGACTGTTTCAAACAGCTGATGGCGGTGGCTGTCCCCCAGTACATTGTTCCCAGCCGCCACTACTTTTCCAGGCGAGCCGTCCCTTCCCTGCACAACCAAGTGGAGGATAAAATCAAGTGTGCGCTGCGCAACGCCATCTGTGGCAATGTCCACATAACCACTGATACGTGGACCAGTAAGCACGGCCAGGGACGTTATATTTCCCTAACTGCACACTGGGTAAACGTAGTGGCGGCTGGGCCCGAGACGGATAGCGGTTTGGCGCATGTCCTTCAATCACCGAGGATCGCAGGGCATCATTCGTTGCCTCCTGTTGCTTCCTCCTCCTACTCCTCTTCTTTTCTACCACCCCCACATCCAGTCATCGAAAGAACCTCACCCCCAACTTCAGCACAGCCCAGGGTAAATGTCAGCAGGCGATTTTAAAACTCATGTGTTTGGGGGACAAACCCCACACCGCATATGAGCTTTGAAGGGACATAGAACAACAGACCGATGAGTGGTTTCTGCCGGTGGGCCTCAAGCCCGGCCTGGTGGTGTGCGATAACGGGCGAAATCTCGTTGCAGCTCTGGGACTAGCCGGTTTGACGCAGCCGGTTTGGTGCAGAAGTTTCTTAAAAACTACCCAGACATGTCAGAGCTGCTGCTGAAAGTGCGGTCCGTATGTGCGCGCTTCGGCGTTCTCATCCTGCTGCTGCTCGCCTGTCTGCACTGCAGCGTAACTTCAGCCTTCCCGCTCACCGCCTCATATGCACATGCTGGAGAGACTGTGCGAGCAGCAGCGGGCGATAGTAGAATTTCAGATGCAGCACGCACGGCTCAGTCGCTCTGCGGATCAGCACCACTTCACCACCAGTGACTGGGCCTGCATGCGAGACCTGTGTACCTTGTTGCGGTCTTTGGAGTACTCAACCAACATGGCCAGTGCTGATGACGCTATTGTTAGCATTACAATACCCCTTCTATGTCTCCTTGAAAAAAATATTACGGCGATGATGGAAGAGGATGCGGCACAGGAGGAGAAGGAGGAAGAGGGGCATTTCACAGGGTTTCAGGCAGGTCATACAGACGGTGGCTCAGAGGGTGGGTTCCTGCACCAGCAGAGGCCAGGTACACATGTGGACAGCCAGGGCACAGTTCTGGAGGACGATTAGGGATGAGGTAGAGGAGGAGATGGAGGAACCGGTTTCACTGCAGGGTGGCACCCTACGCAGCTCAGGGCCATCACTGGAGCGTGGCTGGAGGGATACGGAGGACACAGACGATACACCTCCCACAGAGGACAGCTTATCGTTACCTCTGGGCAGCCTGGCACACATGAGAGTTGAGAACAAACACAGAACCAGAGATAGGTGCACGCTGCCGTCACACTAAACCCTCACACTGATGTTAAAAATTGAGAGTTAGTTCGACATATCCTACTAGGAGGACGTGTCTTAAGCCTCGGGCACCAGCGTCAAGGTCTCTCAAGTAGCCCGTGGGCCCTAACACTCACCTACCTGCGCCATATGGGCGATATCAGTGGCCAGTGGGCAATTACAGGAGCATTAGGACGACTCACAAACATCTCCTCTGTTAACTCCAGCATGTGGCCATGCTTGCAATGGGAGGTGGGAGGTGTCTATGAGCCCTACCCAAGACTGACTGATATAGCCCAAGGCCAAGCAGGTGCACCCAAATGTGACCTGAAGATGAAAAACAGGCACATTTAAATTGGAGTTTATACACCTCCATACATATATATATAAACCATCAAAAAATGTGGTGATAAAAAAGCAGGATGCGCTCATACCCATATGCAGTTGTGCATTTCTGTAGGGAAGCACATCCTGCACTTGTAGTCCGTTGCTAATGGCAATCACCAGCAAAAAATGCATACAATGGATGATGCCAGCAACGGACTACAAGTACCACAATGGACATCCTACATAAGATGAAATTTATGTGGATGTGGCAAGAATTCAGAACAAACACAGAACCAGAGATAGGTGCACGCTGCCGTCACACTAAACCCTCACACTGATGTTAAAAATTGAGAGTTAGTTCGACATATCCTACTAGGAGGACGTGTCTTAAGCCTCGGGCACCAGCGTCAAGGTCTCTCAAGTAGCCCGTGGGCCCTAACACTCACCTACCTGCGCCATATGGGCGATATCAGGGGCCAGTGGGCAATTACAGGAGCATTAGGACGACTCACAAACATCTCCTCTGTTAACTCCAGCATGTGGCCATGCTTGCAATGGGAGGCCCACGGGCTACTTGAGAGACCTTGACGCTGGTGCCCGAGGCTTAAGACACGTCCTCCTAGTAGGATATGTCGAACTAACTCTCAATTTTTAACATCAGTGTGAGGGTTTAGTGTGACGGCAGCGTGCACCTATCTCTGGTTCTGTGTTTGTTCTGAATTCTTGCCACATCCACATAAATTTCATCTTATGTAGGATGTCCATTGTGGTAGCTTGTAGTCCGTTGCTGGCATCATCCATTGTATGCATTTTTGCTGGTGATTGCCATTAGCAACGGACTACAAGTGCAGGATGTGCTCCCTACAGAAATGCACAACTGCATATGGGTATGAGCGCATCCTGCTTTCTTATCACCACATTTTTGATGGTTTATATATATGTATGGAGGTGTATAAACTCCAATTTAAATGTGCCTGTTTTTCATCTTCAGGTCATATTTGGGTGCACCTGCTTGGCCTTGGGCTATATCAGTCAGTCTTGGTAGGGCTCATAGACACCTCCCACCTCCCATTGCAAGCATGGCCACATGCTGGAGTTAACAGAGGAGATGTTTGTGAGTCGTCCTAATGCTCTGTACTGCCCACTGGCTCCTGATATCGCCCATATGGCGCAGGTAGGTGAGTGTTAGGGCCCACGGGCTACTGAGAGACCTTGACGCTGGTGCCCGAGGCTTAAGACACGTCCTCCTAGTAGGATATGTCGAACTAACTCTCAATTTTTAACATCAGTGTGAGGGTTTAGTGTGACGGCAGCGTGCACCTATCTCTGGTTCTGTGTTTGTTCTGAATTCTTGCCACATCCACATAAATTTCATCTTATGTAGGATGTCCATTGTGGTACTTGTAGTCCGTTGCTGGCATCATCCATTGTATGCATTTTTTGCTGGTGATTGCCATTAGCAACGGACTACAAGTGCAGGATGTGCTCCCCTACAGAAATGCACAACTGCATATGGGTATGAGCGCATCCTGCTTTCTTATCACCACATTTTTTGATGGTTTACACATGAGAGTTGCCCACATTTTAACTTGTGCTGACTACTGGGTTGCCACCCTGCAGGATCTCCGGTACAAAGACAACGTGCCGCCGTTAGTATCAAGAGCAGTAACTTAAGTGAGTGCTTTCTAACTTGCTTGGGGACCACATTAAGCAGGAAGCAGAGAGGGTCAGGTCGGAGCTCTACAGCAAAAATATCACTTAAGAGGGTGCCCACCTCGGACCAGAAGGAGTGTATCTTGGGGCAATCCCAAAAGATATGGGATAATGTGCCCCTATGTAAGCCGCACCGCTAGCACTCCCTCGGGACCACTGGGTTCATTCTATGGAGGAGGTCAGGGGTGTGGTACCAATACATCAGAATTTTATATCCTGATGGAGGATTTTGCTGCCCTCCTCCATATAAGGCGCCACAGTATGTCCGGCAAGGTCTTTCCCAAGTAATCCTCCCACGTATCATATAGGAGTGCCTTTGGACCCGATCAGGGACAGGGGTCAGCAACATGGAGTAGATCTCAAAGGCAGTCGGGAGGGAGACAGTGACTTCTGAGAAAATGGACTGGGCAAAGTGACTAATCTGGATATAAAAGAAATTGGAGGCGGAGGGGGGACCATACTTGGACTGGAGAGCTGAAAATGGCAGAATGTCCCTAGTGAAGGGATCTACAATATCCGCAAACTGAAATACTCCCTGTTAAAACCATGGCCTCATCATGAACGTGGATAAACTAGTGGGGAGCACAGGGTGGAATAGAAAAGAAGTCATGACTGATTGGCTAGAAACCAAAGGGAACCTATCTCTACACAACTGCCATACTGATCTAGTGCAATTCATGGGCCCTAAGAGATCCGTAATTGGAGGTACCCCCTGAGACCCAGACCAGAACAAAGAGTTGGGATGTACAGGGGCCAGCCAGAGTCTTTCAATTTGCATCCAGACAGAGTACGGGTGCAAAGAAGCCCAGGCCGTGATATAACGAAGCTGGGCTGCCCAATAATATTTGGTCAGGTCCGGTACTCCCAACCCACCCTGATGCTTACTCGATAGGAGAACAAATCTTGGGATTCTATGACGTCCCCCTGCCCATATGAATCTAAAGAGCTGATATTGGTTGGATCTCAGATCCTTAAGGGGAACCACTATCGGTAAAGTCTCAAAAAGGTACAAAAGCTTGGGTAGGATCATCATTTTAATCGCTGCAATGCGTCCTAGAAGGGACAGTGGGAGAGCGTTCTATTTATTCAGAAGGCCCCTAATTTCCATATATATGCCTGGGAAGTTAGCCTTATATAGGTCCCGATATCGGGGCGTAAGGTCAACACCCAAGTATCGCAGGGAATCCCTCTTCCAGTGGAAAGGGAAGTTTACCCGAAGTAAGCCCAGGGCCATTTGTGAAACATTAATAGGGAGAGCCTCAGTCTTATGGGTGTTGACCCTATACCCCGAGAGTCGACCAAACTCCTGTAGAATGGAATGAAGATTTGGTAGGGAAACATGAAGTTTGGTAAGGGTAAGAAGGACATCGTCCGCATATAAAGATAACTTAAACTGCATGTCCCTGACTAAAACACCTCTGATGTCCGGGCTTGCTCTAATTTTGGCCGCCAAGGGTTCGATACACAAGGCAAATAACAGAGGGGACAGGTGGCACAGGGAAGAAAAACGTTGAGTCGGGAGGCTAGGACCTTAGTGTATATCTTAAGGTCCGAGTTGAGCAGGGCAATGGGCCTGGAATTTTGGCACTGGTGAGGATCCTTCCCAGGCTTCAAAATCATTGTATGTTAAGATTGGGACATCGACACAGGGACTGTGTTGCCAGCTAGGAAATTATTAAAAAGGGTCACTAAGTGAGGGAGTAGTTCGGTCTTGAAAGTTTTGTAGTATTTTTACGAGAAGCCATCAGGTCCTGGGGATTTACCCTCAGGCAATATGTCCACTACTTGTCAAGGATGGAGAACAGTTGGCAGGAACTGATAAATAACGACAGACTGGCTTGATCCCAAACTAAGGAAAATATAGGAGGGCCCTATAAATCCCTAAGAACTCTCCCTAACTGCTATGCACATGTACAGGTCCTGGTGGTAGACAAATACATGCCCTCGTACCTATAACTGAGTGACACCTGAATTCTGAATTCCCTATAGTTGTGAGGGGAACGGCCACCGGCTCCCTGCACATAATACGGAGGGAGTCAGGGTTACCTAGAATCAAGCCAGCAAACAAAACACAAAGTAAACGGAATGCACTTATCTTAGAGAAAAACAACTGCAGCCTCCCGCAACACACACTTCATCCAGGAAGTAATATAAATCGCAAGGAGAAGCAGTATGGGAGGGAATATAAAGCAAGCCAATTAATCAAGATAAGAGGCAGCTGAGGGAGAGAAAGGAACCGAGCAAAGTGAAATCAAAACAAAGAACGTCATACACAAGACAGGGAGGAACCTCTGACCGACCATCTCCCAGAACCGGTGGTGACACTACTTCCGCTATCTCCTCCGGTGTAATGGGACTATTATGGGCAGCGAGGTCGGGTGCTAGTTGAGTGGGAAGGTGACAGGAAGCCAAGTAAGAGTGGAGTATACTATCTCTGAGTCCCGCATCAGAGGGGAGGTCAGAGGGAAAGTTGTATAGGGCAGTAGTAGGTCGAAAACCTCTCTGCTATCACCCTAGGATCATAATGAATCGTTCCGTCAGCCCCTCTAATAGCACCCAGACCTGCTTAGGGATTACGGTTCCTGAGTTGTCTGGCCAACAGAGTATGGGGTTTGTTTCCCCATGCATAGTATCGCTGTCGGGCGTAAAGCAGTAGCTTGTTAACACGGCCTAAAGCTAGACTCTTCAATTGGGCCCTAGTGTCTACTATTCGCCTCAAAGTGCAGCGTGAGGAGTAAGTGGCTATCTTGTCCTCCAGGATTCGTAAACGGGACGTAAGGGTCTTAACCAAAGCAACTGAGTCCCTCTTTAATTTAGAGCTGATTGCAATACATTGTCCCCTCATGACCGCCTTATGGGCTTCCCACAGAGATCGGACGTCCTCCACAGATCCTCATTCAGATCAAAGTAAGATTTCAAATGCCTACAAAGTTCCTCCCGAGTAAGAGGCTGCTTCAGGAGGGAGTCATTAAGCCTCCAGTGGCACTGGCGAATGTGGCTCGACCCGCTATCAATGTCGACTAGAACCGGGGCATGATCAGACCATGTTATTTGGCCCATGTCTGCTCCCTCTAGAATCCTGAGGGCCGAAATTGTGCCAAATAAGTAATCAATACGGGTGTGAGAACCATGTGGGGCTGAGTAAAAAGAAAAGGACCTGTCAGTGGGATATGTGACACGTCAAAGGTCAAACAAGGAGTATTTCCGTACCAGTTTACGAAAGTCCCTAGCCAGTCGTAGTTGTGTGGAATATGTCGGCTTGCCTGGCAGAGCCAAGCGGTCCATCGATTCAGAAAAAAAACGTAATACAATCTCCACCCAACAGGACCAGAGGGTCCGGAGAGTACATTCCCTAAATGAAAACCTTGCGAAAGACTCCAGTTCAGAAAGCGGATCTGCGAGGTATTGGGGGCATACAAATTACACAAGGTTATAGGCTTCTCTGCTAGATGACCACGGAGGACAATATAATGCCCATGCGGGTCCAGAATCGAGGATTCGATCCTAAGGGGACACTGCGCAGATATCAAGATGGCGACCCCCGCCCTCCGACGGCTATGAGTAGCCGAGTAAGCAGTAGGATAAAAGTGAGAGAAACACAAATATCCACTTTAAGGGATTTCAATTCTTGGCGTTGGAGTTGAGCCCCTTGAAGGTTACATACCGCACCATGAGTGTATGAGATGATATGAAATATATGCAGGGTACAGCTCACCAAGGGATCCGTTAGTGGTATTGGTTTCGCACTTGTGGAACGAGGGATCAGAGGCAATGCTGAGGTACACAATCCCCACAGGCAAGGAAGTTCAGGCAGCTACAATAGGAGAGAAACACAAGGAGGGGGGGAGACAGGACGAGACAACACAAAGTCAGACAAAGAAGTAACAATAAACAGCTTGTCCCAGGGACAAAATCCCTGCTAGGGGCAGGCAAAAAGCCCCTTAAGGGGTGTAAGTGTCGGAGACCAACTAGTCGAGACTAGCCAGAGAGTAAACCAGAAATAAAGAAGAAACTAGCTAGCAACGATGAGGGCCTTACAGATAGCCCGCACCGTAAGGGAGCAAAAAGGGGATCAGTAACTGGCTAAACAACAATAATAAATGGCTAACATGGGGACCCAGGAAGGATCAACTCCCCTGAAGTATAAAGAGTTCAAGGGTGGGGCTCAGGACGGTCAAGACCTCCAGGCCATGAGCAATCAGGTGGGTGGACGTTGCCCCGATGTCAAGGGAGACCGCGAAGAAGAGGATGCACTCGAGGCGGGTCTTCTCTTCCTGGTTACAGGGGACCAGATGGTAGAGGCGCTGGGAACTCGAATTCCCAACCAGGCAATCTGGCGGTCCCTGAGTAGCAGAAGGAGAGGTTGAAGATGCCTCCTTTTCTGAAGTGTGAACCAGGATAGATCAGGAAACAGTTGCACAGAGGCGCCATCAAAATCAAAGTTGCGAAGAGATCGCGCCTTGGCCATTATGGTTTCTTTAAGGGCAAAGTCGTGGATGTGACAGATTGCATCCCTAGGACGGGCAGCGGAGCCCTTAGGCTTGAGTGCCCTATGAGCCCTGTCCAGCTTGATCTTATGCGAAGTTGGCTGTCCCAGGATCATGTTAAATATGGCCTCGAGCATTGCAAAGAGGTCCTCATCCCCAGTCGCTTCAGGAAAGCCCCCACCCTAATATTATTCCGACGGCTCCAGTTATCCAAGTCCTCTAGGTGCCGTCCCATGCCCCTGAGCACAGCCGTTTGAGCGGCGATGGATTCATGAAGAGTGGATATATACTGCCTGGTGTCATCATCGGCATTTTTATTTGATATCAGTGCGAATCGCTGCAATCTCAGCCCTGCAGGCTTCTGTAACTTCAGCGATAAGGGCCCGAAAGTCCTCCTTTGTAGGAAAAGTAACTCGCCCAGGGCTGTGGGGGCTCAGACAGGGCTGGAGGGGCCATAGCAGCAAGTGACAGAGGGCTCTGTGACCTGGTCCATATATCAGGAGTGAGGGGTGAGCTGCTATCCCCTGATCCACTAAAGGGGAGGCTGGGGAAGGCTTGCTGGGCCAGGGTGTATGTTCAGGGGCCCTACGGAGGCTAGATGCGGGGGCCACAGGGGTAGTATCCCATGCCTGAGGGGGAGCCAAAGTACATAAAGCCCCTCCTTTAGGGTTACATCCATGAGCTGCCATGACAGGATCCCCCCTCTCAGCAACAGCAGGCACAAACTCCAGGGCTGCAGGGGAGAGCACCAGACCCGATGCACCTGTTGCAGAGGTTGCAGGGAAAGGTCCAGTCTCCAGACAAACGCCAGCAGAGGGGCAGAGGGTCCGTGAGCAGTTCACCGCTCTCCTTCAACAGCGTGGCAAGCAGGAGGGGGAAGAGAGAAATGGCGGGAGGCCTTCTGTGTCCTGGCCGGTACCCAGCACTGTTCAAGGGTCCTGTCAGGTGACGGGGATCAGGGAGGGAGAACGGTCCTCTTGGGGGCTGTTTTCTTCCCCATAGCGGCAGGCGCTGATCCCTCACGCGGCCATCACAAGTGGTGTCCGGACACGCCCTCAGAATAGACATTTATAACTGTCTCGCCCTTAACCGTACATTCTTGTTCTCCATGGCACTTCTTTATTGAATCCTCTTTTTTAAATTGTACCATTATTTTGGGAGCAAACCCAAGTTGAATTAACCTCTCCTCTGTCTGGGTGTCAGGGGCCTAAAATTCTGTTAATCGCCTGCTGCTTTGGAGGGTGACATCAAGCTTGATTTTCTGCTATGGGACCTCTCTCCTCTGTCTGGGTGCCAGGGGCCTACATTTCAGATAATCACCTGTTGCTTTGGTGGGTGACATTATTCTCTTTATACTGTCAATTGACCTCCACATTGTCTGGTTGTCAGGGGCCTATATTTCATTTCATCGCTTGCTGCATTGTAGGGAGATATTAAACTCTTTATACTGTCAAATGACCTCTACATTGTCTGGTTGTCAGGGGCCTATATTTTGTTTCATCGCTTGCTGCATTGGTGGGAGACATTAAACTCTTTTTACTGTCAAATGACGCCCCATTGTCTGGTTGTCAGGGGCCAATATTTTGTTTCATTACTTGCTGCATTGGTGGGAGACATTAATCTCTTTATACTGTTAAATGACCTCTACATTCATGGAAAATTTCCAGCTCACCCATATGTAGATTCCAGCGTGCACGGTGATTCAGAGAAGCTTCTGAGTGGTAACTTCAGGTGCATAAAAAGGATGTCCAGCACTGCTCTGGGTATTTAGTGCAATATCTTCCTTTTATTTATGTGGCAACAAGAATTGTACAAACACACTGTACAGCGGTAAAATTGACGCGTTTCGGACCCTGGGGTCCTTAGTCGTAACAGTAGGTGAAGCGACCCTGCAGGTGTATATGTACACCTTACACTGGTTAGGAGCCGCCCCTCTCCAATCCGGTCAGGGAGGAACCCAACACAATTTGTAACTGCCTACACCTGAACGCCTCACCTACTAGTCGTACTACAAGTACATAACCAACACAGTGATTTAAACATAAAAAATTGTTGTGTGTCATGACATCAAGTACAATCACATTTTTATACCTGTCAGACTTACAACAATCAATATTAAAACCAAGTAATGAACAATGAAACCAATAGTACTACAAGAACATGGCTGAAGTATCGCATTGTATGAACTGTTGTCTATACATACAGATACATGAGTTCCTTACGTAAGTTTAGTCCATTAGGTACTCTGGTATTGAGTTTTAGGATCCAGTATGCTTCCCGCAATAAGATTTGTTTTTTATGATCTTCCCCTCGTATCTTTTTTTTACCCTTTCTATGGTAAATACTTTGAAAGATTGTACCTTGCGGTTATCCACTGTAATAAAGTGTCTCGCTGCATTTGAGATATTGAGGGCTGAGGGACTAGTCACATAATTGAGATGTTCCAACACTCTGGTTTTTAGCTTACGGGGTGTGCTGCCTACATACATCATATCACAAGTAGTGCATATGATAATTTATACAACGCCTTCACTGCTGCAGTTAATGTAGTTTTATTTTAAATACCTCAGTATGGTCGGCATTGTGGAACTCTTTAAGCATAAGTGCAGGTTTTGCATCTAGCGCTGCTCGCACCGTGTGAATCCTGTATAACACATCCAGGTTTTAAAAGAGTGTTTTTCTGAGGTGTAAAGAGAGGGGGACAAGCGTGTAGTTATGGCAGGGGCTCGTCTGGACACAATTCGGCAACCTTCTCTTAAAATATCATGAAGAGCCTCATTTTCACATAGGATGGGTATGCAGTTTCTTACAATAGAGCTAATTTTATTGAATTGCCGGCTGTATGCAGAGTGGGAAGGTTTTCATTATTACTTTTTCTTTTGGGTGGGTCGGTTTGTTTGACATTTTTGTTCGATAAGGATATAGCGTCTTTTAAATTTTTTTCTTTTGTTTCATTACAAGTATGTATTCTATTTTTGAAGAGCAAATCATATCTGGTTTTGCTAGATGCTATTTTGTAGGCTCTATCTAACATCCACTGTGAATAATCTCGGGCTTTTAGTCGTGAACTTATGATCCTACACTCTTGTTCAAAAGCAATTTTTGTACTACAATTTCTACTGGCACGTATATATTCCCATACTGCACACTTTACATTGTCTGGTTGTCAGGGGCCTATATTTCGTTTCATCGCTTGCTGCATTGGTGGGAGACATTAACCTCTTTTTACTGTCAAATGACCGCCCCATCGTCTGGTTGTCAGGGGCCTATATTTTGTTTCATCGCTTGCTGCATTGGTGGGTGACATTAAACTCTTTATACTGTCAAATGACCTCTACATTGTCTGGCTGTCAGGGGCCTATATTTTGTTTCATCGCTTGCTGCATTGGTGGGAGACATTAACTTCTTTTTACTGTCAAATGACCTCCCCATTGTCTGGTTGTCAGGGGCCTATATTTCTTTTAATCGCTTGCTGCATTGGTGGGAGACATGCTGCATTGGTGGGAGATACAGTTGAGCGAACACCTGGATGTTCGGGTTCGAGAAGTTCGGCCGAACTTACTGAAAATGTTCGGGTTCGGGATCCGAAATCAACCCGAACTTCACCCCGAACCCGAACCCCATTGAAGTCAATGGGGACCTAGAACTTTTGGAAAGAAATACACTTGGAGATGCACGCTGAGTGTAATATACCCTTTTACGGACAGATTTACACTTGGCCTGCAACAGCTGGAACACCAGATTTACGGTATTGCTATTTTGGCAATTGAATTTCCCCTACAAAAAATAATCTATCCTTTGCCAGACAGCAGACAGTATTACACTTGGCTAGCCACAGCTGGAACACCAGATTTAGGGGATTGCTATTTTGGCAATTGAATTTAACGCCTTAATAAAATATAGAAATTGCTATCCTGAGGTTCTAGGGGTGACAATAAGCACAGCCAAGCCCCTGATGTAGGATATAGCAAAAAAAAAAAAAAAAAACTAGTATTGATGGATTGATGGACTTGGTGGCAGCTTGTTCTGGTGCACCACAAGAGACAAAATGGCCGCCAATCGCCCAAGAAAAAAGTGACAGAAAAACGCTCTGTGCAGCCTAAAAACCAGTGAGCAAGTAACTAGCAGAAGTTCAATCATTCACAGCTGTAGATCGATCAGTCCATTAGGTGCTGTTGCTGACTTTTCCCTGCCTAATCTCGCCCTGACAGAAGCTGCGTCCTCTCCCTACACTAATCAGAGCAGTGTGACGTGCGGCGCTACGTGACTCCAGCTTAAATAGAGGCTGGGTCACATGCTGCATTTGGCCAATCACAGCCATGCCATTAGTAGGCATGGCTGTGATGGGCTCTTAGGGCAAGAAGTAAAATGCTAGCTGATTGGCTGCTGTGCAGCCCTTCAGAAAGCGGAAAGCAATCGCCGAACAACGGACCCGAACCCGAACTTTTTTGAAAATGTTTGGGTCCGTGTCCCGAACACCCCAAAATTCGGTACGAACCCGAACTATACAGTTCGGGTACGCTCATCCCTAAACCCGAACATCCAGGTGTTCGCTCAACTCTAGTTATAAGTTATAACTCGCAGATACAGCCACAGATTACCTTCACTACAGATAGTCCTCCTCTAAAACCTAGGTGCGTCTTATAGGCCAGTGCGTCTTTTAGGGTGAATTTTATTCATTTTTTTTTATTCTGGTTATTTTTGTATATGATTGTATCATGCTCTATTCATATGTGCTGATTGTTGGACTGTTCCGATACAGGAATTGATTAAATTAATAGAGGGCGTTACAATAAAGATTTTTGTATAATATCCACACAAGTATAAGTCGCTGCCAAGGCGAGGAAGTGCCGGTCTGTTTATATACTTTTTTATAGAGGGAGACCATATCACCCACCATAATTCATCGATCAGACAAGGTGAGCCGCCTTTTCTGTTCAAAAAATATCTTCCCCATATGTAAAGCAGGAGGAAGAAAATGCAAGAAAAATACTGAAAATGTCATCCGTAGCCAGTCAGCGTCAAAGCATTGATTGTGAAGTTGTCAGGTTTATGATTTCTTTGTCTGACGCTCCCCTCATGCCTGTCTGTCAGTCATATATACCAATAGTATAGGTGTGTCTTAGGTATGTCGAAAGACTGCAAAAATAGGACTGCCGCACCCATCCTCTCTACTAATATAGATGGTATATGGCAGTAAGGCGTGGAATTAACCCTTTATCAGCTATAATAATAGTGATAGTATATTAGTTAATATACATTAGATAAATAATTCCCTCCTGTAGACAGTCTGAGAGCGCTGCTGAGTGCGATACCATAAACGTGACAGTCGGCGAAGTGCTGAAGACAAAAAGATTTACGGACTTAAAGGGGTTGTCTCATCACAGACAATGGGGGATTGTCGCTAGGATATGCCTCCATTGTCTTATAGGTGGGACCCGCACCTATTTTGGGAACGGAGCCCCACAAAGTGTTGGCTGGAGGACTCCGGTCCGGGCACCCACAAGTGCGCACCCCATAGAAGTGAATGGGAGCGCACCGCGCATGACCGACCACCGCTCCTATTCACTTCTATGGGCACGACGGAAATAGCCGAGCCAGTGTTCGTCAGCCCCATAGAAATGAATGGAGGGCGGCTGCGCATGCACGGTGCACCCTCCAACACTTTCAGGGCTCTGTTCTCGATATAGATGCGGGTCCTAGCGATATGCCCCCATTGTATGTGATGAAACAACACCTTGAATGGGAGAACGACATGGCAGCGAACTCTGGAGTCATGGTGTCTCATACTCCTGGGTACCTATTGGTGGTATGTTTTTTACATTTTTGTATTAATAGGGTTGATCCTGCTGACAAGTGCTCTTTACCTTTTTTGTGGCTGCACCTACACTTTTTGTAGAACTTTTAATTGATTTTCATTATAAAGTGGCAGCTGCAGTGCACACCAGTCCGTCTACTGCTTTGGACTGCAGCAGTGACACGATGACTGTGATCAGTAGTGATGAGCGAAGTTATGAAAAATTCATGAAGCGCATTCTTTTGTATGTAGCTGGCGCGTTTGTCATCTGATGTTACAATTGAGGCCTTAGGGGTTAATCAGGTTGAAAAAATAAATAAAAATCTGATCCATTATTTGCTCTCAGAGAGGTCGTTGCAGCCATCTTGATTATAGACACCATGCGAAACCTGCGTGGTGACGTGATGAAGCGTGAGGCAAATCGAATTTTACCTGAAATTCGGATCAAAGTTAATTCATTTTCAGACACCTAGATGTCACACATGCTCAGTTGCATTCTTCAACTGCTACCAGCTGTATCTACTGTTAGAAGCTGTGAAAGATAGAGGGAGAGGCTGCAGCAGAGAGGACACATCCCCTGAGCTGTCATAGGGAGAGAGCTGCAGCACTGGGGACACCCCACAGAATTGTGCTGCAAAAAGGACACGACCCTGAGAAAGACAAATGGAAAGAACAAGGCTCCCTGAGCTGTGATAGGGAGAGCTGCAGCAGAAAGGACATGGCTACTGAGAAAGGACACGTCCATTGAGCTGCTAGCGTGAAAAAATTGTAGCAGAGCAATTGCAACAATGAATGGTGAGAGCTCTGGATCCATGTTAGGTACAGGGTGATTAGAAAGAGACCGTCATGTTCTTTATCATGTCTGATTTAATTTTTTTTACACTAAACATGGTAGAACCCTCCTGCAACCCCAGGAGTATGAGCGGAGGATGGGAGTGATAGTGGCTCTGGTTGCGACAGCTGTTCACAGTGGCAATCCTCACACCGCTGCTCCCTAAGTCCAGGCAGAGAGAGAAAGGCGCACCTTTTCATCCTTTGGGGCACCCCCAAGTACCCAGGGGCGGCGTTACTGCCACAAGTGCCCAGGCCCCTTGATGATGTGCCCAGAAAACCACACCTCTTTCACCCCTCTGGTCCGCCCTCCTTTCCTATTATTGCCTCCTCCTTATCACCTTGCCCCAAAGGATGAAAAGGTGTGCCCTTCTGTCTCTGTATGGACCTAGGGAGCAGCGGTGTGAGGATTGCCACTGTGAACAGCTGTTGCAACCAGAGCCACTATCACTCCCATCCTCCGCTCTAACTCCTCCTGGGCTTGCGTCAGGGTTCTCCCATGATTAGTGTAAAAAAATGAAAATCAGACATGATAAAGAACATGACAGTCTCTTTCTAAGTATATAACCTGATCTGAGCAGTCTGAAAAGCTCAGATTAGGTGACAGACTCCCTTTAAGTTACGGCTGGTCAGCCCATGTCCAAGTGTGAAGGGTGTCTCAGCAATGTGCCCCTCACTGCAGTAAAGTCTATTAGCCTTAAACAGCAAATACCTTACTGACTGACTCCAGGGTTCGTCTATGCAGATTCTGGACCTTCTAGACTTTCTTTCTCTCTCTTTTCCTGAAGTATTGTTAAGTGCAGACAGTTTTCTCTCTGTTGATCTCCAAGAGACAGTGATTCTCTGGGACGCAGGCCTAGTACTCTGAGGAGTCAGCACATTCAGCTTCTCACACTTCCTCACCGACAGGAACTGACTAACCTAGTAGCAGACCTAAGGGCAATCTCGACTAATCCATATAAAATTATAATGGTGTAATACAATACATTAGATAACATTAGATAACAGTTCGATATCCTACTCTGAGGTACTGCAACGGTATTATAGCACGGTATTATAAGTAGGATGGGACTGATTTGGGTGGCATCATTACATAAGACGTACTTTTTTCAACTTTGTCTTAGTTTAAAAAAAAATATTAAAAACAAAACTGTTCTTCCTGATGTTTCACAGAAGAAAATACCAAAGTGATCACCTGACAGCAGCCCCGGGGCGACACTATAACTATGTATATACAATAAACGTAGGCACTCCAAAGAATTTGGTGAAGAATCGTGATGATTTTTATTTTTTTATATCCGGCAACTTATAATAGTGCATCTGTGTGACGTTTCAGTCAATCCTGACCTTTAAGGGCCTCGGGCTACTTTGAGAGACCTTGGCGCGGTGCCCGAGCTTAAGACATGTCCTCCTAGTAGGATATGTCGAACTAACCTCTCAATTTTACATCAGTGTGAGGGTTTAGTATTATCACAGAGTGCACCTGCCTTTGCTTTTGTTTAGTCTTTGATTGTTCTTCACATCCACATAATTGTTACCTTATGTAGGATGGTTATTGTGGTACTTGTAGTCCGTTGCTGGCATCTTCCATTGTATGCATTTTTGGGCTGTTGATTGCCATCAGCAACGTACTACAAGTGCAGGATGTGCGCCCCTATATATATGCACAACCGCATGTGGGTTTGAGCATATCCTGCCTGTTTAACACCACGTTTTCTAATGGTTTGTATAGTCTTATGTTTGGAGGTGAGTTCCAAACAGACTTCCGGCATACAAGTGGTGATTATCCACCTACCTCATACCACAACTCTACCCTCCATTCTCAACCTCCATGGCAACTAGGTGAGTCTCTACCTCTTTACCTTCGTCTTTCTCCCAGCCAGCATCTTCTCTGAGGACCCGTTGAGCTTTTACACAATGCACTAAATGTTTTGAAGTAACATTGCTTTTCTGCGCAGATGAACGCCATTGTATGAACTATTATGTGTGAACGGCTTTTAGGTCACATTGTCCTCATGTCCGTTAGTTTTCCTAATAATAATTTTACCTAGACCATAGATTTGTTGGATTGTTTTCACCTGGGACAGCTCATCATGTGTCACCCATTACCCACATATCGAATACTTACCTTTAGATACTTCTGTCACTTCGGATATCAGCAACCTCCGTTCATGCTCCTCAGCAACTAGGATAATTTTTGATGTTATTTAAACTGTCATCTCTCCTCGCGATGTTCAATTTTGGATCACGTAGCTTTTTAATTGTTACTTCAGAATATTTTGTACTTGTACATTCATGTATATCCCTGTATTTCTTATGTCTCATACCATCATGATTCTTCACCAAATTCTTTGGAGAGCCTACGTTTATTGTATATACATATCTACGGGGGTAGGACCCTACAACTAAAGCACCCAACCACAACAAACGAATACGAGTGCCACTACTCCAATATTCAAAGTTTTCGACACTATATGTCACCCATCCAACCAATTAGAATCTGTGCTTTATACTATTCATCTTTCTGGGCTGAGACCCAACGCTCCCAGTGACGCATTTCTCATAGCAAGGCACAAACAACTTGACAACTCGATTTGGAATACAGTTGAGTTCAGCGGTCAATGGCAGCTATCTTTCAGGATGAGAGCCACATAGGGGATTCTCTTTAACCCACACTAGGTCCATAGACATCCAAAATGACTGCTGTTCTACATAGTTCCTCAGTCTGCTTGACTATGGTCTCACTTCTCCAAAAACAGCCCTGCCTAACATAGCACACATTCTTAGCTGGTCTGTCTACGCCCTGCCCCAGAGTATCAAGATCTGGTTCCTCTACGAGAATTGGCGAAACCAATTCTCTGAACTCTTGTCTTTTCTTCTCTGTCACACATCAGGAGTCATAACCACCCAAAGAGAGAACAAGGGAGAACACCCACCCAACGTTGTGGTGCCAACTAACCCTAGGTATAAGGATAAACCTATACATGACAAGCCTACAGCCAAGAATACAGTTCCCACTATCTATCCCTTAGACATAATCAGGAGACACATCCCTCAACCCACTGCCCATGTCTGACACTCTCAAAGAGTCAAACGCCAGCATTGGCCACCAAAACCTACAAACCCCATGCCGAACAATGGCTTGTCATCAAAGAAAAACACAACAGGCAGATTTACTAATCCTTTAGATGGCATAAACTTAATGTAGGCAGTCAAAAGATGCACTAAAATGATCACAGGGGTTTAGGCTGGAGGATAGTTTGATGCTTCTGTCTATCTTTATACAAACTAATGGGTTTGTACTTTGTAACAGAATTTTATACCAAAAGATTACTGCTATAGTTGCTGCTTATATACTTGAAAGTTCTTAGAAGACATTTTGATCAAATTTTATGAGGCTATCTTCCATGAGAAGATGACCCAAATCAAATGGGTCCCTAGTCTACATATGTAACCTACCGATGCAAGCAGACTCTTTTGAAGGACCTGCAATCACATAACAGACTGAGCAGGTCCTCAAGTCACAGCAAGAGAACTGTTTCTGTTCAGGCACACATGGGCAGGGTGAACCTGGGAGAAACGCGTGTGTGCAGAACCGAAGGAAAAATATCCAGAATCTGTCTGCTGAGCCTGCTCTGCAGCACCCAGGCCGAAGTTGTGTAAAGGCACCGTCTGTCTAAATGTACTCCAGCTCCCTTGTTGGCTTAGATTTAGATAATTTTCTGAGCCTAAAACAGGCGTAGAAAATGATAAACGAGATGGGCCTGCCAGCCCACCTCTTTCCCTGCTCACGACACACCTCCTTTTTTTGACCTGGCGTGAGCAGAGAAAAGCCGCAGATTGCGGCACAAATAACCTTTGTACTGCAACCTGTGACAGATATTAGCCAAAAAGTGGCGTCCTTGTGGGATTACAGTTTTACAAAACTCCAAATTAAAAAAATACACTTTGTTCCCTTAAAAAATGTTTTCATTACCACAAAGCGCGAAGAAATTCAGCTTTGTTGCAAATTGAAGTTTTCCTAAACTTCAGACCGAATTCCCTTTCGAGTGCTTCACTTCGCTCAACACTAGTTTAGGACCCACTAGAGTCACTATTCAGACCACAGCTAGTGGTCCCCAAAATCTGCTACAATCCTTCTAAAACCAATGAAACTAGGGCTAACCAGAGCCCCTGGGAAGGCAAGAAGGACTTGGCAGCTAGGGGCCAGGATATGTCAGCGGAGCTTGAGAACAGCATGCTGGTGCGGGCACACTAGCAGCAGACCTTTCTCAACAAATAGGTAGATTAAATAGGAGTCAGCAAGCAGGGTCAGAAACCAGGAGAGACAAAACATAATGAATGCAGCATATGAGAGGTCAAATCCAAAACAAGCCAGGGTCAATACCTTAAAAAGACCTACACAGTAAATGCAGGGTTTGAAGGGTAAATCCAGAGATGAGCCAAGGTCAGTAATCAGGACAGACTATATAAACAGGAACAGAAGCCAAAAGGGGTAGGCAGAGATCTCCATCAGGCTGTTTGGGCAAAGTTCTCTGGATCTGGCATTACTGAATACTGCCACCTGCCCACCGGACCCTGTTGACTATAATGGAGTCCAGCAGAGATCTGGCAGCTACCAGGCAAATATGCCAGGAATTGGCCAGACAAAAAACGCTGCATACAACAGTTTTTGTCTGGCCGATTCCTGGCATTTTATGCCGGACAGCCACGGATGTAAAAGTAGCCCAAATCCAAAAACAAGCAGAAGTAACAAAATACTAACTGCAATCACAGGCATGGTTGATAGGAAACAGCTGTCTTAAATCCCCTTCCTACCTCTGGGATTGGACCCAGAATCAGAATCCTGATTGGCTTGGTTTCCAATCACTCTGACAAGACCAGTGGCCGGGAATTGCCTGGTAGGCATAGCGACCCTCCCAATAAAGCAATGCATAGTGATGTAACGTGAACTCTTGACAAGAGTACCTACCATGAAAGCAGACCATGCGGAGGGGGTGTTGGCTTCAATGATGAACTGTCTCTCCTGTTCCCTATATAGAGTCATTAGAAATCTAGCGAATGACACTTTGTATTCTACGGTGGTGCTTGACAGTTTGTAGACCCTTTAGAGTTTTTTATATTTCTTGCCAAGACATATAGACATTTATATAATGAGCATAGCATCAGCACTAGTATATTTCTATGGTTCATGTGGAACTATTTTGTATATTTTGGTATTTGTGTTTGCAGAGTGCTATTACATTGTGTTGGTTTTTGCTTTTGTATTTTCAGCCACGATGACGATTAACTTTGTAAGGATATTGTATTGTTAGAACACACGAAAATATATTGTATTGGAAGAGCACGGGTATACATATTGTATTGGTAGAGCACACGCATATATGTTGTATATAAAAATGAATTCCCAAGTTTATCAAGACATTTTGCAGGAGAACTTAAGGCCATCTGTCCACCAGCTGAAACTCAACAGAAGATGGGTGTTGCAACAGGACAACGGCCCAAAGCATAGAAGTAAATCAACAACAGAATGGCTTAGAGAGGACCTTTCACTGATCCACAGTTTATGAGGTAAAGCAATGTACATGGAGAGCGGCACCCAGGGATGTCCCTGCACTTACTTGTATCCCTTGGTGCCGCTCCGTTCGTCCTCTGTAGCCCCCGGTACCGGTGCTCGTGCTTCTCCAATTTTGTCTGGGGCGGAGACTTCTTCCTTTGCCCTGGGCGTCTCCTTCTCCCAGGGCTGGAGCACTGGCCAATCACAGCGCTCAGATCATATCCTGAATATGAGCTGAGCGCTGCGATTGGCCAGCGCTCCAGCTGTGCCAATGTGCACACGTATTCATATTGTATTGGTAGAGCACACGTATACATATTGTATTGGTAGAGCACACGTATACATATTATTGGTGTAGCACACGTGTATATATTGTATTGGTAGAGCACACGTATACATATTGTATTGGTGGAGCACACGTATATATATTGTATTGGTAGAGCACACGTATACATATTGTATTGGTGGAGCACACGTATATCTATTGTATTGGTAGAGCACACGTATATATATTGTATTGGTGGAGCACACGTATATCTATTGTATTGGTGGAGCACACGTATATCTATTGTATTGGTGGAGCACACGTATATATATTGTATTGGTGGAGCACACGTATACATATTGTATTGGTGGAGCACACGTGTATATACTGTATTGGTGGAGCACACGTATACATATTGTATTGGTGGAGCACACGTATATATATTGTATTGGTGGAGCACACGTATACATATTGTATTGGTGGAGCACACGTATACATATTGTATTGGTGGAGCACACGTATATATATTGTATTGGTGGAGCACACGTATATATATATTATTGGTGGAGCACATGTATATATATTATTGGTAGAGCACACGTATATATATTGTATTGGTGGAGCACACGTATACATATTGTATTGGTAGAGCACACGTATATATATTGTATTGGTGGAGCACACGTATACATAATGTATTGGTGGAGCACACGTATATATAATGTATTGGTAGAGCACACGTATATATATTGTATTGGTAGAGCACACGTATATATATTGTATTGGTGGAGCACACGTATATATATTGTATTGGTGGAGCACACGTATATATATTGTATTGGTAGAGCACACGTATACATATTGTATTGGTGGAGCACACGTATATATATTATTGGTGGAGCACACGTATATATATTGTATTGGTGGAGCACACGTATATATATTGTATTGGTGGAGCACACGTATATATATTGTATTGGTGGAGCACACGTATATATATTGTATTGGTGGAGCACACGTATATATATTGTATTGGTGGAGCACACGTATATATATTGTATTGGTGGAGCACACGTATATATATTGTATTGGTGGAGCACACGTATATATATTGTATTGGTGGAGCACACGTATATATATTGTATTGGTAGAGCACACGTATATATATTGTATTGGTGGAGCACACGTATATATATTGTATTGGTGGAGCACACGTATATATATTGTATTGGTGGAGCACACGTATATATATTGTATTGGTGGAGCACACGTATATATATTGTATTGGTGGAGCACACGTATATATATTGTATTGGTGGAGCACACGTATATATATTGTATTGGTAGAGCACACGTATATATATTGTATTGGTGGAGCACACGTATATATATTGTATTGGTGGAGCACACGTATATATATTGTATTGGTGGAGCACACGTATATATATTGTATTGGTGGAGCACACGTATATATATTGTATTGGTGGAGCACACGTATATATATTGTATTGGTGGAGCACACGTATATATATTGTATTGGTGGAGCACACGTATATATATTGTATTGGTGGAGCACACGTATATATATTGTATTGGTGGAGCACACGTATATATATTGTATTGGTGGAGCACACGTATATATATGTATTGGTGGAGCACACGTATATATATTGTATTGGTGGAGCACACGTATATATATTGTATTGGTGGAGCACACGTATATATATTATTGGTGGAGCACACGTATATATATTGTATTGGTGGAGCACACGTATATATATGTATTGGTGGAGCACACGTATATATATTGTATTGGTGGAGCACACGTATATATATTGTATTGGTGGAGCACACGTATATATATTGTATTGGTGGAGCACACGTATATATATTGTATTGGTGGAGCACACGTATATATATTGTATTGGTGGAGCACACGTATATATATTGTATTGGTGGAGCACACGTATATATATTGTATTGGTGGAGCACACGTATATATATTGTATTGGTGGAGCACACGTATATATATGTATTGGTGGAGCACACGTATATATATTGTATTGGTGGAGCACACGTATATATATTGTATTGGTGGAGCACACGTATATATATTGTATTGGTGGAGCACACGTATATATATTGTATTGGTGGAGCACACGTATATATATTGTATTGGTAGAGCACACGTATATATATTGTATTGGTGGAGCACACGTATATATATTGTATTGGTGGAGCACACGCATATATATTATTGGTGGAGCACACGTATATATATTATTGGTAGAGCACATGTATATATATTATTGGTGGAGCACACGTATATATATATTATTGGTGGAGCACACGTATATATAATGTATTGGTGGAGCACACGTATATATATTATTGGTGGAGCACACGTATATATATTGTATTGGTGGAGCACACGTATATATATTGTATTGGTGGAGCACACGTATATATATTGTATTGGTAGAGCACACGCATATATATTGTATTGGTGGAGCACACGTGTATATATTGTATTGGTGGAGCACACGTATATATATTGTATTGGTGGAGCACACGTATATATATTGTATTGGTGGAGCACACGTATATATATTGTATTGGTGGAGCACACGTATATATATTGTATTGGTGGAGCACACGTATATATATTGTATTGGTGGAGCACACGTATATATATTGTATTGGTGGAGCACACGTATATATATTGTATTGGTGGAGCACACGTATATATATTGTATTGGTGGAGCACACGTATATATATTGTATTGGTGGAGCACACGTATATATATTGTATTGGTGGAGCACACGTATATATATTGTATTGGTGGAGCACACGTATATATATTGTATTGGTAGAGCACACGTATATATATTGTATTGGTGGAGCACACGTATATATATTGTATTGGTGGAGCACACGTATATATATTGTATTGGTGGAGCACACGTATATATATGTATTGGTGGAGCACACGTATATATATTGTATTGGTGGAGCACACGTATATATATTGTATTGGTGGAGCACACGTATATATATTGTATTGGTGGAGCACACGTATATATATTGTATTGGTGGAGCACACGTATATATATTGTATTGGTGGAGCACACGTATATATATTGTATTGGTGGAGCACACGTATATATATTGTATTGGTGGAGCACACGTATATATATGTATTGGTGGAGCACACGTATATATATTGTATTGGTGGAGCACACGTATATATATTGTATTGGTGGAGCACACGTATATATATGTATTGGTGGAGCACACGTATATATATTGTATTGGTGGAGCACACGTATATATATTGTATTGGTGGAGCACACGTATATATATTGTATTGGTGGAGCACACGTATATATATTGTATTGGTGGAGCACACGTATATATATTGTATTGGTGGAGCACACGTATATATATTGTATTGGTGGAGCACACGTATATATATTGTATTGGTGGAGCACACGTATATATATTGTATTGGTGGAGCACACGTATATATATTGTATTGGTGGAGCACACGTATATATATTGTATTGGTGGAGCACACGTATATATATTGTATTGGTGGAGCACACGTATATATATTGTATTGGTGGAGCACACGTATATATATTGTATTGGTGGAGCACACGTATATATATTGTATTGGTGGAGCACACGTATATATATTGTATTGGTGGAGCACACGTATATATATTGTATTGGTGGAGCACACGTATATATATTGTATTGGTGGAGCACACGTATATATATTGTATTGGTGGAGCACACGTATATATATTGTATTGGTGGAGCACACGTATATATATTGTATTGGTGGAGCACACGTATATATATTGTATTGGTGGAGCACACGTATATATATTGTATTGGTGGAGCACACGTATATATATTGTATTGGTGGAGCACACGTATATATATGTATTGGTGGAGCACACGTATATATATGTATTGGTGGAGCACACGTATATATATTGTATTGGTGGAGCACACGTATATATATTGTATTGGTGGAGCACACGTATATATATTGTATTGGTGGAGCACACGTATATATATGTATTGGTGGAGCACACGTATATATATTGTATTGGTGGAGCACACGTATATATATATGTATTGGTGGAGCACACGTATATATATATGTATTGGTGGAGCACACGTATATATATTGTATTGGTGGAGCACACGTATATATATGTATTGGTGGAGCACACGTATATATATTGTATTGGTGGAGCACACGTATATATATTGTATTGGTGGAGCACACGTATATATATTGTATTGGTGGAGCACACGTATATATATTGTATTGGTGGAGCACACGTATATATATTGTATTGGTGGAGCACACGTATATATATTGTATTGGTGGAGCACACGTATATATATGTATTGGTGGAGCACACGTATATATATTGTATTGGTGGAGCACACGTATATATATTGTATTGGTGGAGCACACGTATATATATTGTATTGGTGGAGCACACGTATATATATTGTATTGGTGGAGCACACGTATATATATTGTATTGGTGGAGCACACGTATATATACTGTATTGGTGGGGCACATGTATATATATTATTGGTGGGGCACACGTATATATATTATAGGTGGAGCACACGTATATATATTGTATTGGTGGAGCACACGTATATATATATTATTGGTGGAGCACACGTATATATACTGTATTGGTGGAGCACACGTATATATATTGTATTGGTGGAGCACACGTATATATATATGTATTGGTGGAGCACACGTATATATATTGTATTGGTGGAGCACACGTATATATATTGTATTGGTGGAGCACACGTATATATATTGTATTGGTGGAGCACACGTATATATATGTATTGGTGGAGCACACGTATATATATTGTATTGGTGGAGCACACGTGTATATATATGTATTGGTGGAGCACACGTATATATATTGTATTGGTGGAGCACACGTATATATATTGTATTGGTGGAGCACACGTATATATATTGTATTGGTGGAGCACACGTATATATATTGTATTGGTGGAGCACACGTATATATATTGTATTGGTAGAGCACACGTATATATATTGTATTGGTGGAGCACACGTATATATATTGTATTGGTGGAGCACACGTATATATATTGTATTGGTGGAGCACACGTATATATATTGTATTGGTGGAGCACACGTATATATATTGTATTGGTGGAGCACACGTATATATATTGTATTGGTGGAGCACACGTATATATATTGTATTGGTGGAGCACACGTATATATATTGTATTGGTGGAGCACACGTATATATATTGTATTGGTGGAGCACACGTATATATATTGTATTGGTGGAGCACACGTATATATATTGTATTGGTGGAGCACACGTATATATATTGTATTGGTGGAGCACACGTATATATATTGTATTGGTGGAGCACACGTATATATATTGTATTGGTGGAGCACACGTATATATATTATTGGTGGAGCACACGTATATATATTGTATTGGTGGAGCACACGTATATATATATGTATTGGTGGAGCACACGTATATATATTGTATTGGTGGAGCACACGTATATATATTGTATTGGTGGAGCACACGTATATATATTGTATTGGTGGAGCACACGTATATATATTGTATTGGTGGAGCACACGTATATATATTGTATTGGTGGAGCACACGTATATATATTATTGGTGGAGCACACGTATATATATTGTATTGGTGGAGCACACGTATATATATTGTATTGGTGGAGCACACGTATATATATTGTATTGGTGGAGCACACGTATATATATTGTATTGGTGGAGCACACGTATATATATTGTATTGGTGGAGCACACGTATATATATTGTATTGGTGGAGCACACGTATATATATGTATTGGTGGAGCACACGTATATATATGTATTGGTGGAGCACACGTATATATATTGTATTGGTGGAGCACACGTATATATATTGTATTGGTGGAGCACACGTATATATATTGTATTGGTGGAGCACACGTATATATATTGTATTGGTGGAGCACACGTATATATATTGTATTGGTGGAGCACACGTATATATATTGTATTGGTGGAGCACACGTATATATATTGTATTGGTGGAGCACACGTATATATATTGTATTGGTGGAGCACACGTATATATATGTATTGGTGGAGCACACGTATATATATTGTATTGGTGGAGCACACGTATATATATTGTATTGGTGGAGCACACGTATATATATGTATTGGTGGAGCACACGTATATATATTGTATTGGTGGAGCACACGTATATATATTGTATTGGTGGAGCACACGTATATATATTGTATTGGTGGAGCACACGTATATATATTGTATTGGTGGAGCACACGTATATATATTGTATTGGTGGAGCACACGTATATATATGTATTGGTGGAGCACACGTATATATATTGTATTGGTGGAGCACACGTATATATATTGTATTGGTGGAGCACACGTATATATATTGTATTGGTGGAGCACACGTATATATATTGTATTGGTGGAGCACACGTATATATATTGTATTGGTGGAGCACACGTATATATATTGTATTGGTGGAGCACACGTATATATATTGTATTGGTGGAGAACACGTATATATATTGTATTGGTGGAGCACACGTATATATATTATTGGTGGAGCACACGTGTATATATATATTGTATTGGTGGAGCACACGTGTATATATATATTGTATTGGTGGAGCACACGTATATATACTGTATTGGTGGGGCACATGTATATATATTATTGGTGGGGCACACGTATATATATTATTGGTGGAGCACACGTATATATATTGTATTGGTGGAGCACACGTATATATATTGTATTGGTGGAGCACACGTATATATATGTATTGGTGGAGCACACGTATATATATTGTATTGGTGGAGCACACGTATATATAATTATTGGTGGAGCACACGTATATATATTATTGGTGGAGCACACGTATATATATTGTATTGGTAGAGCACACGTATATATATTATTGGTGGAGCACACGTATATATAATGTATTGGTGGAGCACACGTATATATATTATTGGTGGAGCACACGTATATATATTATTGGTGGAGCACACGTATATATATTATTGGTGGAGCACACGTATATATATTGTATTGGTAGAGCACACGTATATATATTATTGGTGGAGCACACGTATATATATTATTGGTGGAGCACACGTATATATAATGTATTGGTAGAGCACACGTATATATATTGTATTGGTGGAGCACACGTATATATATTATTGGTGGAGCACACGTATATATATATTATTGGTAGAGCACACGTGTATATATTGTATTGGTGGAGCACACGTATATATATTGTATTGGTGGAGCACACGTATATATATTATTGGTGGAGCACACGTATATATATATTATTGGTGGAGCACACGTATATATATTGTATTGGTGGAGCACACGTATATATATTATTGGTGGAGCACACGTATACATATTGTATTGGTAGAGCACACGTATATATATTGTATTGGTGGAGCACACGTATATATATTATTGGTAGAGCACACGTATATATATTATTGGTGGAGCACACGTATATATATTATTGGTGGAGCACACGTATACATATTGTATTGGTGGGGCACACGTATATATATTATTGGTGTAGCACACGTGTATATATTGTATTGGTAGAGCACACGTATATATATTATTGGTGGAGCACACGTATATATATTATTGGTGGAGCACACGTATATATATTATTGGTGGAGCACACGTGTATATATTGTATTGGTAGAGCACACGTATATATATATTGTATTGGTGGAGCACATATATATATTATTGGTGGAGCACACGTATATATAATTATTGGTGGAGCACACGTATATATATTGTATTGGTGGAGCACACGTATATATATTGTATTGGTGGAGCACACGTATATATATTATTGGTGGAGCACACGTATATATATTATTGGTGGAGCACACGTATATATATTATTGGTGGAGCACATGTGTATATATTATTGGTGGGGCACACGTATATATATTGTATTGGTGGGGCACACTTATATATATTATTGGTGGAGCACGTATATATATTATTGTTGGAGCACACGTATACATATTGTATTGGTGGAGCACACGTATATATATTGTATTGGTGGAGCACATGTATATATATTATTGGTGGAGCACACGTGTATATATTGTATTGGTGGAGCACACGTATACATATTGTATTGGTGGAGCACACGTATATATATTGTATTGGTGGAGCACACGTATATATATTATTAGTAAAGCACACGTATATATAATGTATTGGTGGAGCACACGAATATCTATTGTATTGGTGGAGCACACGAATATCTATTGTATTGGTGGAGCACACGTATATATATTGTATTGGTGGAGCACACGTATATATATTGTATTGGTGGAGCACACGTATACATATTGTATTGATATAGCACACGTATACATATTGTATTGGTGGAGCACACATATATATATTGTATTGGTAGAGCACACGTATATATATATTATTGGTGGAGCACACGTATATATATATTATTGGTGGAGCACACGTATATATATTATTGGTGGAGCACACGTATATATATTGTATTGGTGGAGCACACGTATATATATTATTGGTAGAGCACACGTGTATATATTGTATTGGTGGAGCACACGTATATATAATGTATTGGTGGAGCACACGTATATATTGTATTGGTGGAGCACACGTATATATATTATTGGTGGAGCACACGTATATATATGTATTGGTGGAGCACACGTATATATATTGTATTGGTGGAGCACACGTATATATATTGTATTGGTGGAGCACACGTATATATATTGTATTGGTGGAGCACACGTATATATATTGTATTGGTGGAGCACACGTATATATTGTATTGGTGGAGCACACGTATATATATTGTATTGGTGGAGCACACGTATATATATTGTATTGATAGAGCACATGTATGCACATTATTAACCCTTTCAAGACCAAGCTATTTTCTCCTTCGTGACCAGGCCTAATTTTGCAAATCTGACATGCATCAATTTATGTGCTAATAACTTTGTAATGCTTTTATTTATCCTAGACGTTCTGAGATTGTTTTCTCGTGACATCTCTTACTTGATATATACTGGAGAGAGAATCTGGATCGCACATCCTCAGTACTATGCTTTTGATATAACGACTGTCCTTCAGCATAATTACGTGGCATACCTGCCCAATTTGTAATACATAGTATGCTGTGCATAAGAGGCATTAGTTTACAGTTTGATCAAAGAGCATAGGCCCACTTACCGCGACAAGGTAGCCTCTACAAGTGGGGACCTACTCTAACCTCAATGGCGCAGCAGTGCGCGGCGACCAAACTGTATACTAATGCCACTTATGCACAGCATAGAATGTATTACAAATTTGGTGGATATGCCACGTAATTATGCTGAAGGACAGTCGTTATATCAAAAGCATAGTACAGAGGATGTGCGATCCAGATTCACTCTCCTGTATATATATCTTACTTGATGTTAGGAGCAAATTTGGGTCGATATGTTTTACCTTTATATTATAAAAAATCCAAAATGTACAGAAAATTTGTAAAAAATTTCAACTTTCTAAAATTGAATTTCTATACCTTAAAGGCAGATAGTGATACCTCACTAGATAGTTATTACTTAAGATTCCCTAAATGTTTCCTTAATGTTGGCTTCATTTTGAAAATTACATTATATTTTTTATGACCGTAGAAGGCTTAGAATTTACAAAGCAATTTTTCAAAATTTTATTACATTTTCAAAAACGAGTTTTTTAAGGACCAATTCATTTCTGAAGTCTCTTTGATGTTCTTACATAATAGAAACCACCCATTCTAAAAATGACTTTTTAGAAACTACACTCCTTAAATTATTAAAAACTGGTTTTACAAACTATGTTAACCCTTTGGCCCCTTTCACACGGGCGAGTTTTCCGCGCAGGTGCAATGCGTGAGGAGGACGCATTGCACCTGCACTGAATCCAGACCCATTCATTTCTATGGGGCTATGCACATGAGCGGACGATTTTCACGCATCACTTCTGCGTTGCGTGAAAATCGCAGCATGCTGTATATTGTGCGTTTTTCACGGAACGAAGGCCCCATAAAAGTGAATGGGGCTGCGGGAAAATCGCAAGCATCCGCAAGCAAGCGCGGATGCAGTGCGATTTTCCGCATGGTTGCTTAGCAACGGGACCAGATCTTTACTATTTTCCTTATAACATGGTTATAAGGGAAATAATAGCATTCTTAATAAAGAATGCTTAGTAAAATGAAGATGAAGGGTTGTAATAAAGTTAACTATCTTAGCCTTGATCGCGTAGCGATCTGTCTTCTCTCTCAGCTTCAGCTAACAACTAAGGACCTGTGATGACGCCACATCACATGGTCCAATCACATGGTCCAATCAGATGGTCCATCACATGGTAAGATGGACCATGTGATTGGACCATGCGATGTGACGTCATCACAGGTCCTTTAGTTGTTAGCTGAAGCTTGAAGAGAGAAGACAGATCGCAACTACGTGATCAAGTGGCTAAGGTAAGTTAACTTTTATTATTTTTAACCCCTTCCTCATCATTTTACTAAGCATTCCTTATTAAGAATGCGATTATTTTCCCTTATAACCATGTTATAAAGGAAAATAATAAATTCTCCAGAATACTCTACCCGAAACCGGACTTCAGTAATAAAGTCCGGCTTCGGGTCTGGGTACCAAACATGGCGATTTTTCTCACGCGAGTGCAAAACGGAAAAATCGCGCATATTCCCTCAACGCACCCGCCTCTTATCCGGGCGTCGAACATGATGCCTGTGTGAAAGAGGCCTTTAGCTGTTGCACAAGAATTAAAGGAAAACAAAGGTGAAATTTAAAATTTTCAGTTTTTGTGCAGATTTTTAATTTTGATATAATTTTTCCTATAATACACCAAGTGTTAACAGCAAAACAAACCTCAATATTTATTACCCTGATTCTGCAGCTTACAAAAACACCCCCATTAGTTTAATAACCCCTTAGTGCTATTTGACGTGTATTCTCGTCATGGAGCACTGCTGGTTGGCGCTCCATAGCGAGTATACACGTCATGGCATTAAATTGCCACCATGTCTGCAGACATGGTGACAGCGCTAAGACCCCAGCTGTTACATACAGCCAGGGATTTCAGCTAACCGGCCCGGGACCAATAAGGGCGGTCCCGGGCCAGCGATCACTCTGAAATCAGACGATCCTAATGCTGGCTGACAGGTTGTGATCCCCGAAGTCTGTGATTGCAGGGATCAGAACCTTCTAAAATGTACATATAATATCCCATATGCTGGCACCGATGTAAGCCGTTTAACCCCTTCCATGCCGTGGTCCATAAGGAACGCTGTATGAAAGGGGTTAACAGAAAGGAGGCTCCCTCCCTCTCCCATCGGGCGCTGCTGTGCCGTTGCAGCCATCCGATACTTGACGGGATCACAAAGGTAGGGGGCCTCTGATCTGTTGTGGCAGCGGCTGATGGTTACTATGGCAACCAGATGCCTTCACAGGCTTCCGGCTTGCCATGGTATAGCTAAGCCGGATCAGGCTTCTGCTAAAGGCAGCAGCCTGATCAGGCTAAGTGTAAAGTCACAATACACTACAGTACACTATATAGTGTACTGCAGTGTATTATATAGGCATCAGACCCTCTGGATCTTCAAGAACCAAGTGGGTCTGGGTAAAAAGACAATGTAAAAAAGAGTGAAAAATAGTAAAAAATAAAAAAATGAATATTTTCTTATAGCCTAACATTTATCACTGATTAAAAAAAAAAAAAAGCTACACATGTTTCATATCACCATGTCCGTAATGAACTTATCTATGAAACGGTCATGTTACTTTCTCTGCACGGTGAACGCCATAAAAAAAGTATATAAAAACTATGATGAAATCGAAATTTTGTCTACCTCACTTCCCCAAAAAGGTAATAAAAGTGATCAAAAAAGTCATATGTACGCCAAAATGGTACCAATCAAACCGTCACCTCATCCCACAAAACATGAGCCCCTACATGAGACAATCGCCCAAAAAGTAAAAAAAAATATGGCTCTCAGACTATGGAGACACTAAAAATGTTTTTTTTTTCTAAAATGCTGTTAAGTAAAATAACTAAAAAAATGTATACATATTATGTATCGCCGCGTACGTAAGAACCTGCTCTATAAAAATATCACATGACCTAACTCCTCAGGTGAACACTGTAAAAAAAAAACTGTGTAAAAAAACAATATTTTGTCACCTTACATCACAAAAAGTGTAATACCGAGCGATCAAAAAGGCATATGCCCCCAAAATAGTATCAATCAAGCCGCGATCTCATCCCGCAAAAAATGAGACCCTACCTAAGACAATCGGTTAAAAAATAAAAAAGCTTTCCCTCTCAGACAATGGAGACCTGCTCTATAAAAATACTGCATGAACATTATATATAACATAACATAAACATAACATAACATATTTTATAACATAAAATTATAACAATAACAGAAAATTTAAACAGTGCCAAAACAGCTATTTTTTGTTACCTTGCCTCACAAAAAGTGTAATACAGAGCAACCAAAAATCATATATTCCCTAAAATAGTACCAACAAAACTGCCACCTTATCCCGTAGTTTCCAAAATAGGGTCATTTTTGGGGAGTTTCTACTCTAGGGGTGCTTCAGGGGGGTTTCAAATGTAACATGGCAGCTTAAAATTATCCCAGTGAAATCTTCCCTTCAAAAACCATGTGGCATTCCTTGCCTTCTGCGCCCTGCCATGTGCCCGGTCAGCAGTTCCACATATGGGGTGTTTCTGTAAACTACAGAATCAGGACAATAAATATTGAGTTTTGTTTGGCTGTTAACCCTTGCTTTGTCAGCAGAAAAAAATTGTTAAAATGGAAAACCGACCAAAAAAGTAAAATTCAGAAATGTGATCTCCATTTTACATTAATTCTTGTGGAACATCTAAGGGGTTAACAAAGTTTGTAAAATCAGTTTTGAATACCTTGAGGGGTGTAGTTTCTAAAATGGGGTCACTCTATTATGTAAGCCTCACAAAGTGACTTCAGACCTGAACTGATCCTTAAAAATTGGGTTTTGGAAATTTTCTTAAAAATTTTAAGATTTGCTTCTAAACTTCTAAGCCTTGTAACGTCCCCAAAAAATGAAAAAAACATGAAGTAGACATTATTTTTTTAGGGGGTTCTCCCTGTGGTATTTTTGATAAGATAATTTTATTCTGTGGGTTGATACGGTTATGTCTATACCAAATTTATATTGTTTTATTCATGTTCTAACACTTTTATATCATAAAATGACTTTTTTTTTTTTGCATCAGCAAATCAAAGACCCATAACTTTTAGATTTTTCCATCAATGTAACCGTTTCAGAGCTTGTTTTTTGTAGGACGGGCTGTAATTTTTACTGCTACAATTTTGGGGTCTATATGACTTTTTAAGCGTTTTTTTTTTTTTTTTTATCAGATAATTTTTATTGAAATAAAAGTATAAAAGACAAATATTTTCAAGAAATACAACGACAAAATCCCCAATAACCCCGAGCATTGTAGGAGCTGTGCAGCAAACCTAGCATATTATTTCAATACCGTATAATGTGCAATATATAGAGTACAGTGATAGAATCAACATTGGTGGGTCCACAGGTGGCCGGGCCCCCTGGAGTGCCGGGCCCGGTCGCAACTGCGACCCCTGCGACCCCTGTATGTACGCCACTGTTGGAGACAGTGGAAGCACCGGCAGACTCTTATCACCGAATCCCCAAGTACATCAACCGCATAACAGCGGATATAAGGAAGATATCAATAAAATTTCCTCACAATGTGCCATAAATATTACAGAAGACTGGTATGCTCAGCCCTTGTTTTTAAGCGTTTTTTATTCCATATTTTAGGAGGTGAAGCGGGCAAAAATTGCAGTTCTGTTAATGTTTTTTTATTTTTATAGGGTTCTTTATGTGGTATATTTGATTTGATAAAAAAATTCTGTGGGTAAAAAAACATAAATTCTGCCATTGTTTTTTATTTTTATTTTGCACAGTATTCATCACGCGGTATTAGTACCATGATCATTTTATAGATCAGGTCATTATGGATACTGTGAAACCAATTATGTGTAGTTTTTTTTTGTTTTTTTCAATTTTTAATCTCTTATAAATGAGCGGATATGGGAAAAGGTAATTCATTTTATTTACATTTTTATTTATTTTTTTACTTTTATTTATACTTCGCATTGCAAGTATAATACTATCAGTTTTAGGCCTCATGCACACGAACGTATTTTGTTTACGTGTCCTTTCCCTTTTTTTTGCGGATAGGATGCAGACCTATTTATTTCAATGGGTCCGTTAAAAAAGCGGACAGCACGCCATGAGCGGGAATATGATTGGTGGCTATGTGCACACTCAGCATCAGCAGCAAGGAGTTAAAGGGGTTATCCCACCCCTATTATGCCCCCCAAAATACCTGAGCACCTTACTTACCTCATTCTCGCACCCGCATTGCTCCTGATGCCCGCACAGCCGTTACGCAGATGAAAACATCCAGCGAGATGGGGGGGCAGTCAATAGCGGGCCACGATGGGAACGAGCCTCCCTAGCATCGCGGAGGCTAATTTCTGACGCGGCCTGCTATAGGCTGACCCCCCCACTGGGCATAAGTATTATCTGTATGCGGTGCCTGGGCATTTTGTGGGGCATAATAGGGAATAGATAACCCCTTTAACCCTTAGGATACCGGAGGTTTGTTCTTTTTTGCATTTTCTTTTTTCTTTTCTATCTTCCTTTAGCCATAACTTTTTTTTTTTCCGTTCACATAGATGTATGAGGGTTTATTTTTTTTGCAGGAGAAGTTGTACTTTAATATGGCATACAATGTAGTGGGAAGCGGGCAAAAAAATTCCAAATGGGGTGGAGTTTGAAAAAAAAAGCGCAATTTCTCCACTGTTTTAAGGGTTTCGTTCCTACGGCATTCCCTTTGCGGCAAAACTGACCTATGCCCTTCATTCTCTGGGTCACTAGTAATACAATGGCGGTGTGGCAGGGGAGGAGCCAGGAAGGTGGTGGGATGGGCCTGGGGTGGGTAGTGGGCGGAGTTAGGGGTCCCAGGCTTTTCTCCCGGGCAGGCCTGGCATTGTTATCTGGACCCGGCTCTGCTTTAGCGATCTCTATAGCATCGTCTGTGGAGATGTCTGACTATGGACATGCTTCCAGCACTTCTTCTTGGTTGGCCCCTTCCTCCATTCTGTCTTCCTGCATAGTAACATTCCTCTCTTGTGGCGCACCTCCCTCCTCACCATAGGTTCAGATGATGTATCACCATACACATCTTCCAAACCATACAAAATCTGTTCAAACGTTTATCTCTGTTTTGCAAGCTGCAGTAACACCGTCCTCCACTAACGCGCTTAGTGCCAGCGCGGTCTAGTTAAACAGGCCCACAGGTTGCCTGTGATTGCTGTTACCTCCAGCGATTGCCTCACTAGCCCTATTGCTGAAATAATGTTATCTGGATCTCTGACCCCCGGATTGGACCCTGACTCTGACCTTGCTGAAGCCTTTTGGACTTTAAAAGCTTTCTTGGTTTTGACCCTTGGTTTCTGCGGTTGGTTCTGATTTGGATTCTCTTGGTATTGACCTCAGTTTGGTACGTTTCTGGATTTGTCTTCTGTTTTCTGTCACTAGTCATTTATTATTTTGTTCACGTTACCCTTCCCAACCCTGTATTTATATAGGATGGGACTATTGACCAGTTGTGTGCCGCCGTTTAGGGAGGATCAGTCAAATAGGTAGGGACAGTGTTTTTTTTAGGAGTTACGGGCTCATTGTTCCGCACCATGATAACTTATCTCTTACAGGGCTTGTAGATGGGTTGTTGCAGTCCTCTCTGCATTATTCCTCTCTCTGATGTCAGTAGGACACACTTGGTTGCTTGTTTTCCCCTCCTTACTCTGTGGATCCTCCTATCGCTGATTCTTTTCTGTCCAGTACTCACATCACCCTCACTCCCTAAGACATTACCAGGCCTCTTACAGAGAACTTCCCCAGCTATCTCTTGAGCTTTGCTTCCACTGACTCTGCAGGACACTGCCGACACAGCACGTAGACACTGAGACAGGACCTCATGCACATTGAGTGCAGCTCCTTGAGTGCACATTTATACTGTGATTTCAGAATTCCCTATTTAGGGTTTTGTTCCCCGTGGGGGTTATAAATAGTGACTGGCGGGGATCGCCCTGTGATATGTATTGTGATCCTTGTCTACAGTGAATTGTTATAGGCCATTCTGGTTTATGATTGGGATTCAATACCATGATTATATGTCAGCGCTTATAGATGAGTATATCTCATGTACAATATTTTGTTATTACTACCATATTAGGCTACTTTCACACTTGCGTTGGTGCTGATCCATCTGGTATTTGCACAGATGGATCCGCACCTATAATGCAAACGTTTGTATCCGTTCAGAATGGATCCGTTTGCATTAGCTTTAAAAATAAATTGTCAAAGTCAAAACGGATCCGTTTTGAATTACATTGAAAGTCAATGGGGAACGGATCTGTTTTCAAATGCACCATATTGTGTCATTGAAAACGGATCCGTCCCTATTGACTTACATTGTAATTCAAAACGGATCCGTTCGGCTCCGCATCGTCAGACGGACACCAAAATGCTGCATGCTGCGTTTTAGTGTTCGCCTCCAGAATGGAATGGAGACTGAACAGAGCTGAACTGATGCAGTCTGAACGGATCCTTATCCATTCAGGATGCATTGGGGCTGAACTGATCCGTTTTGGACCGTTTGTGAGAGCCCTGAAACGGATCTCACAAACGGAATCCAAAACGCCAGTGTGAAAGCAGCCTCTTTGAAGCAGTGTCCATTTTTGGTAGTAATAAGACATGCAGGACTCTTAGCTTAGCGGAGCAGGGAGAAGAAGGAGCCGCTCCGCTAATCCTGGCATAGTACATGCTACAGGACCCCCATGTGCTATGGCAGGAGTTAGTAATCCTCCGGGGGCACAGGCAGGACCAGCAATGAGCGCTCCTGCCCGCACTCCCTGCGCTGCTGAGGCCCAGTTATAAAATCTCATGTCTGTACTCCATACACTGCTGAGCTTTAGGGAGGAAAAAGTAAAAATATCATAAAAATACTAAATTAATGAATAAAGTATATTAGAAAAAACTTTATTAGGCCTCTTGCACACGACAGTATGGCTTTTTCAGTATTTTGTGGTCCACAACAAATACGGATGACGTCCGCGTGCATTCCATTTTTTGCGGAATGGAACAGCTGGCCCCTGATGGAACAGTCCTATCCTTGTCCGTTATGCGGACAATAATAGGACATGTTCTATCTTTGAAAGAAATGGAATATGGAAATATGGAAATGGAAGGCATATGGAGTACCTTCTGTTTTTTTTTGCGGATCCTTTGAAATGAATGGTTCCGTATACGGACCGTATAAGGAACGCAAAAAACAGAACGTAAACGGAAGAAAAAAAAATTGGTGTGCAAGAGGCCTTAGGGTATTAGGGGCATCAAATTAAAATTACCTCGACCTGAAACTATAGGTCGGAGAGGGGGGAGTGATCACCATCTAATTTCTGATATGTAGAGTCATCTGCCAAAATACTCATCTGTTCATAATATATTTGTTTATCTAAGACCCCCACTGAACCCCCCTTTAATGACCACATCCAGTTCCTTCAAAGTTGTTTTATGTTTAGTTGTTAGATTATTTTTGTTATTTCGTGTATTATACTCGTCATAAATAGAAAGAAGTTCCTTTTCAATGGCTTCTTGAAAAATATCCGTTCTCTGAGTATGAAATAAGGATTCTAAACTTTGAATCGATCTCTAGAAACCTCTTCTCCGGTTATTCTCATATTTTTCCATTTTAGGTCCGAAAGACGCATGAGCAAGACTCGTTCATTAAATGGAAATGTCCTATAGCTATTTACAGTCTCGCTGCGTCCGTGCAGATCCTCAGATGGAAAATCTGGTGTATTGTAAAAATGTCTACTGACTGTTAAATTCCTGATAAGAGTGGGTGAAAAAATATCAAAATGAAGAGTAGGCACAACATGAAGACCCAAAGAAAGGACTTCAATCTGATCAGGTCTCCAGATATGATTGGATAAGGTAGGTACATCCAGTGATCCTTCCTCAATAGAAGCACTGCTTATTTCTTTTGCAATCGCGTGGACTTTGGATGAGGTTTTCTTATGTTTCTTTCCTGCTCGTCTTGGTTGCGTTTTTTGGAACGTCAGCAGAATTAGCCTCTTGTGATAAGAAGGGCCTTGTTGTAGGTCCGGCTCCTGTGAACTTTGTTGTGGCTCAGTTTGGTGGGTATCCTGAGAATCATCTGTGATTTCGGCCGACAATTTGTCAGATGAGGCGGAACTCGCACGATGCGGTTTGTTCCGTTGCTTATATCTCTTATTTTTACTCTTTAGGATCGGCCTGGGTGTGCGACTTATCTTTTTACGTCTTCCACACTCATAAACCTGATTGTTAGCATAGTAGAATAAATCACGCTGGAATTTACTGTGTTTCACTTCTATAATTGAGGTTTTATAGAGGTCATCATTTTCTGGAGCGGATTCATATTTTTAAAGTATATTTGCATTCACCAATCTCTTTTTGTATGTGGGATAACTTCTCACTTTCATATTGTACAATCAATGTCATCAACTCTATGGAGGATTTGGATAATATATTTTTCCACTGCAATAATAATAAAAACAAAAGTAACACAAAACCATCCTCACAGCCCGCCTTAGTACTAACATATAGTCGCCAATTTTACCAGATAAAAAAAGATGATATTCAAGTATTTTCCCATTCTATATGAGGATGATATCCTGTATAATGTTGCAGATTTGTATCGAGACGTTCACGCACATTGGGCAACACTTTGTCCCCTTCCTTTTTCTCATTTATGGTCGAAAAACAACATAATATGTAGCTAAGGCCTCTTTCATACTTGCGTTGTTAGGATCCGGCGTGCACTTCCGTCGCCGGAAATGCCCGCCGGATCCGTAACAACGCAAGTGACCTAAAAGCATTTGAAGACTGATCAGTCTTCAAAATGCTTTCCGTGTTACTATGGCAGCCAGGACGCTATTAAAGTCCTGGTTGCCATAGTAGGAGCGGGGGAGCGGTATACCTACAGTCCGTGCGGCTCCCGGGGCGCTCCAGAATGAAGTCATAGCGCCCCATGCGCATGGATCATGTGATGCATGCGCATGGGGCGCCCTGACGTCACTCTGGAGCGCCCCGAGAGCCGCACGGATGGTAAGTATACTGCTCCCCCGCTCCCCACTACACTTTACCATGGCAGCCGGGACTTTAGCGTCCTGGCTGCCATGGTAACCATTCAGAAAAAGCTAAACGTTGGATCCGGCGATGCGCCGAAACGACATTTAGCTTAAGGCCGGAGGATCCGGATTAATGCCTTTCAATTGGCATTAATTCCGGATCCGGCCTTGTGGCAAGTGTTCAGGATTTTTGGCCGGAGCAAAAAGCGCAGCATGCTGCGGTATTTTCTCCGGCCAAACAACGTTCCGGTCCTGAACTGAAGACATCCTGATGCATCCTGAACGGATTTCTCTCCATTCAGAATGCATGGGGATGATCCTGATCAGGATTTTTCCGGCATAGAGACCAAACGACGGAACTCTATGCCGGAAAACAAAAACGCTAGTGTGAAAGAGCCCTAAAATATTTAGGTTTTACAAAATGTGGTAATCACCCCTAAAAAAACGTGCAATTTTGCTTTACCTACAAAACATTTTCATGATTCAGAGCGAAATATGACATCATTTCCGATCAAGAACGACATAAATTGTAACACAAGCGGAATGGTTTATATTGTATTAAGCACTGACTGCGATTTGATGTACGCGGGTCGCTCGTCAAGAAGATTTCAAACCAGAATTCTAGAACATATTAATTATCTAGAAGATCCACACTATCTACTGTAAATATATCACATGCAGCCAAGCACTTTATTTCTATCCATAATCGTAGTTTAAAAAGCTTCCGGGCGTTTGCAACAGAGCAGGTTATAGCTCCCCCTAGAGGGGGAGACGTCAAAAACCGACGAAAAATGATTCTACAAAGAGAAGCATTTTGGATTTCTCGTCTACATACCAGGTGTCCATCAGGATTGAATATGAAAAAAGAGTTAATGTCTCATTACTGATATTGGCCCCTTTCCGCCATTAAGACAACGTCATTGGTCTGATGAGTATGGATGATGATTGTGCTCACACCAATGTCACACGTCGTTTTAATCATTGTTCACACACTGTTCTTCATTGATGTAAGTGTGTCATCTATTTTACTATATGGGTCATATTTAAATAAGTATAAATAATTAGAGAATCCGCAGTGTTTGCTTTGTATATTTTACTTGTGATGTGTTATATGTAGTAAGTTTGGGAGACTACCAACCGCAACTTTAATGAATTGATTTGGGCTACGTGGAGCTTTGTCTCACGGTTAAATTGCCCAGCAGAGGCAGCCTCATTCAGTTACCATTAAGAACACACCAGTGTTCGAAACGCGTCGACGAATGCTTTTGTGGAGAGTTATGTCCTTGTAGGTTACTTGCTACGAAATGAAATAAAGCGCAACAAAGATTTTAATACGTGTATTATAAAGCTGGAACCAGCCCTGAACCTCACACGGATCCAGAGATCTCCACGTTCATTGCTCTGCTAGATTTATATCAAGCTGGAAGATCAAGGGGAGTGTCTTTTCTGCTGCAGCTCAGGGGGCGTGCCTGTGCTCTCCCTATCACAACTCAGGAGGCAGTTGAAGGAAGAAACTGAGCATGTGCGACCATCTCAGTGGGCCGGACAAAGAAATAAGAAAAATAAAGAACAGCAGGTGGCGCTGTACAGATACATTCTATGGAATAACTCAGTGGCTGTGATAAAGTTTTAATTACATGCAAATACAAAAGAATTCAGACCCAGGGGCTGGTTTGAAACCTGTAGAATATTTTTTGGTGGGAGAACCCCTTTAATGCTTTAATCATTGACGAGTAAGATGTTTATTTCACACGTTCAGTGTCTGCATTTGTTATATTGGGTTTCCAGAAGTACAGTCAAGACTGAAACATAAGCAGAGGAGTAGAGAGATCAAAGGGATTCTCGTGACCCCTACTGATATCCATCTTTTGGGCTCTATACGGAAGTATTTGAGGCAGTCATCTCAAGAGAAATCCTGGAAATGCCAAAACCTCATTCCCATAAGACTGGAGGAGCCCTTTAGTAGGAGAATCTGTATTTCTCTGTGGCTCAGGTTACAGGACTGAGCTCTTCAGGACTGTCAAGATGGATCCCAGCGCCAGGATGATGGCGGCATAGCTGGACTTGACGATGGCGCCGCCGCTGACGTTACACAGGTCGGTGGAGCAGCAGGAGGCGGAGGTGGAGCCTCCGGAGAAGCTGGTAGTGAACGGAGTGCAGAGCATTTCACATGACTTATAGATGGTGACGACCGATATCCCACCTACAGCAGAAAACAATGTGATAAAATTACCAGCCCTGGTCATGTGACTATTTAGTGGTGTTAATAAAAGGGGTGGGGCTCTGACAACCCATCAGTCATTACCAGGCTTGCATGATATTATTACTGTTATTGCAGTCCAGAGGTGTCACCCTCGCAGAGACCTTCACAGGGTAATAGTCCAGCAGCGAGTCACTGCAAAAATCTACCACTACACAAACAAAGAAAATGCTTGGGGCCCAAGAGGTCAGGGGCCCCTGCTGGCCACAAGCGCAGAGCTTAGCAGTGCAACAGGACAGAATTTAGCAGTGCAACAGGGATAGCTTAGCAGTGCAACAGGGCACAGTTTAGTTGTGCAACAGGGCAGAGCTTAGCAGTGCAACAGGGCAGAGCTTAGCGGTGCAACAGGGCAGATCTTAGCAGTGCAACAGGGCAGAGCTTAGCGGTGCAACAGGGCACAGCTTAGCATTGCAACAGGGCAGAGCTTAGCAGTGCAACAGGGAGAGCTTAGCATTGCAACAGGGCAGAGCTTAGCATTGCAACAGCGCAGAGCTTAGCAGTGCAACAGGGCAGAGCTTAGCAGTGCAACAGGGCAGAGCTTAGAAGTGCAACAGGGCAGAGCTTAGCAGTGCAACAGGGCAGAACATAGCAGTGCAACAGGGCAGAGCTTAGCGGTGCAACAGGGCACAGCTTAGCAGTGCAACAGGGCAGAGCTTAGCAGTGCAACAGGGCAGAGCTTAGCAGTGCAACAGGGCAGAGCTTAGCAGTGCAACAGGGCACAGCTTAGCAGAGCAACAGGGCAGAGCTTAGCATTGCAACAGGGCAGAACATAGCAGTGCAACAGGGCAGAGCTTAGCAGTGCAACAGGGCAGAGCTTAGCGGTGCACCATGAACACCCAGACATAATTTTGCTTGGGAGGACAGAAATTCCCAATGTACTCCTGGGCGCCTCCAGTATAGAGATTGAGGCTCAATTAATACACTATGAATATCATTCTCCACATATACATATGTACCTACCTACCCATACTTACTACACACACTGCTCTCTAAAAACACTGCCACCTACCGTGACCCTCTTAAAATGTAGGTGTCCTCCCAAATACAATAATGGTTCATCCTGTGCCCCTGGAATAGAAAGCTATCCCAGACTGTGCCTCTTGAAAACAATGGTGACCCACACTGCAGAGTTAAAGGAGTTTTCCTACAAAGAAAACATATTATTACCTATCCACAATGGGGGATAAGGGTCTTGTCAGGGGAGGTCCCACCTCTGGGACCCCCAGTGATCATGAAAATGGCGTCCCCGAGTCCCTAAGAGGCAGTAGCGTGCATGAATGACAACCGGTTCATTCACTTCTATGGGACTGATGAGAGAGCTCTTGGGTCCCAGCAGTCGAACCCCCAGTGACACACATCTCCTGTGGGAGAGGAGGATCTAATAATTTTACTCTTTCATCCCATCTTAGCTTTTCTTCCCACCACCTCTAAACCCAACCGAAACTGGTGCAAAGACTGGATCACGATTATGATTCTGGTTCTGATAACTGGAACAACAGAACTGGGGACAACTGTCTAAATGCTACCCTGGGTAGGGCGCCATCTGACCTCTAACCCAACTGTGTAGCCTTTGTTCCCAGCAGAAGGCTGGTGCCTATACTCTTACTGGCACATACAAATCATTTTCAGTAGCCAAGTAAACGGTAGTAGTAGTTAATTGCTACTAAGAACTAAGAATCTAAGCTTTAAAACAAGACCCGGGTCACAGTGCATACATACAGCCCAATATATAAGTGTTAGGAATCAGGGTGAGCGTGAGATCTGCAATCAATACTTGTTGATTAGTGATGTCGCGAACATAAAATTTTCCGTTCGCGAGCGGCGAACGCGAACTTCCGCAAATGTTCGCGAACGTGCGAACAGTGCGAACCGCCATAGACTTCAATAGACAGGCGAATTTTAAAAACCAAAGGGACTCCTTCTGCTCACAATAGTGATGGAAAAGTTGTTTCAAGGGGACTAACACCTGGACTGGGGCATGCCGGAGGGGGATCCATGGCAAAACTCCCATGGAAAATTACGTCGTGGACGCAGAGTGTGGTAAGTTGTAATCGCAATGTGATTAATACAGGTTATATTACTCGCATTGCGAATTCAACTTAGATCTGAGTTCCTAATGGTTGTATTGCTAGAATAGAACGAAGATTGAGAATATAGCGCTATATTCGCAATCTTTGTTATATTCTAGCAATACAACCATTAGGAACAGATCTAAGTTGTAATCCCAATGCGATTAATACAGGTTATATTAATCGCATTGCGATTACAACTACTAACACTGCAGCTTCAGAATGAATCTAAGATGGATGCCGTCCTTGCGTTAAGATAGGAGGTGGGAGGGTCTGGGAGGGAGACTAATGTACTAGCCCTAAAAAGGGCTTTTTGGGGTGCTGTCAGGACGCTGTCCTTACAGCAGATATCAGATGGGTCTTTCAGGACTGGAGTGGACACTGAATACACTAGCCTAGCTATCGGTTTCCCTATTAAATCAGCAGCAACTACACTGTCCCTCCTCTCACTAAGACTGCAGCTTCCGAATGAATCTAAAATGGATGCTGTCCAGGAGGTGGGAGGGTCTGGGAGGGAGGGTATGATAATTGGCTGGAATGTGTCTGCTGACTGTAAGGTACAGGGTCAAAGATTACTCAATCATAGGGGGTGGACCTAACATCGCATATGTTCGCCCGCCGCGACAAACGTGCACAAGCTATATTCGCCGGGAACTATTCGCCGGTGAATAGTTTGGGACATCTTATTTGCGAATTCAACTTAGAGATGGGTTCCTAATGGTTGTATTGCTAGAATATAACGAAGATAACGAATATAGCGCTATATTCTCAATCTTCGTTATATTCTAGCAATACAACAACCATTAGGAACTCAGCTCTAAGTTGAATTCTCAATGCGATTAATATAACCTGCATTAATCGTATTGCGAATTCAACTTAGAGCCGAGTTCCTAATGGTTGTTGTATTGCTAGAATATACCCCTGGGGGGGTTCAGATATCTTGCTTTGGAGGCAGCAGAACGTTGGTTGTAGTCATAGTCAACCATCACATACAATCAAATAGAGGCATCAAATGGATTCGCAAAGTGATTAATAATTGCAAGTATTATTCGCATTGCGATTACAACTTAGAGCTGAGTTCCTAATCTTCGTTATATAATTCTATCAATACAACAACCATTAGGAACTCAGCTCTAAGTTGAATTCGCAATGCGATTAATGCAGGTTATATTAATCGCATTGCAAATTCAACTTAGATCTGAGTTCCTAATGGTTGTTGTATTGATAGAATATAACGAAGATTGAGAATTTAGCGCTATATTCGTAATCTTCATTATATTCTATTATATTCGTCGGGAACTGTTCGCCGGCGAATAGTTCGGGCCATCTCTATTGTTGATCTCATTCCGGCCTCAATTCTTCTCAGCTTTAAAACATGACCTGGCTCATATCTCTAGCAGCTATACAGCCTGAGATATTCCAGGCTAAGGGTTCATGCACATGAACGAAAATCACAGATCCGCAAGATATGGACGCTGTCCGTGTGCTGTCCGCATTTCATTCGCAGACGCATTGTTTTCAATCAGTCCTTGGTCCACATTTTGTGGACATGATGCATGTGCTCTCTGCATCCGTTTGTCCGTTCCACAAAAAGATGGGAAGAACATGACCTATACTAGTTCGCAAAATGCAGACCAGGAACAAATTGGAGTCAATGGGTCAACATGGACCCGTATTTTGTGGATCTGCGATTTGCAGGCCGCAAAATGGATAGAGTCGTGTGTATGGGGCCTAAATCTGCCCCCCTCCTCAGCCGGTAATCATGGAGAGGAGTGGGCCGGCGAGGGAAATGCTGACAGGATGCAGGGAGAGAAGGGGGAGGTATAAATCCTCATGTCCCTGTGTAACTGTACATGATCCCAGGTTTCTTATTCAGCCTCTTTATTTCTATTGTTCTGCTCCATTATAGAAGCAGAACAATAAAAGTAATGGAAGTCGTGCTTCCGTCAACAGATTGAAATGAACAGCACCTGGAAGATCCACTAATGGAAACCAGATCCCATTCTATTAGAAAACACGGCATTATCCCAGACAAAAAAAAAACGCTGCATGCTGTGCTATTCTGTCCCATTTCTTTTGAGAGACTATGCAATAGAGCCTCCGATACAGATCTACGCACGCATCACTGCCCCTGTCAGTCACAGCACGCCTGCTCTCTGATTGTCACATGCAGGGGCTTTTTCCAGATCAGTAATGAGAAGATGATCGCTCGCCATCTAATCCTCCTCTGTTCCTATTAAGGTCATTTTACGCCACGACCCAGGCATTTTCCAGGATCCGGATCACAGCGTCAGTAAAGGCTCCATGTTACACTGATTTCTGACACATGGAGAAGGTTTCCGTCAGATCAGACATTTTCTCTTACTGACTGTCACCAGAAACCATTATCTTCTATTCGTTTTAGAAAACAAACCAGTATGACAAACCAGGGCAAACTGGGCTCCTGCATATGGCCACATGGTTCAGGGGCAGCAGTCGAATAAGTGTAGGGGAGGAATTTTTCCTGGCTTTGTGATTATTTGCTTCTTCATGAGACCTCATTCATCACACCTGTTCACACATGAGGCCAGGGCAGCACTTTTTATTAAAATGACAGGAATAAAAGGCATAAAACTCAAACATATCATCAAACCATTGGTGTCAACCCCCCATATTAAGCCACGCCTCTAAACCACACCCCTTTACCCATGTAAACTTGGTCGGTATTTTTGTTGGGAAAGGCGTTAACCCTACAACAGGTGGCAGTTTTTCTCAGACCCTTTTCATACTTACCAACATTTCAGTTGGTAAAATTCGGACATCAAGCCTTGTCCCTGGGAAGGCCCCGGCCCTGCCTGGCAACACCCACTTATGGGTGAGGTTTGAGTTAGCCCCACCCATTTTGGCCTGGGGCAGCGCAAATTTGCCTGGACTATCTCTGAGAATCAGGGATGCTCCCGCCAAATTCAGGATGGTTGGCAACTATTCATGAAAAAACAGATGAAGGTGGTCACGCTTTCTAGGACTAGGCCTAGGGTCGCCACCTTTTCCAACAAAAATACCGGCCAAGTTAGGCCACACCCCAAAGGGGGGGGTGGTTGTGGGGTTGTGGCTTAACACGGGGTGTTAAGTCGCTGTCATAATGTGACTCCCAGTAATATTAATGCCCCCATTAGTGCCCCCTAATATTAATAGTGCACCCAGAATTAATAATGCCCTCATTAGTGCCCCCGGTAATACTAATGCCCTCATTAGTGCCCCAGTAATACTAATGCCCTCATTAGTGGCCCCAGTAATAGTAATGCCCCCATTAGTGCCCCCAGTAATTCTAATGCCCTCATTAGTGCCCCCATTAAAACTAATGCCCCCATTAGTGCCCCCCAGTAATAGTAATGCCCCCATTAGTGCCCCCCAGTAATAGTAATGCCCCCATTTGTGCCCCTCAGTAATAGTAATGCCCTCATTAGTGCCGCTCAGTAATAGTAATGCCCCCATCAGTGCCGCTCAGTAATAGTAATGCCCTTATTAGTGCCCCTCAGTAATAGTAATGCCCCCATCAGTGCCGCTCAGTAATAGTAATGCCCCCATTAGTGCTCCCCAGTAATAGTAATACCCCCATTCATGCACCCCAAGAATAGTAATGCCCCCATTAGTGCACCCCAGAAATAATAATGTCCCCCATTAGTGCCCCCCAGTAAGAGTAATGCCCCCTTCTCTGCAAAAAACCAAAAACTTACCTCCTCCATTTTCTTGCACTGCGGCGAACGCCCCCGCTGACTGAAAGCTCAGGACAGGACCTGCATTCCAGCGTAATGACGTCTCACAGGTCCTGTCCCCCAGTCAGCAGCCAGTGTTCCAAATGGAGGAGGTGAGTAGTTTTTTTTTTTATTATGCTGTATTTGGTGATGACCCCGATGTGTATGTGGGTTTTGTCCCTTTCAGTGTCAATAGGAGTTGAGGAAAGTACAGACCCCACTCCACATATGTAAACCCCCTCCCCACGGTAGGTGCGAGCACCCAAACTCCAGCATGTCAGGGAAATCCAAGACCCCGGTACCACTGCGTAAACCATCCACAAGGGAGCCCGCAGGGAGTGTGAGGAAGAAGGAGGGGCACGCCCGCCAAGTACAGTAGCCTAATACTATTTGATCATAACCAGCAACAGGAAAATACATGTAAGTCTTCACCCAGCGCACCCCTCCACGTCCTGGGCAGCGGGTACAAATGATATCTGAGGAGGTGAGGGACCTGGAAATTGGGGGTGACCCGCGAACGAGAAGAACTCACCAGCTGGGAATGAATTCACCATCGTCTGACAATACGTAGCATTAGACGGGCAGGTTGTCGCTGTCATGCAGTCAGAGTTAATAAATGCTGAGAGACAGGTGTAACACTGGAGAGAGTGAGCTGCGGGCGAGAGGAGAGGTTAACGGTTACACACAGCCGGGTATCTAATCCTATCAAGTGCGATACTCTTGGATGAGCTGAGTATCTAAGCCTATATGCCATATGTCTAATACAATCTCAGCAGCCCACACAGCACTACACCCCCCATCATTCTTGCAGTGCACCCATCCTGCGGGGTCTTACCTGTGGCGGCACAGAGGGCGATCACCAGGAGGAGGCTCGTGTACGCTGCCATTGCGAGCGCAGTGATGTCTGACCCTGGTAGACCTCTCTTCTCTCTCTCTTCTCTCTCTCTTCTCTCTCTCTTCTCTCTCTCTCTATATATATATGTTTGCAGCTCTTTGTGTAATTAAAATTACTTTTCCAGGAAAACCGTTCATCTACTATCTCTAAAGCAAGCAGCGATGTATGGATTGTAAAGTGACACGCAACACAACATACAAGCCTCTTCAAATACCGTATACATGTGCGGACAATATGTGTCACTCACCCATCATCCCCATTATGTACTGCGGCCTGTAACCGGAGACGCGGGAGTCAGAGCTCATCATATAATAAATCACACTGGAACATGTAGAACTAACGGCGTCAATTAAACCGGTATCAAATATAACACCCCGAGAGAACAGGACTGTATATAACAACCCAGAATACGAGGACTGTATATAACACCCCAGAATAACAGGACTGTATATAACACCCCAGAATAACAGGACTGTATATAACACCCCAGAATAACAGGACTGTATATAACACCCCAGAATAACAGGACTGTAAATAACACCCCAGAATACGAGGACTGTATATAACACCCCAGAATAACAGGACTGTATATAACACCCCAGAATAACAGGACTGTATATAACACCTCAGAGAGACAGGACTGTATATAACACCCCAGAATAAAAGGACTGTATATAACACCCCAGAGAGACAGGACTGTATATAACACCCCAGATTAACAGGACTGTATATAACACCCCAGAATAATAGGACTGTATATAACACCCCAGAATAACAGGACTGTATATAACATCCCAGAATAACAGGACTGTATATAACATCCCAGAATAACAGGACTGTATATAATACCCCAGAGAGACAGGACTGCATATAACACCCCAGAATAACAGGACTGTATATAACACCCCAGAATAACAGGACTGTATATAACATCCCAGAATAACAGGACTGTATATATCACCCTGGAATAACAGGACTGTGTATAACACCCCAGAGGGACAGGACTGTATATAACACCCCAGAATAACAGGACTGTATATAACACCCCAGAATAACAGGACTGTATATAACACCCCAGAATAACAGGACTGAATACAACAACCCAGAATAACAGGACTGTATATAACATCCCAGAATAACAGGACTGTATATAACACCCCAGAGAGACAGGACAGTATATAACACCCCAGAATAACAGGACTGTATATAACACCCCAGAATAACAGGACTGTATATAACACCCCAGAATAACAGGACTGAATACAACAACCCAGAATAACAGGACTGTGTATAACACCCCAGAATAACAGGACTGTATATAACATCCCAGAATAACAGGACTGTATATAATACCCCAGAGATAACAGGACTGTATATAACACCCCAGAATAACAGGACTGTATATAACACCCCAGAATAACAGGACTGTATATAACACCCCAGAATAACAGGACTGTATATAACATCCCAGAATAACAGGACTGTATATAACACCCCAGAGAGACAGGACAGTATATAACACCCCAGAATAACAGGACTGTATATAACACCCCAGAATAACAGGACTGTATATAACACCCCAGAATAACAGGACTGTATATAACACCCCAGAATAACAGGACTGTATATAACATCCCAGAGAGACAGGACTGTATATAACACCCCAAAATAACAGGACTGTATATAACACCCCAGAGAGATAGGCCTGTATATAACACCCCAGAATAACAGGACTGTATATAACATCCCAGAATAACAGGACTGTATATAACACCCCAGAATAACAGGACTGTATATAACACCCCAGAGAGACAGGACTGTATATAACATCCCAGAATAACAGGACTGTATATAACATCCCAGAATAACAGGACTGTATATAACACCCCAGAATAACAGGACTGTATATAATACCCCAGAGAGACAGGACTGTATATAACACCCCAGAATAACAGGACTGTATATAATACCCCAGAGAGACAGGACTGTATATAACACCCCAGAATAACAGGACTGTATATAACACCCCAGAGAGACAGGACAGTATATAACACCCCAGAGGGACAGGACTGTATATAACACCCCAGAATAACAGGACTGTATATAACACCCCAGAATAACAGGACTGTATATAATACCCCAGAGAGACAGGACTGTATATAACACCCCAGAATAACAGGACTGTATATAATACCCCAGAGAGACAGGACTGTATATAACACCCCAGAATAACAGGACTTTATATAACACCCCAGAATAACAGGACTGTATATAACACCCCAGAGAGACAGGACTGTATATAACACCCCAGAGAGACAGGACAGTATATAACACCCCAGAGGGACAGGACTGTATATAACACCCCAGAATAACAGGACTGTATATAACATCCCAGAATAACAGGACTGTATATAACATCCCAGAATAACAGGACTGTATATAATACCCCAGAGAGACAGGACTGCATATAACACCCCAGAATAACAGGACTGTATATAACACCCCAGAGAGACAGGACAGTATATAACACCCCAGAATAACAGGACTGTATATAACATCCCAGAATAACAGGACTGTATATATCACCCTGGAATAACCGGACTGTGTATAACACCCCAGAGAGACAGGACAGTATATAACACCCCAGAATAACAGGACTGTATATAACACCCCAGAATAACAGGACTGTATATAACACCCCAGAATAACAGGACTGAATACAACAACCCAGAATAACAGGACTGTGTATAACACCCCAGAATAACAGGACTGTATATAACATCCCAGAATAACAGGACTGTATATAACACCCCAGAGAGACAGGACTGCATATAACACCCCAGAATAACAGGACTGTATATAACACCCCAGAGAGACAGGACAGTATATAACACCCCAGAATAACAGGACTGTATATAACATCCCAGAATAACAGGACTGTATATAACACCCTGGAATAACAGGACTGCATATAACACCCCAGAGGGACAGGACTGTATATAACACCCCAGAATAACAGGACTTTATATAACACCCCAGAATAACAGGACTGTATATAACTCCCCAGAATAACAGGACTGTATATAACACCCCAGAATAACAGGACTGTATATAACACCCCAGAGAGACAGGACTGTATATAACACCCCAAAATAACAGGACTGTATATAACACCCCAGAGAGATAGGCCTGTATATAACACCCCAGAATAACAGGACTGTATATAACATCCCAGAATAACAGGACTGTATATAACACCCCAGAATAACAGGACTGTATATAACACCCCAGAGAGACAGGACTGTATATAACATCCCAGAATAACAGGACTGTATATAACATCCCAGAATAACAGGACTGTATATAACACCCCAGAATAACAGGACTGTATATAATACCCCAGAGAGACAGGACTGTATATAACACCCCAGAATAACAGGACTGTATATAATACCCCAGAGAGACAGGACTGTATATAACACCCCAGAATAACAGGACTGTATATAACACCCCAGAGAGACAGGACAGTATATAACACCCCAGAGGGACAGGACTGTATATAACACCCCAGAATAACAGGACTGTATATAACACCCCAGAATAACAGGACTGTATATAATACCCCAGAGAGACAGGACTGTATATAACACCCCAGAATAACAGGACTGTATATAATACCCCAGAGAGACAGGACTGTATATAACACCCCAGAATAACAGGACTTTATATAACACCCCAGAATAACAGGACTGTATATAACACCCCAGAGAGACAGGACTGTATATAACACCCCAGAGAGACAGGACAGTATATAACACCCCAGAGGGACAGGACTGTATATAACACCCCAGAATAACAGGACTGCATATAACACCCCAGAGAGACAGGACTGTATATAACACCCCAGAATAACAGGACTGTATATAACACCCCAGAATAACGGGACTGTATATAACACCCCAGAATAACAGGACTGTATATAACACCCCAGAATAACAGGACTGTATATAACACCCCAGAATAACAGGACTGTATATAACACCCCAGAGAGACAGGACTGTATATAACACCCCAGAGAGACAGGACTGTATATAACACCCCAGAGAGACAGGACTGTATATAACACCCCAGAGAGACAGGACAGTATATAACACCCCAGAGAGACAGGACAGTATATAACACCCCAGAGGGACAGGACTGTATATAACACCCCAGAATAACAGGACTGCATATAACACCCCAGAGAGACAGGACTGTATATAACACCCCAGAATAACAGGACTGTATATAATACCCCAGAATAACGGGACTGTATATAACACCCCAGAATAACAGGACTGTATATAACACCCCAGAATAACAGGACTGTATATAACACCCCAGAATAACAGGACTGTATATAACACCCCAGAATAACAGGACTGTATATAACACCCCAGAATAATAGGACTGTATATAACACCCCAGAATAACAGGACTGTATATAACATCCCAGAGAGACAGGACTGTATATAACACCCCAGAATAGACAGGACTGTATATAACACCCCAGAATAACAGGACTGTATATAACACCCCAGAATAATAGGACTGTATATAACACCCCAGAATAACAGGACTGTATATAACACCCCAGAGAGAAAGGACTGTATATAACACCCCAGAATAACAGGACTTTATATAACACCCCAGAGAGACAGGACTGTATATAACACCCCAGAGAGACAGGACAGTATATAACACCCCAGAGGGACAGGACTGTATATAACACCCCAGAATAACAGGACTGTATATAACACCCCAGAGAGACAGGACTGTATATAACACCCCAGAGAGACAGGACTGTATATAACACCCCAGAATAACAGGACTTTATATAACACCCCAGAGAGACAGGACTGTATATAACACCCCAGAGAGACAGGACAGTATATAACACCCCAGAGGGACAGGACTGTATATAACACCCCAGAATAACAGGACTGCATATAACACCCCAGAGAGACAGGACTGTATATAACACCCCAGAATAACAGGACTGTATATAACACCCCAGAATAACAGGACTGTATATAACACCCCAGAATAACAGGACTGTATATAACACCCCAGAATAACAGGACTGTATATAACACCCCAGAATAACAGGACTGTATATAACACCCCAGAATAACAGGACTGTATATAACACCCCAGAGAGACAGGACTGTATATAACACCCCAGAGAGACAGGACTGTATATAACACCCCAGAGAGACAGGACTGTATATAACACCCCAGAGAGACAGGACAGTATATAACACCCCAGAGAGACAGGACAGTATATAACACCCCAGAGGGACAGGACTGTATATAACACCCCAGAATAACAGGACTGCATATAACACCCCAGGGAGACAGGACTGTATATAACACCCCAGAATAACAGGACTGTATATAACACCCCAGAATAACAGGACTGTATATAACACCCCAGAATAACAGGACTGTATATAACACCCCAGAATAACAGGACTGTATATAACACCCCAGAATAACAGGACTGTATATAACACCCCAGAATAACAGGACTGTATATAACACCCCAGAATAACAGGACTGTATATAACACCCCAGAATAACAGGACTGTATATAACACCCCAGAGAGACAGGACTGTATATAACACCCCAGAGAGACAGGACTGTATATAACACCCCAGAGGGACAGGACTGTATATAACACCCCAGAATAACAGGACTGTATATAACACCCCAGAATAACAGGACTGTATATAACACCCCAGAATATCAGGACAGTATATAACACCCCAGAGAGACAGGACTGTATATAACTCCCCAGAATTACAGGACTGTATATAACTCCCCAGAATAATAGGACTGTATATAACACCCCAGAATAACAGGACTGTATATAACATCCCAGAATAACAGGACTGTATATAACATCCCAGAATAATAGGACTGTATATAACACCCCAGAATAACAGGACTGTATATAACACCCCAGAATAATAGGACTGTATATAACACCCCAGAATAACAGGACTGTATATAACACCCCAGAGAGACAGGACTGTATATAACACCCCAGAGAGAAAGGACTGCATATAACACCCGAGAATAACAGGACTGTATATAACACCCCAGAATAACAGGACTGTATATAACACCCCAGAGAGACAGGACTGTATATAACACCCCAGAATAAAAGGACTGTATATAACACCCCAGAGTAACAGGACTGTATATAACACCCCAGAATAACAGGACTGTATATAACACCCCAGAATAACAGGACTGTATATAACACCCCAGAATAACAGGACTGTATATAACACCCCAGAGAGACAGGACTGTATATAACACCCCAGAATAACAGGACTGTATATAACACCCCAGAGAGACAGGACTGTATATAACACCCCAGAATAACAGGACTGTATATAACACCCCAGAATAACAGGACTGTATATAACACCCCAGAATAACAGGACTGTATATAACAGCTCACTAAATATTTTCCTGTACTGAACAACCCATTACCCCTTTAATGAGTAGAATATTTTTTTTCATGATTTAGTGCACATGGTTATTTAATGGCCTTAACTTTTTTATTTGCTGGCTCACCAAAATAATTTTGGACGTTTTTACATTAAACATGTTTTTTTCTTTTCTTAGTTTTATTTAAGGGATAAGCTGTACAAGAAATTTTAAAAGGTAATTTTATAAAAATCGGTATTCACAGCCGATATATGTAGAGCATTTGAGTTCATGGAGTGTGGGGGATAGTGTTTGTTGATGGATCAGCTTCAGAAGAATGATGATGAAGGTGAGTGAATCGAAAATAATTATATTAGGGAATGTGATAGGCCACTGCAGTGAGCCCCTGAGGAGCCGGTGCAGAGGATGGGAGTGGTAGTGGCCATGCTGAGATGTTGTGTCATGGTGTCTGACCTTAGGCTATCCTTCCTGGGATTCGGTGCTGTGAATAAGTGATGTAAAGGAACAAGACAGTAGAAAAAAGAATGCCTTTCTTTGCTGAGTGCAGCAGTTTGTACAAAGTGCAATTTCTTCTCTCAGATAGATGGGGTATGATGGCTAGGAATGTGGCAGAAGATAACACTCAGAAGTTTGCTAGCTGACAATATGTCTCACCTGATTCCCTTCCCTATGGCTGTAGTCTGGCACTTGTATCTGTAGGTGTCTACAGTATGATGCAGACATACAGCTATGCCTGTCCTAGACTGCAGTGGTGGTGTCCTAACGTGTTACCCACCACCTTGCATGAGATTTTTGATAGCTTGATCACTTTGCTGAAAATAATACACTGTGGTCTTCAAGATTTCCATGGCCTGGGACTCTGCAGGCACTCAGAAGTAGGTGTCCTCCCATATAAGTCACCTCTGTGGTCTATAGGACCTGGAGGAGAGTGAAATGGATTACATGCTCTCTCACTGCTCTCTCTCCTCTCTCCAACTCACTCTAACTAGCTCTCTTGTCCACTACTACCAAGAAAGGAGGAATGGTAAGTCCCATTCATCTTGCCAAACACTGCCAACCATACCCCATCTGCTTGTGAACAAGGTGTATAGCATGAAATGTGACATAAATAGAACATTATAAAACCATTACATTACCATTACTAACCAACTGTAGTACCCCCAAGGTCTGGGCTTCTACCCCACCCTAAAAAAGATGTGTTTCTAGGGAGTGCCTAAAACTGTGGGTGTTGGGAATTAACTTAATTGCTTGGAGAAGGTTGTTCCAGAGAACTGGTGAAGCTTGGGAGAAGCCTTGGAGCTGGGACTAAGAGTTTTGGATTACGATGGATGTTAAATCGTAAATCATTTGCAGAGCATAGGTAGGATAGTAGACAGAAAAGAGGCAAGAAATGTAGGGGCCGGCCCTGTGGAGAGCTTTGTGAGTGAGAAGCAGGATGGATGGGAGTGGTAGTGTCTCCGGTTATCACACAGTCTATCACAGTGGCTGTCCTCTCTCTCTCTGTTGCTCCCTAAAGCCAGTGCAGCATATGGAGGGGGCACCCTTTATTCCTTCGGAGGAAAACGCCAATTCTGGGGCTCCTGCGCGTTCACAGGAAGTCTCGCGAGATGACGCGCCGATGCGTCCACTCAGAACTACAGGACCGCCCGCCGGACGCATCCGTGCGTTAGGCGGTCCTGTAGCGGTTAATGTCATTTACTTTTAAGAATCTAAACCCTTGTATAAACCCGTCCACTGTTCCTGCTGTGACCACGTCCTGAGACTCACGGCCACAGATTCACAGTTCTTACAGTAAAGAAGATTTAACACTTCTGGAGACTGAACTTTTTTCTTGTCTTTTGAGGGCATTTTACATGGAACAGTTTTTCACCAAATTTTTTGTATGGCCCATTTATATATTTGTACAGGTTAATCATGCCCCCCCCCCCTTAGACGTCTCTTTTTAAGACTAATTAAATTAAATTCTTCTAATTTCTCCTCATAACTAAGACCCTCCATGCCCCTTATCAGTTTAGTCGCTCTCCTCTGTACTTTTTCCATCTCCAGGGCATCCTTTCTATGGAATGGTGCCCAGAACTGAACTGCATATTCCAGATGAGGCCGCACCAACACTTTGTATAGTGGTGATATCACATCCCTGCCTAACCCCCGAGTCCATGCCTTGTTCAATGCATGACAATATCCTGATGGCCTTAGAAGCAGCTGACTGACATTGTATGCTGTTATGTAATCTACCATCTACAAGGACACCCAAATCCTTCTCTATAAGTGACTCTCCCAGTGTTACATCCCCTAGGACATATGAAGCACAGAGATTAATACTACCAAGATGCAGAACTTTACATTTATCCACATTGAACCTCATTTGCCAAGTTGATGCCCAATCACTCAGTGTCCCAGTCAGCTTGTAGTTTATGGACATCTTCCATAGACTGCACAGCACTACGCAGCTTAGTGTCATCTACAAAAATAGAAATGGTGCTATTAATCCCGTCCTCGATATAATTAATAAATAAATTAAATAGCGGACCCAGCACAGAACCTCGGGGTCACCACTTATAACCCGGGACCTGAATAGGAATCATTGACCACAACTCTCTGGACACGGTCCTTCAGCCAGTTTTTAATCCAATTACAAACTATACTTTCCAAGCCTATAGACCTTACTTTACCTATTAAACATCTATGAGGGACAGTATCAAAAGCCTCTGCAAAATCCAGAAACACAACATCCACAGCCGCCCCTCTGTCCAGGCTTCTACTCACCTCACTACATCCACAGCCGCCCCTCTGTCTAGGCTTCTACTTACCGAACTACAACTACAGCCGCCCCTCTGTCCAGGATTCTACTTACCTCACTACATCCACAGCCGCCCCTCTGTCTAGGCTAATACTCACCTCACTACATCCACAGCCGCCCCTCTGTCCAGGCTTCTACTCATGTCACTACATCCACAGCCGCCCCTCTGTCCAGGCTTCTACTCACCTCACTACATCCACAGCCGCCCCTCTGTCTAGGCTTCTACTTACCGAACTACAACTACAGCCGCCCCTCTGTCCAGGATTCTACTTACCTCACTACATCCACAGCCGCCCCTCTGTCTAGGCTAATACTCACGTCACTATATCCACAGCCGCCCCTCTGTCCAGGCTTCTACTTACCTCACTACATCCACAGCCGCCCCTTTGTCCAGGCTTCTACTCACCTCACTACATCCACAGCCGCCCCTCTGTCCAGGCTTCTACTTACCTCACTACATCCACAGCCGCCCCTTTGTCCAGGCTTCTTCTCACATCACTACATCCACAGCCGCCCCACTGTCCAGGCTTCTACTTACCTCACTACATCCACAGCCGCCCCTCTGTCCAGGCTTCTACTCATCTTACTACATCCACAGCCGCCCCTCTTTTCAGGCTTCTACTCACCTCACTACATCCACAGCCGCCCCTCTGTCCAGGCTTCTACTTACCTCACTACATCCACAGCCGTCCCTCTGTCCAGGCTTCTACTCATCTCACTACATCCACAGCCGCCCCTCTGTCCAGGCTTCTACTCATCTTACTACATCCACAGCCGCCCCTCTTTTCAGGCTTCTACTCACCTCACTACATCCACAGCCGCCCCTCTGTCCAGGCTTTTACTTGCCTCACTACATCCACAGCCACCCCTCTGTCCAGGCTTCTACTCATCTCACTACATCCACAGCCGCCCCTCTTTTCAGGCTTCTACTCACCTCACTACATCCACAGCCGCCCCTCTATCCAGGCTTCTACTCACCTCACTACATCCACAGCCGCCCCTCTGTCCAGGCTTCTACTCACCTCACTATATCCACAGCCACCTCTCTGTCCAGGCTTCTAGTCACCTCACTACATCCACAGCCGCCCCTCTTTTCAGGCTTCTACTCACCTCACTACATCCACAGCCGCCCCTCTATCCAGGCTTCTACTCACCTCACTACATCCACAGCCGCCCCTCTGTCCAGGCTTCTACTCACCTCACTATATCCACAGCCATCTCTCTGTCCAGGCTTCTAGTCACCTCACTACATCCACAGCCGCCCCTCTGTCCAGGTTTCTACTCACCTCACTACATCCACATCCGCCCCTCTGTCCAGGTTTCTACTCACCTTAATACATCCACAGCCGCCCCTCTGTCCAGGCTTCTACTCACCTCACTACATCCACATCCGCCCCTCTGTCCAGGTTTCTACTCACCTTAATACATCCACAGCCGCCCCTCTGTCCAGGCTTCTACTCACCTCACTATATCCACAGCCACCTCTCTGTCCAGGCTTCTAGTCACCTCCCTACATCCACAGCCACCCCTCTGTCCAGGTTTCTACTCACCTTAATACATCCACAGCCATCCCTCTGTCCAGGCTTCTACTCATCTTCTCATAAAAGCAAATCGGGTTAGTCTGACAACTTCTGTCCTTGGTGAACCCATGTTGGTTATCACTTGTAATATTATTTACAGTCACATACTCCTGTATATAGTCCCTTAAGAGTCCTTCAAACATTTTTCCCACAACAGAAGTTAAACTAACTGGTCTATAATTACCTGTAGAGGACCTAGAAAGCTCTGTACTCACCGCTTCCTGGTCCTCGGCTGTCGACTGTGCAGAGCTGTGCACAGTGTGACCTCAGGTTGTGCACAGCCTTCACAGCCGTCAGCCGAGGACCAGGAAGAAGAGAAAGACCGCTGGTGGTGAGGAGCGGCGGCGTCCAGGAGCAGGAGAGGTAAGTGGTTCATTTATTTTATTTGCGCTGATGGCTGGGGGCTGATATATGAGGCTGGGGGGTTGATATATGAGGCTGGTTTTTTTTATATGAGGCTGGGGGGTTGATATATGAGGCTGGGGGCTGATATATGAGGCTGGGGGGGCTGATATATGAGGCTGGGGGGCTGATATATGGCATTGGGGGGCTGATATATGAGGCTCGGGGAGCTGATATATGGCATTGGGGGGCTGATATATAGCAGTGGGGGGCTGATATGAGGTCTGAATGAGGGTCTCATTAACATTAGAGGTCTGATTAGGGCTGTCAGCTGAGGTCTGATTAACATTGGGGGTCTGATTGGTGGTCTGACCTGAGGTATAATGGAAAATATTTTTTTCTTATTGTCCTCCTCTAAAACCTAGGTGCATCTTATGGAATGGTGGGTCTTATAGGACGAAAAATACGGGTACTTGCTTGCTCCTCTTTCCGACCTCCCCTGCTCTTTGCGTACTCCACGCGCCATGACGTCACACAGAGGCATTGCAATGCTAGGGTGAGCCCCCGTCTCCTTCCTGAACTGCAGAGCGGTGCCCACTTCCATCCCTGATCCCAGCTGCCCAGAGCACTGATCCTGAGCCTGCTGGAGTCTTCAGAACTGTAAGGATTTACAGTCATTTTGTGTGTGTGTGTTGTGGTGGAGGGTGTGATTGCATGCTAGGGTGTGGAAAGGCAGGATCCAGGGGGCCCAAGTAAATTCTTGCCCAGGGTCCAATCAATATTAAAGATGGCCCTGGTACCAGTACCTAAAGAATCTTCAAAAATTATAAACAGGGGCACAGCAATGACTAAACTGAGCTCTTTAAGAACTCTTCGGTGTAATCCATCTGGACCCAGAGCCTTGTTCACATTTACCTTATTCCACTTATCATGGACCATATCTACAGTTTTCCAGTTGAGTATATTACTAGATGTACTAACAGCCCCAGCACCACAGATATCAGCTCCTTTCTCTTCTTTTGTGTATACAGAGCTAAAAAAAAAAAAAAACATTTAGTAATTAACATTTAGTCAGTGAGTAACCCCCCTTTACCATAATTTAGGGGACCTACCTGGTCAGACCTTGGTCTTTTAGCATTTATATATTTAAAGATTTTATGGGAATTTGTTTTTTTGCCACCTGCTGTTTGTTTTATATTTTTGCAGATTTTATCTCCTTTTTATAGATTTTATTAAGCCCTTTGTAAATTTAAAATGATACCGCTGACCCCTCAGATTTGTACTTTTTAAATGACCTTTTTTGTCAGTTATTGACCTTTTTACAGTAACTGTAAGCCATGGGGGGTTAAATTTAGCCGTTTATACTTGTTACCTAATGGAATACATTTTTTAGTGCAATTACTTAATGGGGTTTTACAGCTCTCCCATTTATCCTCAGTATTATTATGTGACAGTAGCTGCTCCCAGTCTATGCCATGAAATGCTGCCCTAAACCCAGGGATATTGGAGGCAGTTATAGGATGAAACTAAGGGCTCTTTCACACTTGCGTTCTGAGGATCCGGCGGACACTTCCGTCCCGCCGGATCCGTCAGAACACAAGTGGACTGACAGCATTTGAAGACTGATCAGTTTCCTGATCAGTCTTCAACATGCTTTCGCTGTTACCATGGCAGCCAGGACGCTACTGGAGTCCTGGCTGCCATGGTACTCAGCAGCAGTGTACTTACCTGCGCTGCGGCCGCCGGGTGCTCCTTAATGACGTCACAGGTCCGGGTGGCGCATAGATCAATGCGCCGCCCGGACCTGTGATGTCATAATGGAGCGCCCGGCGGCCGCAGCAGGTAAGTACACTGCTGCGTTAGTACTACTATGGCAGCCAGGACTCCAGTAGCGTCCTGGCTGCCATGGTAACTGATCGGAGCCCCAGCTTACACTGGGGCGCCGATCGGAACGGCTGCGGCGCATGCGCAGCGCTAAACATCGGATCCGGCGATGCACCGAATCGACCTTTAGCTTAATGCCGGATCCGGAATAATGCTCTTCAATGGGCATTAATTCCGGATCCGGCATTGCGGCATGTCTTCCGGCTTTTTGGACGGAGACAAATCCGCAGCATGCTGCGCTTTTGTCAATGTCCAAAAAACGTTCACATACTGAACGGAAAACATCCTGATGCATCCTGAACGGATTTCTCTCCATTCAGAATGCATGGGGATTATCCTGATCAGTATCTTTCCGTCCTAGAGCCCCGAGGACGGAACTCTAGGACGGAAAGAAACAACGCTAGTGTGAAAGAGGCCTAAGCATGTGCAGCCATCTCAGTGAGCTGGACAAAGAAACAGAATAAGGGTACTTTCACACTAGCGTTGGTGCGGATCCGTCTGTTTATTTTCACAGACGGATCCGCACCTCTAATGCAAACGTTTGTATCCGTTCAGAACGGATCCGTTTGCATTAGGTTTAAAGAAAAATGACAAAGTCCAAAACGGATCCGTTTTGGATTACATTGAAAGTCAATGGGGAACGGATCCGTTTTCAAATGCACCATATTGTGTCACTGACAACGGATCCGTCCCCATTGACTTACATTGTAAAAAAAAACGGATCCGTTAGGCTCCGCCTCTTCAGACGGACACCAAAATGCTGCATGCTGCGTTTTGGTGTCCGCCTCCAAAACGTAATAGAGGCGGAACGGAGCCAAACTGATGCATTCTGAACGGATCCTTATCCATTCAGAATGCATTGGGGCTGAACTGATCCGTTTTGGAACGTTTGTGAATGCCCTGAAACGGATCTCACAAATGGAATCCAAAACGCTAGTGTGAAAGTAGCCTAAATGTCTCTTTTCACTGTAGTGCAAATTGGAAGTTGTAGTACATCCAGCTATAGCAAAACACAGTTCGAACCGTTCACTGTGCAGTTCTTTCCCAAATAGCAGTGCATGGGTTTAGGCAAGGACTTGCTAAAGTCTCCGTCAGTAGAATTTCTGGCTAGCAACAGTACTTTTGCAGTTATGCCTGTAATGCGCATAGCATCGTACAGGCTGAATTATGAGACTGGAAAAACGCTATGGATATCGCGCTCACCCTATTTAGGTACCAATAACCTACTAAGCGAGGTACTATCTTGATCCGCAGATATTTGCCTACCTTGATATCCTCACCCATCGTATCAGGTATAGAATCCCTAACTAGCTCCCTATCGAAATATATCGATAACCATTTGCAACCATGTGCCCAAATTTTGCCGGCTTATCTAAAAGATACAAAAAATATACTACAGATATTGGAAGAAATAAAATGGAAAGATAATTACATCCTGGGGACGCTTGATGTAAAATCCTTATATACCATCATTGAGAATAAAAAAGGATGTGAAGCGGCAAAATTCTTCATGCAAAAAATGGGGAAGCTACCAGACACACAGATTAATTTTATTACGCAATGTATTCTTTTTATTCTTAAAAAAAACTATTTTAAATATAAACAAAAGTTTTATTTACATGGGGCACGGCCATGGGAACGAGGTTCGCAACGGGGTTTGCAAATGTATATGTTGGCCGTTGGGAGGAGGAACACATATTTCCTAATGGCGAGCTCCGGGCGGGCCTCGTCCTATGGAAACGCTTCATTGATGACGTTGTTTTTATATGGGGGAGAGGGGGAGATAAATTGCTAGAATTTTTAACGGATATCAATAAAAACGATTTTTATTTGGAATTTACGGCTACACAAAGTAAAAAGGCAATTAACTTTTTAGATTTAACTATTTACCCAGTAGGAGACAAAATTCATACCAAAACGTACGTGAAACCAACTGACTCAAACAGTTTCATCTCTAGAACCAGTTGCCACTCAGAGGAAGAGCTCGGCTCCTCTGCAGATATCTGCAGCCAGCGATCCCCGCGGTCACTGTCTTCTGCAGACTCCAGCCCCACCCTGCATCATGAACCTAAAAAACAAAAGAGGGTGAGTGACCAACATGATTTTACCTCCCTCCCTGATGCACCTAATACACCTCCATGTAAAGGCTCCTGCATAACAGTCTCAACTATGCAAGATACAGTATGCTACTTGATCTAAAAAGATCCATCCATAGCGATTTTAAAGAGACCATTGCAACTACACATACAGACTTAGTTGCCATAGGAGAAAGAACTGCTCATTTAGAGGAAAAGATGGAGGAGTTTGTCACAGCTCACAACTCTTTGGTGGATAACCACAACTTGGTTGAGCATGATCTAGCAGCCATTAAATTGAAAATTGCAGACCTGGAGGACCGCTCCAGGAGAAATAATATAAGATTTAGGAACATTTCTGAAAGCATTACTGACTCTCAGTTGCAAGAATATGTACTGGACCTTATTGTGTCGTATCTACCAGACACTCCTGGATCAGAGCTAATCATTGATCGTGTACACCGGGTCCCAAAGCCTAAGCTTTACCTCCATCAACTCTCAGGGACGTCCTTGCTAGGATAGATTTTTACCACCTGAAAGAATCCCTGATGAGAGAAGCTCAAAAAAAAGGCCAGACATTCCTGAAAGATTTTGTAATGTTCTCTTATTCACGGACCTTTCACCAGCAACTTTAAGCAGGAGACGGGAAGTTCAAACCTATACTAAGGTGTGTGGGGAGTCGCTCTGGTAGACAGCGGTGCGGGTGCAGTTTAGAGGCAAAACAAGGAGTCCAGATTGTGCATCAAACAGTGTTTTATTCACACTTGCACACCAGAAATGAAAACAGTCTCTTGGTGACAGTTCACACACAACAGAAATCATGTGGCAAAACCAAAAACAGGCCAACACAGGGTCCAGTCACCTTGGGTGGTTTAAGTGCGGTTCACACCTAGCAGTCGGTTCAGCCGCAGGCGATTCCTCCTTCAGTTTGCAGGGAAACACCACCTTGCTGAGCTCCGTCCTCCAGCACAGAGAACTCCTCAGTCCTGTTAGCAGGCTCCAGGATAATCACACACAGACACAGCTGATGGCTGTGTTTTATACCCAGCCCAAAACTCGGACTGGACCGTGGGGAGCAGCCACCCACCCTACTCTTTAGCTGCTCCCAGTAAGAGCCGGCCCGGATCGGCTTTGCAGCCATGCTATTTAAAAGAGTCAAACAGCACTAGCTGCTGCAGACAAAAACCCGGCTCTCACCTCACCGAGGCCAGCAACCTCGGTGACACGTACCTGCCATCGCAAATGACACCTTGCACCTTACCACATACCCCCTTTGTTCAACCCTGAGGGGGTGAACACACGTGAGGCAGTGGACGCGGACAGGGCATCTGCGTTGCCCTGCAAGCGGCCTGCCCTGTGTTCCACGGAAAACTTGAAATTTTGAAGAGATAGGAACCACCTGGTGACCCGAGCATTCCTCTCCTTGGCCTGACTCATCCATTTGAGGGGGAATGGTCGGTCACCAGACGGAACCTCCTCCCTAACAGGTAGTAGCGGAGAGATTCGAGTGCCCACTTGATAGCCAGGCACTCCTCTCCACTATACTATATCTGGACTCGGCGGGACTGAGCTTACGGCTCAGGAAGACAACGGGATGTTCTTCCCCGTTGACCTCCTGCGACAGTACCGCACCGAGGCCTACCTCCGAGGCGCCGGTTTGTACGACAAACTCCTTGTTGAAGTCGGGTGTCACCAAAACCGGGACCCACACAGGGCCGACTTCAACGCGGAGAAAGCCTCCTCCGCCTTCTCACTCCAGCTAACCCTCCCAGACTTTCGCCCTTCAACAGGTCTGTCAATGGCGCTGCTATTGTGGCAAAGTGGGGCACAAACCTCATGTAGTAACCTACAATCCCCAGGAACGACTTTACCTGCCTGGTGGTGACCGGTCGGGGCCAGTTACGTAATGGCCTCTACCTTAGTTACCTGAGGTTTGATGACTCCTCGCCCAATTACATATCCCAGATATTTTGTCTCCTCTAACCCTATGGAGCACTTCTTTGGGTTAGCGGTCAGTCCGGCTTTCCTCAGGGCATCCACTACCGCCTGCACCTTGGGTAAATGGCTTTCCCAGTCGGTGCTGTGGATGACTACATCATCTAAGTAGGCCGAGGCGCACCGACGATGTGGTCGCAGCACTATGTCCATTAACCTTGGAAAGTGGCGGGGGCGCCATGCAGGCCAAAGGGTAACACCTTGTAGTGATACAGGCCCTGCGGGTAACAAATGCGGTTTTTTCCTTAGCCGACTCGCTATGGGTACCTGCCAGTACCCTTTAGTGAGGTCCAGCACAGAAAAATAACGGGCTTGTCCTAAACTTTCAACCAGCTCGCCTACTCGGGGCATGGGATACGCGCCAAACTTGGATACTTCATTTAACTTGCGAAAGTCGTTGCAGAACCGCAACGTCCCATCCGGCTTGGGTATTAGGACTATGGGACTGGCCCACTCACTTTTCGACTCCTCAATGACCTCGAGCTTCAACATTAACTGTACTTCCTCCGCGATGGCCCGTCGCCGAGCCTCGGGTACCCGGTATGGTTTTAACCGGATCTTGGCCTGAGGCTCAGTGACGATGTCATGTTGGATGAGAGACGTGCGGCCAGGGAGGTCCGAGAACACATCCGTGTTCCGACTGATGAACTCCCTGACTTCCTGAACTTGTTTGGAAGACAGGCTGTCTGCAATTTTTACCGTGGTTACTGCTTCACAGGCCTCGAACTGTGGGGCTGGACCCTTTTCACTCTGAAGACCCTGGCCGGGGGCTGTGGTCGCCGGCCGTGTCCCTATCTTTCCACGGCTTTAGTAAATTCACGTGGTACACCTGCTCCGGCTTGCGCCGCCCTGGCTGGTGTACTTTGTAATTTACTTCCCTACTTTCTCGATCACCTCATAGGGGCCCTGCCACCTAGCTAGGAACTTGCTGTCAAGGGTGGGTACCAGAACCAACACCCGATCTCCCGGCTTGAAGCCCCGCACTCGAGCCTGACGATTGTACACCCTACTCTGGGCTTGTTGCGCTGCCTCCATATGCTCCCCGGACCAGCGGCAACACCTTTCCATCCGTTCCTGCATCTGGGTGACATACTCAATGACACTTTTGTGGGGGACAGGCTGTTGTTCCCACGCTTCCTTGGCGATATCCAACAGGCCCCGAGGGTGTCTGCTATAAAGCAGTTCGAAGGGCGAGAACCCAGTAGAGGCCTGGGGCACCTCTCGCACTGCGAACATGAGATAGGGCAGAAGCAGGTCCCAGTCCTTCCCATCTCTAGACACCACCCTCTTTAACATATTTTTTAAAGTTTGGTTAAACTCTTCGACAAGACCGTCCGCTTGTGGATGGTAAACGGACGTCCGTAACTGCTTTATACGCAACAATTTACACAGTTCCCTCATTACTTTGGACATAAAAGGGGTCCCTTGGTCTGTCAGAACCTCTTTGGCAGGCCCACACGGGAAAACATTTCCATTAACTCTTTGGCAATGAGTTTAGCTGAGGTATGTCGCAGAGGCACCGCCTCCGGATACCGAGTGGCATAGTCGAGAACTACCAGAATGTGTTGGTGGCCCCTGGCAGATTTTGGTACAGGCCCAACTAGATCCATAGCGATTCGCTCAAACGGGACCTCAATAACTGGAAGCGGTACCAGAGGACTACGGAAATGTGGCTGGGGGCTAGTTATCTGACAGGTGGGACAGGACTTACAACAATTCTCTACCTCCTTGAACACACTGGGCCAATAAAACCGCTGCAGTATGCGGTCCTGGGTTTTCTGCCACCCCAGGTGTCCCCAAGAACATGTTGGTGGGCAAGCTCCATGACAAGCCTGCGATACGCTGTGGGCACCACCAACTGTTCAACAGGCTCACCTCGATTTGGTTCACCCGATACAACATATCCTGAAGGACAATGAATCGCGGAAACATTAATTCAGCCCCAGGTTTCTGGGGTTTACCATCAATTATTATGACACTTTCCCAGGCTCTGGTTAGGGTTTGGTCCCGGTGTTGTGCGGTCCCAAAATTTTCCCCGGAGACATTGAGGTCTGCCAACTCAGGTCCCGGTGGCAAGTCCTCCGTGTCTCCCACCATTACACTCAGTGGGGTTGTCTCCCTCTATCACAGAAGTGGTGGTCACCCCTACCGCAGGCCCTTCGGACTCGGGCTCCCAGGGCTCTGGCCTCCCACAGGAACCAGGCCACTCTGCTAGGGTTACCCCTGTCTCAGGGCTATTAGTCACTTTCACCTCAGGCCATAGTGACGGAAAACCAGGGAAGTCTCTTCCAATTATTAGTTCATACGGTAGCTTAGCGGAGATCGCCACTTCACAAGTCCATGTGCCGGCCGCCGTGGACAGAGACATTACAGCCGTGGGATAGTCCTTTAAGTCTCCGTGTATGCACACCACCCCAACTTTCCGGCCCGTATACTGGGAGGGCTGTACCAGGGCAGCACTTACCAGGGTTACTAGGCTCCTGAGTCCAGCAGCGCCACTGCAAGATTATCACCGACTTGCACCTGGCACAGATGACGATTGTCTAGGGTCTCGGGGTGCCGGTCGCACACAGTCTCCGGGCATACATGGAAGCCCGGTACCCATAATTGGTCTCCATGGGTTCTCCCCACTGTGGACAGTCGGCCCTCACATGGCCAGGCTCGTGACACCGCCAGCAGACTATCGGGCCGGGTCTACAGGGGGTACACCCCGAGCAGGTTTCTGGGTACCAGTCGCCGGGACTGGATGGGAGACCTCCGGGTTTGACCGGCCCTCCCAACAACACCTCCTTTCAAGGTTTTTGTGGCTCTCATAGCGCCGACCAGGTCGACTCATGTCCAAGGCATTAGTGGGTGACACCTGGCCGATCCAGTGCTGCAGGGGGTACGGCAAGGCCCTCCAGAAGATGTCAGCCAGCAGACGGTCCAGCATAGCAGCCGGACTTAGAACCTCAGGCTGCAGCCACTTTTGCAACCTGTGCAGCAACTCATAATACTGCGGCCTGGCGGGTTCAGCCGTATTAAAGTTCCACTGGTGGACCCGCTGAGCCCGGACTAACACGTTCACCCCCAGTCTTGCCAGGATCTCACCTTTCACGGTCGGGTAGTCAGCGGCTTGGTCATCTGGGAGGTCAAAAATACTTGCTGGGGTCCAGACGCCAGGAACGGAGCGACGACCTCTGCCCACTGTTCTCGGGTAATTTCTCCTCACGGCCACCTTCTCGAACACCGCCAGATAGGTCTCCACATCATCCGAGGGGGTCATCTTAGGGATCGCGGCACGGACAGCTTTCCGGGCATCGTGGACGCGGTGGGACGCTCCTGCCGCTTGCAACGCCTATCACGTGCTGTAGCAGTAGCTGGTTGGTCTCCCGCTGCTGCACGTTAGCCTCTATGAGGGCTTTCACAGCCGCTCCATTTTGTCGGGGATCACAGGCTGCAACTTTGCCGGCTTAATATAGGACATTCACTTCTGCTCAGCAAAACAAAGTTCGGCGTCTCACGCCAGCCTCACTGCGCATGCCCGCATCCGACACCAAATGTGGGGAGTCGCTCTGGTAGACAGCGGTGCGGGTGCAGTTTAGAGGCAAAACAAGGAGTCCAGATTGTGCATCAAACAGTGTTTTATTCACACTTGCACACCAGAAATGAAAACAGTCTCTTGGTGACAGTTCACACACAACAGAAATCATGTGGCAAAACCAAAAACAGGCCAACACAGGGTCCAGTCACCTTGGGTGGTTTAAGTGCGGTTCACACCTAGCAGTCGGTTCAGCCGCAGGCGATTCCTCCTTCAGTTTGCAGGAAACACCACCTTGCTGAGCTCCGTCCTCCAGCACAGAGAACTCCCAGCCCTGTTTGCAGGCTCCAGGATAATCACACACAGACACAGCTGATGGCTGTGTTTTATACCCAGCCCAAAACTCGGACTGGACCGTGGGGAGCAGCCACCCACCCTTCTCTTTAGCTGCTCCCAGTAAGAGCCGGCCCGGATCGGCTTTGCAGCCATGCTATTTAAAAGAGTCAAACAGCACTAGCTGCTGCAGACAAAAACCCGGCTCTCACCTCACCGAGGCCAGCAACCTCGGTGACACGTACCTGCCATCGCAAATGACACCTTGCACTTTACCACAGGTGCTACGTGAAAACAACATCCCCTATAAGTGGGGGTATCCCGTTAAGTCAGGCTACTTTCACACTGGCGTTGGTGCTGATCCATCCGGTATTTGCACAGACGGATCCGCACCTATAATGTAAACGTTTGTATCCGTTCAGAACGGATCCGTTTTGAATTACATTAAAAGTCAATGGGGAACGATCCGTTTTCAAATGCACCATATTGTGTCACTGACAACGGATCCGTCCCCATTGACTTACATTGTAAGTCCAAACGGATCCGTTTGGCTCCGCGTCGTCAGACGGACACCAAAATGCTGCATGCTGCGTTTTGGTGTCCGCCTCCAGAACGGAATGGAGACTGAACGGAGCCGAACTGATGCATTCTGAGCGGATCCTTATCCATTCAGAATGCATTGGGGCTGAACTGATCCGTTTTGGACCGTTTGTGAGAGCCCTGAACGGATCTCACAAACGGAATCCAAAACGCCAGTGTGAAAGCAGCCTTAATTGTGAAATATCAAAATTCATCGCATGTACTAGTTTCTCCTCAGAAAGCTGCAGAAATTCTCACCAAATGGAACATAACCATACCACCAGTGGGCGCCACAGACAAGGATAAAGACAGTAAAGAACGCTACCTCCAACAACTTCCATGCTGGTAGAAAACAATCCAACCTAACGCCGGAATGGACCAAAGTGGGAAGAATGCCTCCGTGATCCTCAACTTGGACAGTAACTTTGTCTACATTCCATATTTACTTTAGTATATATAATTCTTACGGGTTCCACACCCTAATTCTCAGGACACATATTCCATCTAAGTCCCATAATCCCTTATCCATTGCTTTTTTGCTTTTTCCGCCTTCTAGTATAACTGATAGGCATCACAAATTGTAGGTCTGCGTCAGGCCATTATTATGTTTTTGTTTGGTATTGTTTTCGTTAAGTTTAGTTATAATGTTTTTCCAGGTTACACACAAGGGGCTTGCTCCTCGTCCTCTGAAAGCCTGACAACTAAGGAACGGATCCGCGTTCCTCTTCTGCCTTGCTCAGCTCTCATTCGGGTACTGTTTTCTTTAATTAATGCATTCACATGTGTCATATGTAGATCAGAATTTAGAGTCTCTGTCCTGTTTTTCTAAATGGCTAAGGGCCCTTTCACACTGGCGTTTTTGCTTTCCGTCCTAGAGATCCGTCCTTGGGTCTCTATGCCGGAAAAATCCTGATCAGGATCATCCCCATGCATTCTGAATGGAGAGAAATCCGTTCAGGATGCATCAGGAGGATGTCTTCAGTTCAGGGCCGGAATGTTTTTTGGACGCAGCAAATACCGCAGCATGCTTTTTGTTCCGTCCAGAAATCCGGAACACTTGCCGCAAGGCCGGATCCGGAATTAATGCCCATTGAAAGGCATTAATCCGGATCCGCCTTAAGCTAAACGTCGTTTCGGCGCATCGCCGGATCCGACGCTTAGCTTTTTCTCAATGGTTACCATGGCAGCCAGGATGCTAAAGTCCTGGTTGCCATGGTAAAGTGTAGTGGGGAGCGGGGGAGCAGTATACTTACCATCCGTGCGGCTCCTGGGGCGCTCCAGAGTGACTTCAGGGTGCCCTACACGCATGGATCACGTGATCCATGGGCATGGGGCGCTCTGACGTCATTCTGGAGCGCCCCGGGAGCCGCATGGACTGTAAGTATACCGCTCCCCCGCTCCCCACTACTACTATGGCAACCAGGACTTTAATAGCGTCCTGGCTGCCATAGTAACCTGAAAGCATTCTCTCACCCCTCTTTCCCGCACATTTTTTTTTTGTTATAATTGGCTTCAGGAATACCATTGCCTTTCAATGTCGCAAAGTAATACTAGATAAAGATGGTAGATATGTCATCATTACGTGTGACATAAACAACACTAAGTACACAATCCTTTTTTTTTTTTTTTTAAATCAGATATTTTTATTATAATTTTGCATTTTAAGTGACAATACAAAAGTACAATACCCAAACCAACCACCCTCCCAACACCCACCCTAACCCCGCCCTTCCCCAAACGACAGTTCGGTAGCTTTCTTGAGAAGTCCAAAGTTCTTTTTCTTTGTAGACCTTGTATATGAATGTCACACAACGCGATCAATGCCATCTTTCCCCCCACCCCCCCCCGCCCCATATCCTTTCAAGAAACTCCTCGGCAACACGATAACTTGTTACATACAGCACAACGTTCCCGAAAACATCCTATTACAATTATCTTACGTCCACCATACATAAGACCTCCATACAATCCATCCTTTCAATCATAAGTGAGACCATAATGCTGTATCCACGAGGACCACAGGACCTCAAACCTTTTGACTGACCCTCTCTTCAGGTACACATATCTCTCGAGCCTGACTAAAGTATGCACCCTGGTCACCAATTCTGAAATTGTCGGCGGTTGTGAATCAATCCAATGGTAAGCTATACTCTTTCACGCCTGATACAGAATACGCATGATAGCCAGGGGTCAAGTCCTGGGAAAAAAAGTGTGGGAACTCACCCAAGTGCCTCCGCATGATGTCACAGCGCGCGGCGTTCGCAAAGGGCAGAGGAGGTCGGCTGGAGCAATTACTGTATTTTTTGCCCTATTAGACGCACCGGCCCATAAGACGCACCTAGGTTTTAGAGGAGGACAATAAGAAAAAAATATTTTTCATTACACCTCAGGTCAGACCACCAATCAGACCCCCAATGTTATTCAGACCTCAGCTAACAGCCCCAATAAGATCCCCAATGTTAATAAGACCCCAATAAGACCTCAGATCAGACCCTAATATGAATGACCCCCAATCAGACCTCAGATAATAGCCCCATGCCTCATAGCAGCCCCCAGTGCCTCTCCATCAGCCCCCCTGTGCCTATCATCAGCCCCCTGTGCCTATCATCAGCCCCCCAGTGCCTCTCATCAGCCCCCTAGTACCTCTATATCATCCCCCAGCAGATCTCATCAGCCCCCAGTGCCTCTAATCTGCCCCTAGTGCCTCCTAATCAGCCCCCTGTGCCTATCATCAGCCCCCAGTGCCTATCATCAGCCCCCAGGGCCTCTCATCAGCCACAAGTACCTCTCATCCAGCCCCCAGTACCTCTATCATCATCCCCCAGCAGATCTCCATCAGCCCAGCAGTGCCTCTAATCTGCCCCTAGATTGCCCCTAATCAGCCCCCTGTGCAGCTCATCATCAGCCCGCTGTGCCTAGTCATCGAGCACTCACTCCGTGCCTCTCATCAGCCACAAGTACCTTCTCATCAGCCCCCTAAAGTGCAAACCCTCTCATATCATCCCCATGACAGATCTCATCATGCCATCCAGTGCCTCTAATCTGCCCCTAGTGTCTCTAATCTGCCCCTAGTGTTAAGGGGTGTTAAGTAAGTCTATCACTTCTTTCCAATATCTTCTAAGTCTGGGACAGTTCCACATCAGGTGGATAAGATCTGCATTATGCCGAGTACATCTAGGACAATTACTATCCATCCTATATCCCATTTTATGTAACAACATCGGGGTTCTATACGCCCTATGTAGTAAGAAGAATTGAGACACCCTTTGTGCTTCGCTCACGGCCACCACTTGGAAATCCCTAAGCACTCCTTCCCACAATTCCTCTGTAAAGTCCCCAACATCAGATTTCCATTTATCTAACAGCCCCAATGGTCTCTGTTTAATTTGAACCTCCATCAAAGTTTTATAATGTAGAGATATAACTCCCCCCGTACCTCCATGCGAGGCAGTTAAGTCAACAATACAATGTTTTTGCGCCTGTTTTACAGGACCTAGTTTTTCCTGCGTCTGTAAGGCATGTCTAAGTTGTAAAAATAGGTTAAAAAAAACCTGTTTGGCAAATTAAACTCTGTACGTAATTGTGAAAAATCCTTAAGGGTGTTATTACTGAAGAATTGAGACATTTTATTTAGGCCATATCTATCCCACATTTTCACCTCAGAGAGTTTGTGCAATTCTTAGTACATGTAGTTTGGCCATATTGGAGTGTATGAGGTATACCCAACAATATTTGCCATATTCCTTGCCTTCCACCAGATTTTATGTATGACTCCCAATAATGGATATTTGCTCCGGCTGTCAAATAAAGCACCATCTTCCAACGCTGACAACAGGCATTTCCTATCAACTAAGTATTGCACTATGCGTCCCGCCGTAGATACTGTTTCCTTATCTCCCCAGCCTCTGAGATGTTGTAGCTGAGCTGCAATGTAGTATGTCCAAGGGTCTGGAACCGCCAGTCCACCCTGAAACTTAGGCCTCTGCAAAGTGGTCAATTTGATACGAGGCCCCCCTTTCCTCCAGATAAGGTTTCTAAACAGTGCACTAACTTTATAAAAAAAATGGAGGGGAATCCATGTCGGTGCATTGTGAATAATGTACAGAAGCTGCGGCATTAGTATCATTTTGATAAGATTGGACCGGCCAATCATAGTGAGCGGTAATTTATTCCATGCCTGTATTTTGTTACGAAATTTCACTACTAACGGATCTAAATTGAGGTGTGCAAAATCTTTCGTATCTGCCGATATTATTATACCTAAATACTTAAAAGTCTTAACCACCTTAAGGGGTATGTTATCCAACCCAGCTGAGTTCCCCCTATCCAGCAATGGCATCACTACCGATTTAGACCAGTTTATCGTTAGACCTGACAACCGTCCAAACCTATCTATGACTGCAATTGCTTCCTTAAGAGAAGACTCCCAATCCTCCAAAAATAACAGTAAATCATCAGCATGCAATGCCACTTTCTCCTCTAGGGCACCATATTGAAATCCTCGTACCAATCCGTTTCGGCTTAGGGCCGCAGCCAGAGGCTCCACCGCCACTGCAAATAATAAAGACGACAGCGGACACCCCCGTCTGGTGCCCCGAGCTGTCACAAAAGAGTCAGATAAAGTCCCATTAACTCTCACAGATGTCGTGGGGCAGGCATATAATAGCTGAATCCATCTGATAAACTCCACACCAAACCCCACAGCCTCCATGACTGCCCACAAATAGCGCCATTCCACACTGTCGAATGCTTTGACCGCATCTAGGATGCAACCGCCGCATTCAAGGTGTGGACCCGGCCTGCCTGGATATTCAAAAATAGCCTCCTGACATTTACTGCCGTAGACATGTTTGGCATAAAACCCGCCTGATCACTGTGAGTAATAGAGGCTATTACTGTATTAAGCCTATTTGCCAAGACTTTGGCCAAAAGCTTCACGTCCACAGGCAGCAATGACACAGGCCTATACGATTCTGCCTCTAAAGCCTCCCTACCTGGTTTAAGCAGCAACACAATGATTGCCTCATTCATGGATGGTGGCAACCGACCCACCTCCTTAGCCTCATTACAGACATCAAGTAATCTAGGTAAAAGAGTACCAGCGAATCTCCTATATATTTCCACCGGTAACCCGTCTTTTCCCGGGGCCTTATTAACCGCCTTATCTCGCAACGCCGTCTCTAGTTCAATTAAAGTAATGGGGCCATCTAACAGAGCTCTCTGTTCATCAGTCAAGGTCTGAAGTCCCAGTGGCTGCAAAAAGTCTTAACTCTTCCTCAGATGCATTCATTCTGGACTCATACAGAGACGAGTAGAAGGACTGCATAATCCGAAGTAGTTGCTCTGGCGTCGTACAAATGTCTCCCTCTCTATTTCTAAGGGGCAACACCCCGAAACAGCTGTCTGTGGATGGATAACTGGCTTAGGTTTTCCCCGTCACATCCTTAAAGCTTGTAAAAAAGTGGGATCTTGACATAGGGGCCACTTAATATGGTGGATTTGGTGATCTCTGTAATGGAGACACCCCTTTGCTCAGTTTTCCTTCCTTTGAGGGATATCTGGCTTTCATTGTGTTGTAGACCCAGGGGCGTAACGATCGCGGTCGCAGAGTGTGCGACCGCGCCCGGCGGGCGGGGGGGCCCGCTGCAGGCCGCAAATGCTTGCGGCGGCAGTCGGGCCCTGCGGAGTTAACTAATCTGTCATTTGTGAGTAGGGCCAGAGGGGGAGGGGCAGCGCCAGCATCTGTGTTTATACGCCGGCACAGCGCTGCCCTCCCCTACACACAGCTGCTTGCTTGCCCGCCCCGCTCCCCTCCCCTCCAGTCTCCTTAGTCACTCCCAAGTCCCCTCCCCTTCTTCTGCCTTGGCAGGCGGCAGCAGACAGTGCAGCACTTACAGTTTCAGCCAGTCGGCACAGCAGCTGCACAGATGAACCTGATTCACCTGCTGCTGTGCTGTGTATCGCGTGGTTCAGCTGCTGCCGGCTCCTCCTCTACACGGGCAGTTGGGCCCTCCTCCCTCAAACTACAGTGACACACCCACAGCTCACATGACCAGCTAGGACACGCCTGCGGGCCCGGCCCTCTCTCACCTCATAGCACTGGTTTGGAAGCGGCCACATGACCCGTCCCTCCGCTCCTGCAACATGAGAGTCTGACGAGACTCTAGGCGCACGGTGCAGGCGTAGCAAGAGCCCGCCAGAGCCAATTTAAAAGAGGGGTCACGTCAGCGTCAGCCAGCGCAGATTAGAGTGCGTGAGGAAGAGAGACCAGACTGACTCAACACTTAGTACTACTTCATCTGCATGGACTATAGACTAGTAGGTAGTATTAGTAATGTAATGTATATTATGAATTTTGGGGCACAATCCACTTGTGGAATAGGGTAGCGGGATAATTTTCATAATGGATCTGATTCTGTATCAAATTAATGTCAGAAGTAAGAGGAGGGGGTGGGGGGCAGAAGATGAATGGATGGATCATTATTTGGCAATAATTGATGTCTGACAGATCTGACATGTCTGGGTGGGATGGATGATGGATCCGAACAGTAATAAATTATTGGTGTAACCTGTCCACTGAATCCTGATGATTCATCCATCCATACATCCACCCCACCCACACTTTGATTTCAGATATCATTACCGTCCACTGATGATCCATCCATCCGCCCCACCCCCTGAATTCAGGGCCCGGGGTGGGCGGTGGATGGATCATCAGTGGACAGACAGTAATAAATTATTGCTGTCCACTGATGATCCATCCTCCCCACCTGCACCCTGATTTCGGACATTATTACCGTCCACTGATGATCCAGCCATCCGCCCCACTCCCTGAATTCAGACATCATTATTGCCATTGTCTGAAACACTTTCACAACGTGAGTGGGCGGCTGTGGCTTGGGGTGGGGGGCCCCAATTCAAAGTTTGCCCTGGGGCCCACAGAACTCTTGTTACGCCACTGTGTAGACCCATAACTGGGGCTCCACATTTATTTTGCATATCTCTATTTCTAAGGGCTGCTACATACGTAGACTGCTGTTGTGCTCTAGAAATCATAGCCAATAGTTTACCTGCCTTCTCACCGTCCTCATAGTACGCCTGCCTCTGGAAGAATCGTTTATGGTGAGCCTTATCCAGCAATTTCTCATTTAACTTATGTTGCGCCTCCTGCCCGTGTCTTTCTACCAGCACATCCGGATTAGTAATGTACTCCATCTCAGCCAACTCTACCTCCCGCGTCAGCCTTTGCACAGTCAGTTTAGCTTCAGTCTTCTTGGTATTTATATGAACTATCAAGAGTCCCCGTAAGTATGCTTTCATTGTATCCCATACGACTGATTTAGATGCAGAATAAGCGTTAAGATCAGAAAACTCTTTCAGACTAACCCCAATACCCCCTACATCTGGTAGCACATTTTTTGAGCCTCCCGTGCAGGTCGGTATGAGTTGTACCGCAGCCATTACTGGAGAATGATCCGATAGCCTGCGTGTCAGATATTCGACACTACGGAGGTATCTTCCCATACCTTCATTGCCCAGAATAAGGTCTGTCCTGGACAAGGACTTAAAGGTGCTTGAATAGCAAGAGTATTGCTTCTCATGGGGGTGGGACACTCTCCAGTAATCGATCAAACACAGTTCCTGAAGCAATCTCCCAAAAGCAGTAATTCCTTCTACCGTCGATCGGGAGCCTGTACTCAGTTTGTCCATAGTTGGATTGACGACAGCATTATAATCTCCCATAATCAGTACCGGTACATCTGGCAGATCCGATAAGAAGTGCGCTACATCTCGGAGCACCTGTGGAGAGTACGGCGGGGGAATATACACCCCTAAAATTATACAGTGAACCTGATATATGGTGCAGTTCAAACAGATAAATCTGCCGTCTACATCAGTTTTGCACGAGATACAAGAAAATGGTATATTTTTATGTACCAGAATGCTTACCCCCCAGCGTATGTGGAGTAAGTGGCATGAAAGCAAGGGTCTGCCGACTTAGGACTGAGCATAGAAGTCCGCTCTTTTAGTAGATGAGTCTCCTGCAAACAGCAAATGGACGGATGATATTGCTGTAAGCTATCTAAGATTGCCCTTCTTTTAGTGCTATCTTTAATTCCTCGCACATTCCAGCTAATAAACTTAACCGTCCCTGCCATGACTAGATACCTTAAATATAGGAAGCAACAGATACCAGAACCGGATCTCAGAACCGGGTCTGCATTTATTTATCCTGAACACCACAGCTACCAAGTTGCCAGAACTAAACTCAAAAACACGTCCCATATACTACTGTCAACAAAATGTCCCTCAACTATTACCCCTATAAAACAATCCACAACACTACAGCCTCACCAACAGCGTCCCACCAATTTACCGTATCACTGGCCAGTGGGATAGAAGAACCTCTGCTGAGAAGGCCGAGTGTCAACCTCCCTCCCCCTGTCTACCTCTTCTAACAGGGTATATTAGGTGAAAAAACCCGCTGTAATAGGTTACTAAACCTGGGGGAGACGATAACCCTAATTGAACCACACTGTGATCCTCCCCACCAATTAAAAACCTGAAAACATGGTATGACCAATCAGACAGAATACCCGGCAACAGGCGTAATATTACATCATACACCACATCACCAATATGCATTCCACTACCACCCGCACTCAGTGACATAGTAATATACACATTAACGCCAGCAACACATTAAAACATAAAGAACAGTAGAACCCCTCCTGGTCTGATTGACACATTCAAGTCTATTGACTTATCCATTTGCCAGCTGTTGCTCATGACGATCTAGCCATTTGAGCGCCTCCTTGGGATCCTCATGGAATGTCGTTGTTCCCAATTCTACGATCCTCAATTTCGCAGGGCATATTATCGAATAGGAGATGTTTAGCGCCCGTAGACGCCTCTTAATATCTTGAAATTTTGCTCTCCTTCTCTGTACTTCTTGCGAAAAGTCTGGAAAGAGCGCCATCTTGCGGCCCTCAATAGTAGGATCTTACTTTTCCCTAGCTTGTCTCAGGATTATGTCCCGGTCTTTGAAATGTAGGATTTTTATCAATACTGGTCTCGGTGGTGCACCGGGTGGCAGTGGTCTAGTCAGCACTCTGTGAGCGCGCTCTACTGCAAATAAAGGGGTCAGCACTGTGCTGCCAAATGTGTCTTTAAGCCAGGTCTCAAAGAAGTCCGTGGGATTTTTCCGGCACTCCTACCACTCTTACGTTATGGCAGACTATTGTGACGTCCTCCTTTATGGCTCCTACGTGCATAGTGAGGGTAGACAACGACTTGTCACATTTTGTGATTACTTTCATTACATCTTTTAAGGTGGGCTCGTCAGGGTCCGACTCTTGGGACCCAGTATCAATCCCCTCATTCACAACATGCTGGACCGGATCATGTTCAGGCCCATCTCCCTGCATCTCCACCTGCCCACTGCTCTCACCGTCAGACTCAGGCTGGGGAGCCTCCTGCAAATACGCCTGCCGCTTCTGTGACCCTTTACCACCCGGTGTTGCCGGTGTTCTTGGGAATTTTTCCAGCCTCACGGCCGCATCTCTCTGAGCCTCTGCTGCGCGGCCCTGCTGGCTCGGGGCGACCACGCCAGCGCCATCTTGGAATTCCTTCTCCATACCTTTAGCGTCCTTTTTGAGCTTCATGGTGAGTAGGAGAGGTCGCCACAGTACACCGGAATGATCCTCTGTAGTTCCTGAGCCTCAGGCTAGTCGAAATTTCTCAGGGTATATGATAGACAGGATAATTGAAGCAATGGTGTGGAGGAGCTCAGCAGCCGTGCGTCCTCTCACATGCCTCTCTTAGCTCCGCCCTACACAATCCTAAATCTGTACGCCCCTAACTCAGATCAATTAAAATTCATTAAACGCACTATTAGAATAGCCCAAGATTCCAAACAAGGATCATTATTGATTTGTGGCGATTTTAATATGTGCCCAGATTCTTCAATTGATAGACTTCCCCTCCCCCGGTCCCATAAAAACTCTCTACTCCAGGATTTTCTTTTTAAACACATGGAGAGTTTACCATGCTAATGAGAAAGACTTCACCTTCTTCTCACATTCACATAATACCTATTCTAGAATAGACTTATTTTTAGTGGATAAATGGTTATTGCAAAAAGTGTTGGCGGTTGCCATCTCTAATATTACGCGTTTACCACCCTTATAGTAGATGATACATACAACAATAAAGTATACTCACCTTGGAGAATTAACAATTCCCTGCTCCAAAATTTAAACATCCGTACGGATATAGAAAAATCTTTACGAGAATATTTCGAATTAAATGACAATAATATGGTGCTAGACACTACTCTATGGAGCGCTCATAAAGCGTACAATAGAGGAATCTTATTAAAACATGCGGCAGTAAGGAAAAAAGTAGAAAGAAAACGTTAGAAGGACCACTTAATGATATCAAAAACTTGGAGGAGGCTTCTAAATCCTCTCTTGATCCTAAAACTTCCTCCAAATTGAAAACAGCTAGACACCATCTATATTTACATCCAGTGTTGTGTAGTTTCTGTGTGGATACGGCCACATAACGATATCGCTGCTTACAACAATATTCAGCGCCAGTGACACTGCTTCCCTTTATCTGTGGGAATTATGAGACTGTCCAGGTCATTGCTTAAGTGTGTTCAGTGTCTTAACTATAATCCCTCCACGGCAGTAAAGTATCTATTGCCCTAATAGCGGCTGACTCAACTGATTCAAATTCCCGGCCATGCAAATTCCAGGTTCTCAAACAGTGGTGTACACACAATCCATGGGGCCCCGGTGCGAAACTGATCTATGGGGCCCCCTCCCGTCGCCGCCCCCAGCCCCCGAGGAGCACTGGGCAGTGGAGTGCCTAGGGTGTTTAGCACCCAGGGCGGGTCCTTTCTCTGGCACCCCCTTCCCTGCTCCAATACTTGACCACATACCTCTTACATCCAGGGACATCTCCTTTGATGTAGAGCTTTTCTTTCATCGTCTCCTCTGTTTGACCCAGACCGCCATGACAAATTCTTTCAGCTACAATGCTTTCGTCTCTAGAGTTTGTAACACAGACACGTTAGATCTCTCTAATTGTGACCCATTGTGCTCCCCATTGCCCCAGGTACTATACTGCTGAAAAAATATTGACCCCAGTAAACATAATTGGGGTCTTTTATCAAACTGGTGTAAAGTAGAACTAGATTTCCAAAAGAGATGTAAAAAATGAAAGGTGGAATCTGATTGGCTGCTATGGGCAACTAAGCCAGTTCTACTTTACACCAGTTTGATAAATCTCCTCAAATGTCCCTATAGTGTCCGCAGCAGCTATAATGTCCCCTAGGTAATAATCCCTGTATAATGTCCCCAAAAATAATATAACTGCTCTTACAGTGCTTCCCCAATAGCAATGCCCCCCACACTGCCCCCATATAGTAATCTCCCCCACACTGCCCCATATAGTAATTTTCCCCACACTGCCCCCCATATAGTAATTTCCCCCACACTGCCCCCATATAGTAATTTCCCCACACTGCTCCATATAGTAATTCCCCCACACTGCCCCCATATAGTAATTTCCCCCACACTGTCCCCATATAGTAATTTCCCCCACACTGCCCCCATATAGTAATTTCCCCCACACTGCCCCCATATAGTAATTTCCCCACACTGCCTCCATATAGTAATTTCCCCACACTGCCCCCATATAGTAATTTCCCCACACTGCCCCATATAGTAATTTCCCACACTGCCCCCATATAGTAATTTCCCCCACACTGCCCCCATATAGTAATTTCCCTACACTGCCCCATATAGTAATTTCCCCACTGCCCCCATATAGTAATTTCCCTCACACTGCTCCCATATAGTAATTTCCCACACACTGCCCCCCCACACTGCACATAGCTGAATACTCACCTGCACTTGCTTGCAGAGAAGAAGCGCATACTTCTCTGTGCTGCTGCGTCCCGGGACAGGCGCGCGCGATGATGTCATCACGCACGCCTGCGCCGGGATTTCACTACCGCATAGGCCTCAAGCCTATTAGGCCTGAAGCCTATAGCGGTGACCAGCAGCGGGGCAGGGAACTATGCGCTCCCGTGCCCCGCCGGAGTATGGTGTCGGGGACAGCGTTAGTGCAGGGGTCCACAGGCGGCCGGGCCCCCTGGGGTGCCGGGCCCGATTGCAACTGCGACCGCTGCGACCCCTGTATGTACGCGCCTGTTCTCAAATTCTTTTCCTTTTCCTTCTCTCCTTTATCTTTGTTGCTGTAGATGGTGAAGCAATCACACAGAGAACTGTTAGTCTCTAAGGCTAACTCCCTCCTAAGACTTTCCCAGAATGATTGGAGCCAGCCACCACCTAGCAACTTCCTTCAAAGGGCTGTGTCAGAGTTAGTTAACTCCATCACTACCATACAACTATGCTTGGAGTATGCAAGGCATTACAATGCATAACATAATAATATGTAACATAACAATATTAACCCCTTAAGGACTCGGGGTTTTTTCATTTTTGCATTTTCGTTTTGCGCTCCATGCCTTCTGAGAGCCATAACTTTTATATTTTTACGTTCACATGGCCATATGAGGGCTTTATTTTTGCGGGACAAGTTGTACTTTCCAACGCCACCATTTAATATTGCATACGATGTAGTGGGAAGCGGGAAAAAAATTCCAAATGGGGTGAAATTGCAAAAAAAAAAACAATTCTACCACAATTTTACGGGTTTTTAAATTAAGACGTTTGATGTGTGATAAAACTGACCATTTAGTTTTATTCTACAGGTCAGTACGAATCCGGCGATACCCAATATGTATAGTTTTTCTTGCGTTTTGATAGTGAAAAAAATTCAAAAGTGGGAAATTTTTATTTATTTTTTTGTCGCCATATTTTGACCCCTATAACTTTTTGTAATTAAGTGTATGGCATTGTATGGGGGCTTATTTTTTGCGGGCGATCTGAACTTTTAGTTGATACCATTATGGGGTGTGTAGGACTTTTTGATCACTTTTTATTTAATTTTTTTTGAGGAAATGAAGCGTTCAAAAATGGCGAATCCGCCATTTGGGCGCTTTTTTCCGTTTTTATGTTTTTCGTACGGGGAATATATTTTTATATTTTTATACCACGGGCGTTTTCGCACATTGCGACACCCATGATGTGTATTTTTTTCAAAAAAATTATTATTTTATTTTAATTTTGGGGAAAGGGGGTGATTTGAATTTTTAGGTTTTTTTTTATTTTTTTTTTTTATTTCTTTTATTTTTCTTTTACACTTTTATATAGGTCCCATAGGGACCTATATAAATCAGTCATCTGATTGCTTCTAACATAAACTCCAATACACTTGTATTGGAGTTTATGAGGGTTTTACTACTTTCCTATGAAGCCCTATTGCTAACAAGGGCTGCATAGGAAATGGGAAGTAGTAACCTCGAATCATTCATTGAGTTCGAGGCTATTACATGCAGCGCTGCGATTCCCCGGATCACCACTAGGGGGAGCCGGAGAGCTGCTGAAAGTTTTACTTTCGGTTTTAGCGCGCGCAGATGCCGTGGTCAGGATTGACCACGACATCTGCGGGGTTAAATGATTGCGATCGGCATCGCTGCCGACCGCGATCATTAGCCGCGGAGATCAGCTACAGGAAACAGCCGGACCCACGCAGCGATCGCGCCCACAGAGGGCAGGAGCGGGCGCCATACTTAGGGATCGGACCCATGACGTACCCATACGTCATGGGTCCTTAAGGGGTTAAAGAACACATTTTTGGCAGATGCTCCCTGCTCTGGGGTACCACACACGGGCCTTCAGCACTCCTGTAGCATAGCTGGAGAAAGCGAGTTTGAGTTGTGTGGCAGGCTTTCTTTCTTCTCTGTTTGAAGGGTCTGAGTGTGATGGAGCTGCTTCATCCCGGGTGCTTATTATGAGGATGATATTATAGTGTTTTACAGCCAGATCAGGACAGGGGCGGGAAGAGACTGTGATGCAGGGGCGTTGCTAGGGTCTGAAAACATCCGGGGCACAAGCCCACTGTGTTGAAATTTGCATAATAAGAATTAACATCAGCCCCCATATGCCTCTCTTCAGCCCCCAGTGCCTCCATCATCCCCCATATGCCTCCATCATCCCCCATATGCCTCCATCAGCTCCCATATGCCTCTCTTCAGCCCCCAGTGCCTCCATCAGCCCCCATATGCCTCCATCAGCCCCCATATGCCTCTCTTCAGCCCCCATATACCTTTCTTCAGCCCCCAGTGCCTCCCTTCAGCCCCCATATGCCTCCATCAGCCCCATATGCCTCCATCAGCCCCCATATGCCTCTCATCAGCCCCCATATGCCTCTCTTCAGCCCCCATATGCCTCTCTTTAGCCCCCATATGCCTCTCTTTAGCCCCCATATGCCTCTCTTCAGCCCCCATATGCCTCTCTTCAGCCCCCATATACCTCTCTTCAGCCCCCATATGCCTCTCTTTAGCCCCCATATGCCTCTCTTTAGCCCCCATATGCCTCTCTTTAGCCCCCATATGCCTCCATCAGCCCCCACATGTCTCTCTTCAGACCCCAGTGCCTCCATCAGCCTCCAGTGCCTCCATCAGTCTCATAAGTAAAATTAAAAAAAAAACACTTACCTTTCCTGCTCCGGACGCCGCCACTCCTCACCACCTGCACTCGGTGAACTGGCACCCGCGCTTAGTGAACTGGCGCGCACAGCGTGAGGTCACAGTGCGACCTCACATGTGCGCAGCCTTCACAGCGGAGAGCCAAGGACCAGGAAGTGGTGAGTATAGAGTTTTCACCGCTTGCCGGTCCTCATTGAATTTGTGTGCAGTGGCTAGCGGGGCTCAAGAGGCAGCTGCCTTGGGCCCCCCAGGAGCAACTGGACCCGGGGCAGCTGCCCCTTTTGCCCGGCGTTAAAGACGGCCCTGGCGATGTTGGGGTCAGTGGTAGTTTGATTGGGGGCCCTGGCCTAGCGATGCCCCTGCTGTGATTTTCAATGGCCTGTAGATTTCTGAATGTCTGATAAGTAGGAGTGTCCTGAGATGGATGAAAACTTGCAATAGTGAAGGAGAGAAAGTTGTGGTCAGAGAGTGAGAGAAGAGTTAGTAAAGTCAGAAACTGAGCAGAGACAGAAGACCGGGTGGAGCAAACTGACAGCAAAATAACTTGTGTTGATCGTTTGATACATCGTATGCAGAGCTTCTCAGAAACAGGACGACTGTGGTGACAGTTTGGGTTTTTGTGGGTGTTTTTTTTTTTATTGCTTTTTTCATTTGCACTTTATTATTTTTTTTCACTTATACATATATTTTGATATAGTTTTGGCACATAACATTTTATTACAATAACTCTGTGGGACGGCAGCATTTTTTTTTTTTTGCACTTTTCCACTTTAACTGCAACAACCAAATAAGCTCCAGTTACATGTGAACAACGACCCCTATCGGCACGCTGTGCACAGGTAGAGCTGGTCTTGGTCTACTCTGCCTGAGAACACCCAGCAATTACTCCTCCTGGCGACGCTGTTGATAATTACTCTCTCCACTAATCCGATCGTTGTCTATAATACTCAGTTACTCAGTTATATAGCTGGGGCACCCATGATGCATAAGCAGGAGAACTGGTGGAGGGCTGGGGGATGGTGGTGGCATTGACCAGGTCAATTTGGTTAGTATAAATAGAGACTCTCCTTTTGAATAGATAATGGAGAGTGTAGTACAAATACAAGGACAATGCATAGTTCTCAGATATTTCACAGAGTAGGCTTTTTCGCAAATGCTGTATATAGGAGGTGAAAATGATGGAAGTAGTCCTCCCTCAATCTCCCTCTAAATACTCTCTGCAATTTCTCTCAATATACTTTCTGCAGTAAGCAGCTGCCGAGTGCAGTCCTAGATCGGATGGCCAGTCCATCTCAGAAGTGTGGCAGACGCCAGGGGCAATTAATCCTTTCCACATGCAGTAAAGGCTTTTGCCATAAATGTGCCTTTACCTTACTGTCTCAATCCGGCACGGCTTTAAATTGGTCCTCAACCATCTGTAAATATTCACTGCTTCTTTCCCTCAGTGGATAATCCTTAGTAAAAAAAACAATTCCAGCAGTTTTCCACTCTGAGGAATGGTGTTTTCCTGGATAATAGTTCTCTTTCAGAACCTACTCAGCAGAGGACATGAAGTCAGGACTTCACTCAGGACTGCAGCACACTTTAGACAGGGTGGGGCTGGACCTGGCCTGTTACCCAGCAACTACACTAAGAACTGCCAGTTTACTATTTTCCACCTGTATATAACCTTTTGGGATACACGGTGCACAGATCATTTCAGCAAACTTTTAACACATAATAAAGTGTAAACCATAGCATTAACCCTTTAAATAGTAAATTTTGCATTAACCCTTTAGCAGCAACAGGTCACTGCACTATGTGTGTTTTGCAGCAAGCTACCTTTAAAAAATGCTGGAGAAAGTATGAGGAGGGGGCTACTTAAATGCTTCTTTGTTATTTTCTGTCTCTACGCAGCTTGGGTAAATCCTCTTGGCCGCACTGTCAGGGCGGTAATTGTCTTTTTCATTGTGTAACTTGGAAACAATTGTAACAAATCTTTGTGACAAGAGGGATCTTGAGGAGGGAGGCAATCGGGGCAGAGCTAGTTGTGTAACATCCCTCACCAGCTGGCTACTCATGAGCATGGCCATCTTTATCGTGCTTTATGGTAGTAAAAAACAATGGACTACAACAGAGAGAAACTGTATTTAGTTCTTGGAGAGAAGCCTCCTGGTAGGTCGAATGTTTGTAGCAAAGCACATGTAAGAGATGTTTAAAGGAAGTGACATATGTGCCTTATGGTCAGTATAAGACAGGAAGTGAAAGAGTGAGCTGGTGGCTGCTGCTGGAGACAGATCCGGCATATGTTCCTCTAAGAACTAGTGGAGGTGGTTGCTGCTGGAAAGAAGGGTACAACACCATAGGGAATCGCTAGGACAATAGACGAAGAATACCACAGAGGCTTTAGAGCCAGAGCTGAGGAGTAAAGAGAAGACTTCTAGTTTATGCATCCTGAAAGTAGGGCCTGTAAAATGGACAGCTCAGAGACCACCTGGCAGCCTGTAAGCAGAGGCAGAGGTATTGCAATGGATAAGTGTGAGCACAGTGGTTGTGAAGCGAGATATTGCTGTAGTGTCCTTGAGCAGGGGTACATTTGTGCATATATGCCCCTATTCCCCTAAACTTCTTACTTTATTTCACTTTAAAGGGTTAATTTTCACTGTTTAATACTGTGCAACTGCATTTTATGTGTATGTTGTGATATATCCTGTTCATTTGCTCTGTATTTGCAAGGCTCTGTGGAAATGGTTAATGAATACTGAGAGACTTTTGGGACTTTGAATAAGAAGCTGGTAATTTTCCTCAGCTGCCATAGAGTTTAAAGAAGACCGTGTTTGGAGGGAAAAAGTTAGACTTGTCTGTTTTTAGCTCTGTTGTTATGTCTGAAAACTTGTTTTTGCCTGGAAAAACTGCTGTGTCATTGCCATTGAGTATCATTGAAGCTCTAATGTAAGTCTAATGTAATGTAAGTCTATGCCAGGCGGGAGTGGTAACTTTGTAATTGTTTGTGTTGAGTTTCTCCAATCCACTAGAAGGTTCCAGTCTAGCTAGAAATGTTATATAAGGAGAGCGGTCAGAGCCGGTAGTGTTCAGCAGTGGGAACAGTGCTTGAAGGAGGGGAGACTCTGCCAGACTACTGAGTGACCAGAAGAAGACGCTGAGACAGGGATGCGCTGCCACAGACCCTGGATTACCAGCCTTTGACCAGGGTAACAGCCTTCTGAGAGAGAGGGACAGCTACCTCAGGCCTTTCCTTAGCATCAAACCCTTCTGCCAGGGAGGAGACTGGAGAAGCCAGCCCAATGCCTCGCCTGTATTGTTTTGCACCTGAGTTCCTCCTTTAAAGAAGCCCCCTGGTTACTGCAGACCCTGACTCTCTGGACTTTTTTACCATTGGGGTGCACCACGCTTTACCATCCCTTCTGGAGAGCAGCAACATGTGGTGACACCTCAACAGTGTTCAGGGGACTCAGCGTAGCGGCGATGAGGACGAGCCTCCCTAGCGTCATCCGTGATGCTAGGGAGGCTCATCCCCATCCCCGCCTGCCATTAGCTGCTCGCCCCCGACACCGGATGTTTTCATCCGTGTACAGGGAGAAGCAACAGCAGCGGTGCGGGGACCAGGAGCGGGGAGCAGGGTAAGTATATTACCTGTGAGGGCTGAGCTGTGTAATTCCAGTGTTCCTTATTAAAAGTAATTCCATTTTGAATTTACTCTACAGGAGAGAGGGGCACAACGTGCCTAGTCCGCCCAGGACTCATTCCTATAAGACTTGAGGATTAATAGAACAACGACTCGTTGGCTCCTGAGGTCCCAATCTCTTTATTTTTATACATTGGAGATTACAGAGATTACAGGACTGAGCTCTTCAGGATTGTCAGGATGCATCCCAGCGCCAGGATGATGGCGGCATAGCTGGACTTGATGCTGGCGCCGCCGCTGGTGTTACACAGGTCGGTGGAGCAGCAGGAGACGGAGGCAGAGGCGACAGAGAAGCCACCGCTGGAGGGAGTGCAGGACAAGGCACACGTCTTAGTGATGGAGGCGGCCGAGATCCCACCTGCAGGGGGAAAACGAAATGTGATAAACTGACCGGCTCCAGTCATGTGACTAATCAGTGATGTTACTAAAAGAGCTCTCATTACCAGGGTTGTATACAATTATATATAGGACTACCTCCCAACTATCCTGGTTCCAGCAGGATTCCTGGACTACTATGTGTCGACTATGAGACAGGACTATGGGTCTAAGTGTGCACCCCTACTGTGGGGGCACTAAGGAGGCATAACTGCTGTGTGAGGGGCACTATGGGAGTGTAACTATTGTGTGGGGGCACTAAAGGGGCATAACTACTATGTGGGAGCATTGAAGGGGCATAACTACTATGTGGGAGCACTGAAGGGGCATAACTACTATGTGGGAGCACTGAAGGGGCATAAATACTATGTGGGAGCACTGAAGGGGCATAACTACTATGTGGGAGCACTGAAGGGGCATAACTACTATGTGGGAGCACTGAAGAGGCATAACTACTATGTGGGAGCACTGAAGGGGCATAACTACTATGTGGGAGCACTAAAGGGCATAACTACTACGTGGGAGCACTAAAGGGGCATAACTACTATGTGGGAGCACTGAAGGGCATAACTACTATGTGGGAGCACTGAAGGGGCTTTTTAAAAAGTTAAAAGTCATTTATAGGCAGTCACTGGTCAGGTCCCGGCTGTGACCACTCCGGAGCCTGGGACAATAGAACTGAGATCCTGAACTCACCGAAGGAGACGGATGCCACCGAGGTCTGACAGTAGGTTTCCCCGTTGGTGCAGTTTGCCGCCGTCAGGCAGTTGGTGTTGGAGGTTTCTGATGTACAGGTATAGCACTGAAGAGAGAGAGCTGCGGAGAGAGGGAAGATAAAGGTCACATATAGTCAGACGTGTGCGATACTGTCTGCTGAGCGGTGTATCTAATCCCACCATGTGTGATACTGTCTGCTGAGCTGTGTATCTAATCCCATCATGTGTGATACTGTCTGCTGAGCTGTGTATCTAATCCCACCATGTGCGATACTGTCTGCTGAGCTGTGTATCTAACCCCACCATGTGTGATACTGTCTGCTAAGCTGTGTATCAAATCCCATCATGTGTGATACTGTCTGCTGAGCGGTGTATCTAATCCTATCTTGTGTGATACTGTCCGCTGAACTGTGTATCTAATCCTATCCTGTGTGATACTGTCTTCTGAGCTGAGTATCTAATCCCATCCTGTGTGATACTGACTGTTGAGCCGTGTATCTAATCCTATCATGTGTGACACTATCTGCTGAGCTCTGTATCTAATCCTATCCTGTGTGATACTGTCCGCTGAGCTCTGTATCTAATCCTATCCTATGTGATACTGACTGTTGAGCTGTGTATCTAATCCTATCCTGTGTGACACTATCTGCTGAGCTGTGTATCTAATCCTATCCTTTGTAATACTGTCTGCTGAGCTGTGTATCTAATCCCATCATGTGTGATACTGTCTGCTGAGCTGTGTATCTAATCCCATCATCTATGATACTGTCTCCTGGGCTGTGTATCTAATCCTATCGTGTGTGTCAATATATGTTCAGATGTGTATTTAATCCTACCATAAGACAACTGCGTACTAAACAGAAACACAAGGGGGGGTCAGTCAGCACTTCCCTGTATGCAGGTGCATGTAGCTATGGCAATTATACATACAAACAAAAAGATGCAACAGCACTCTGCAACCAGAGCTCTGCCCAAGATAAAAGCTATAAGAGGACATTAGTGCACTAATCCACCATATCGCATGCAAACAGTGGAGACATTAGTTTACATTTTGATCAAAAGGTAGTAAGCCCACTCACCCCGACACGGTTGTCTCCTAGAGTGGGTACTAACACTAAATCTGACCTGCTATGGGCCATGACAGCCACATAAAATCCTCCTAACGCTAAGTCCTACCTGTTATGGGCCACGACAGCCACATAAAATCCAGGGAGTGTGGGCCCAGCAGGCATGCTGGGATAGACCATACTTATTAACCCCTTCTGGTGCTGTAACAGCCTCCATTAGATCCAGGGATGCAGGTACCAACATGCATGCCGAGCCCACTATGCACTCTTCCTGGAGCCAGATGGCTACTAGCAGGTAATGTGAGTACACATTCAGCTCTATACTCACTCTGATTGAAAACCAGCATCTAGGGCAGAAAAACCAGTCAGGTGTGCACGACTGAAGTGGAGGCTGCCACACCTCCAACACATACTAAACAGAAACACAAGGGGGGGGGGGGGTCAGTCAGCACATCCCTGTATGCAGGTGCACGTAGCTATGGCAATTATACATACAAACAAAAAGATGCAACAGCACTCTGCAACCAGAGCTCTGCCCAAGATGGGAGCTATAAGAGGACATTAATGATATCGTATGCAAACAGTGGAGACATTAGTTTACATTTTGATCAGAGTGAGTATAGAGCTGAATGTGTACTCACATTACCTGCTAGTAGCCATGTGGCTCCAGGAAGAGTGCATAGTGGGCTCGGCATGCATGTTGGTACCTGCATTCCTGGATCTAATGGAGGCTGTTACAGCACCAGAAGGGGTTAATGAGTACGGTTTATCCCAGCATGCTTGCTGGGCTCACACTCCCTGGAATTTTTGTGGCTGTCGTGGCCCATAACAGGTAAGACTTAGCGTTAGGAGGATTTTATGTGGCTGTCATGGCCCATAGCAGGTCAGATTTAGTGTTAGTACCCACTCTAGGAGACAACCGTGTCGGGGTGAGTGGGCTTACTACCTTTTGATCAAAATGTAAACTAATGTCTCCACTGTTTGCATGCGATATCACTAATGTCCTCTTATAGCTCCCATCTTGGGCAGAGCTCTGGTTGCAGAGTGCTGTTGCATCATTTTGTTTGTATGTATAAGACAACTGCGTGATACTGTCTGCTGAGCTGTGATTCTAATAATTTTATTTGTGATACTGTTTGATACACTAGGTATCTAATCCCATGAAGTGTAATGCTGACTGCTAAACTATGCATCTAATCCTATACTGTGTGATACTGTCTTCTGAGCTGCGTATCTAATCCTATCCTATGTGATACTGACTGTTGAGCTTTGTATCTAATCCTATCCTATGTGATACTGTTTGCTGAGCTGTGTATCTAATCCTAACCTGTGTGATACTATCTGCTGAGCTGTGTATCTAATCCTATCCTTTGTGATACTGACTGCTGAGCTGTATATCTAATCCTATCCTATGTGATACTGTCTGCTGAGCCGTGTACCTAATCCTATCCTGTGTGATACTGTCTGCTGAGCTGTGTATCTAATCCTATCCTGTGTGATACTGTCTGCTGAGCTGTGTATCTAATCCTACCCTATGTGATACTGTCTGCTGAGCTCTGTATCTAATTAGTGATGGGCGAGAAAATTTGAATTTTAATAGCGAATATCGCCACAAGACTTAGAATATAGCGCTATATATTCGTACTCGCGAATAGTCTAGATTTTTTTTCCTCTAAACCCATCATCCCTCCCTGCTTCTTGCTTGTGGGCCAATGAGAAGGCTGCAATGTCTTTGTCTGCGCTTAGCAACATCCCTAGCAACCAATAGGAAAGTTGCCGACCCCTTACTATATAAGAACCTCCCCAGCAGCCATTTTCTGCAGTTTATTACAGTTCTGAGAGAGACGACAGTGTCATTGCTGTGCTCTGTGCTTTCCTGTGTCACATTACATTAGTTAGTTAGTTATCTTCTATATATAATACAGATAGTTAGTGGGGGATAGTCAGTGTAGGTTAGATAGTGATATAGTGTAGCTGATAGGCTCCAGTGCAGGGTGTTAGGTAGTGTGATAGGTTCTGCTGTCCATACATACATGCTACAGACATAGTGCTGTGATGTCACATTACATTAGATAGTTAGTTAGTTAGTTATCTTCTATATATAATACAGATAGTTAGTAGGAGATAGTCAGTGTAGGTTAGATAGTGATATAGTGTAGCTGATACGTTCCAGTGCAGGGTGTTAGGTAGTGTGATAGGTTCTGCCGTCCATACATACATGCTACAGACATAGTGCTGTGATGTCACATTACATTAGATAGTTAGTTATCTTATATATATATAATACAGATAGTTAGTGGGAGATAGTCAGTGTAGGTTAGATAGTGATATAGTGTAGCTGATAGGCTCCAGTGCAGGGTGTTAGGTAGTGCGATAGGTTCTGCTGTCCATACATACATGCTACAGACATAGTGCTGTGATGTCACATTACATTAGATAGTTAGTTATCTTATATATATATAATACAGATAGTTAGTGGGAGATAGTCAGTGTAGGTTAGATGGTGATATAGTGTAGCTGATAGGTTCCAGTGCAGGGTGTTAGGTAGTGTGATAGGTTCTGCTGTCCATACATACATGCTACAGACATAGTGCTGTGATGTCACATTACATTAGATAGTTAGTTATATATATATATAATACAGATAGTTAGTGGGAGATAGTCAGTGTAGGTTAGATAGTGATATAGTGTAGCTGATAGGTTCCAGTGCAGGGTGTTAGGTAGTGTGATAGGTTCTGCTCTCCATACATACATGCTACAGACATAGTGCTGTGATGTCACATTACATTAGATAGTTAGTTAGTTATCTTCTATATATATAATACAGATAGTTAGTGGGAGATAGTCAGTGCAGGTTAGATAGTTATATAGTGTAGCTGATAGGTTCCAGTGCAGGGTGTTAGGTAGTGTGATAGGTTCTGCTGTCCATACATACATGCTACAGACACAGTGCTGTGATGTCACATTACATTAGACAGTTAGTTATCTTCTATATATAATACAGATAGTTAGTGGAGATAGTCAGTGTAGGTTAGATAGTGATATAGTGGAGCTGATAGGTTCCAGTGCAGGGTGTTAGGTAGTGTGATAGGTTCTGCTGTCCATACATACATGCTACAGACATAGCGCTGTGATGTCACATTACATTAGATAGTTAGTTATCTTCTATATATAATACAGATAGTTAGTGGGAGATAGTCAGTGTAGGTTAGATAGTGATATAGTGTAGCTGAGAGGTTCCAGTGCAGGGTGTTAGGTAGTGTGATAGGTTCTGCTGTCCATACATACATGCTACAGACACAGTGCTGTGATGTCACATTACATTAGATAGTTAGTTATCTTCTATATATAATACAGATAGTTAGTGGAGATAGTCAGTGTAGGTTAGATAGTGATATAGTGGAGCTGATAGGTTCCAGTGCAGGGTGTTAGGTAGTGTGATAGGTTCTGCTGTCCATACATACATGCTACAGACATAGTGCTGTGATGTCACATTACATTAGATAGTTAGATAGTTAGCTCATATATATATAATGCAGATAGTTAGTGGAGATAGTCAGTGTAGGTTAGATAGTGATATAGTGTAGCTGATAGGTTCCAGTGCAGGGTGTTAGGTAGTGTGATAGGTTCTGCTGTCCATACATACATGCTACAGACATAGCGCTGTGATGTCACATTACATTAGACAGTTAGTTATCTTATATATATAATACAGATAGTTAGTGGGAGATAGTCAGTGTAGGTTAGATAGTGATATAGTGTAGCTGATAGGTTCCAGTGCAGGGTGTTAGGTAGTGTGATAGGTTCTGCTGTCCATACATACATGCTACAGACATAGCGCTGTGATGTCACATTACATTAGATAGTTAGTTATCTTCTATATATAATACAGATAGTTAGTGGAGATAGTCAGTGTAGGTTAGATAGTGATATAGTGTAGCTGATAGGTTCAGGAGAACGGAAAGGACGGATGCTGTACATAACTGACACCAACGGAGCCTAAAGACCCCATAGACTTTAAAGGTGTCCTTTTGGTGTTCGCTCAGAACATGATTTTTGAGTGGACACGAAGTCCTGCATGCACGACTTTCGTCTCCGCTCAAAAATCATGTTCTGAGCGGACCCCTTTAAAGTCTATGGGGTCTTTAGGCTCCGTAGGTGTCGGTTATGTACAGCATCCGTCCTTAACGGAGCCGGAGAACGGGAAAGACAAATGGTGATGTGAACGAGCCTTAATATGTAGTCAGATCTGTTAAAAAGTTGCATGTATTGCGCCAAAATATTTGCATCATTAATTGCCGATTTCCCAAAAGCGAATATATCGGAGCACTCTATCTGCATATAAAGCTATTGTAATATTCTGCCGTGCCAACCATTTTCTCCAGTCTCAGGAAACTTCTAGCAGCTTGAAAAATGTAGCTATAGTGACCCACGCCTGTATTGCACACGCATTACGCGCATATTACACTGCCGATTTTTGCAAAAAAAGACCATATTCGCGAATTCTTCAATTTGCGAATATATGACGAATATTCTACCAAATATTCCCAAAATATCGCAAATTCGAATATTGCCCCTGCCGCTCATCACTATATCTAATCCTATAATGTGTGATACTGTCTGCTGAGCTGTGTATCTAATCCTATCCTGTGTGATACTGTCTGCTGAGCTGTGTATCTAATCCTATAATGTGTGATACTGTCTGCTGAGCTGTGTATCTAATCCTATCCTGTGTGATACTGTCTGCTGAGCTGTGTATCTAATACTATCCTGTGTGATACTGTCTGCTGAGCTGTGTATCTAATCTTATCGTGTGTAATACTATCTACTGGGCTGTGTATCTAATCCTATCCTGTGTGATACTGTCTGCTGAGCTGTGTATCTAATCCTATCCTGTGTGATACGGTCTGCTGAGCTGTGTATCTAATCCTATCCTGTGTGACACTATCTGCTGAGCTGTGTATCTAATCCTATCCTGTGTGATACTGTCTGCTGAGCTGTGCATCTAATCCTATCCTGTGTGATACCATGTGCTGAGCTGTGTATCTAATCCTATCCTGTGTGATACCATGTGCTGAGCTGTGTATCTAATCCGGTATACCAGCAGCCCACACAGCACTACACCCCCCATCATTCTCGCAGTGCACCCATCCTGCGGGGTCTTACCTGTGGCGGCACAGAGGGCGATCACCAGGAGGAGGCTCGTGTACGCTGCCATTGTGAGCGCAGTGATGTCTGACCCGCCGCCGCCGCCTCCTCTATATATACAGGACTTTGTGTAGGTAGAAAATTGTTTCCATGAAAACCAGGAAATTCCTTAATTACGTCTTTCTTCTAAAGCAAGCAAAGCTATAACGAGTGTAAACTAATCCGGAGCACAACACACGGGTGTATTCTAACAACTGCTACGAGTGCGGACAATGCGCATCAATCACCCATTATGTGACCTGCAACCAACAACACCCGAGTCACTCCTCACCCATGACTACAATATAAGACATACCGGACAGGAAAGTATAGAGGGTACAGGACTGTATATAACACCCCAGAGGGACAGGACTGTATATAACACCCCAGAGGGACAGGACTGTATATAACACCCCAGAGAGACAGGACTGTATATAACACCCCAGAGAGACAGGACTGTATATAATACACCAGAGAGACAGGACTGTATATAACACCCCAGAGGGACAGGACTGTATATAATACACCAGAGGGACAGGACTGTATATAACACCCCAGAGAGACAGGACTGTATATAACACACCAGAGAGACAGGACTGTATATAACACCCCAGAGAGACAGGACTGTATATAACACCCCAGAGGGACAGGACTGTATATAACACCTCAGAGGGACAGGACTGTATATGACACCCCAGAGAGACAGGACTGTATATAACACCCCAGAGCGACAGGACTGTATATAACACCCCGGAGAGACAGGACTGTATATAACACACCAGAGAGACAGGACTGTATATAACACCCCAGAGAGACAGGACTGTATATAACACCCCAGAGGGACAGGACTGTATATAACACCTCAGAGGGACAGGACTGTATATAACACCCCAGAGAGAAGGGACGGTATATAACACCCCAGAATAACAGGACTGTATATAACACCCCAGAATAACAGGACTGTATATATCACCCCAGAGAGACAGGACTGTATATAACACCCCAGAGCGACAGGACTGTATATAACACCCCGGAGAGACAGGACTGTATATAACACCTCAGAGAGACAGGACTGTATATAACACCCCAGAGAGACAGGACTGTATATAACACCCCAGAGAGACAGGACTGTATATAACACCCCAGAGAGACAGGACTGTATATAACACCCCAGAGAGACAGGACTGTATATAACACCCCAGAATAACAGGACTGTATATAACACCCCAGAGAGACAAGACTGTATATAACACCCCAGAATAACAGGACTGTATATAACACCCCAGAATAATAGGACTGTATATAACACCCCAGAATAACAGGACTGTATATAACACCTCAGAGGGACAGGACTGTATATAACACCCCAGAATAACAGGACTATATATAACACCCCAGAGAGACAAGACTGTATATAACACCCCAGAGAGACAAGACTGTATATAACACCCCAGAGAGACAGGACTGTATATAACACCCCAGAGGGACAGGACTGTATATAACACCCCAGAAAGACAGGACTGTATATAACACCCCAGAAAAACAGGACTGTATATAACACCCCAGAATAACAGGACTGTATATAACACCCCAGAATAACAGGACTGTATATAACACCCCAGAATAACAGGACTGTATATAACACCCCAGAATAACAGGACTGTATATAACACCCTTGAATAGACGGACTGTCACATTGAGCTGTGTTATGTTGCTGTCACCTTGTTTATTGGTAATTCGCTCCCTTTACTTGGTCGTCGTCTGTTGTATTAGATATGAGGAGTTTTATTGATGGTTCTCACCTCGTTCTGTTACCAGAGATATTTTACTCTGATGTCCTGGATACTGGAAATAGGAACTCTGGTCCCTTAGTATTATCTGCATCTTTGTACCTATAGTTGAGGATATTACCCTGAGACTGAGAAGAAGGGCCCGTCTTTCGACACCTTGTTTCGCTGAGTAGCGGTGATCCCCCAGAGGGACAGGACTGTATATAACACCCCAGAGAGACAGGACTGTATATAACACCCCAGAGGGACAGGACTGTATATAACACCCCAGAGGGACAGGACTGTATATAACACCCCAGAGAGACAGGACTGTATATAACACCCCAGAGAGACAGGACTGTATATAACACCCCAGAATAACAGGACTGTATATAACACCCCAGAGGGACAGGACTGTATATAACACCCCAGAGAGACAGGACTGTATATAACACCCCAGAGATAACAGGACTGTATATAACACCCCAGAATAACAGGACTGTATATAACACCCCAGAGTAGACAGGACTGTATATAACATCCCAGAGAGAACAGGACTGTATATAACACCCCAGAGATGACAGGACTGTATATAACACCCCAGAGAGACAGGACTGTATATAACACCCCAGAGAGACAGGACTGTATATAACACCCCAGAGATGACAGGACTGTATATAACACCCCAGAATAACAGGACTGTATATAACACCCCAGAGAGAACAGGACTGTATATAACACCCCAGAATAACAGGACTGTATATAACACCCCAGAGTAGACAGGACTGTATATAACACCCCAGAATAACAGGACTGTATATAACACCCCAGAGAGACAGGACTGTATATAACACCCCAGAATAACAGAACTGTATATAACTCCCCAGAATAACAGGACTGTATATAACACCCCAGAGAGACAGGACTGTATATAACACCCCAGAATAACAGGACTGTATATAACACCCCAGAATAACAGGACTGTATATAACACCCCAGAATAACAGGACTGTATATAACACCCCAGAATAACAGGACTGTATATAACACCCCAGAATAACAGGACTGTATATAACACCCCAGAATAACAGGACTGTATATAACACCCCAGAATAACAGGACTGTATATAACACCCCAGAATAACAGGACTGTATATAACACCCCAGAATAACAGGACTGTATATAACACCCCAGAATAACAGGACTGTATATAACACCCCAGAATAACAGGACTGTATATAACACCCCAGAATAACAGGACTGTATATAACACCCCAGAATAACAGGACTGTATATAACACCCCAGAATAACAGGACTGTATATAACACCCCAGAATAACAGGACTGTATATAACACCCCAGAATAACAGGACTGTATATAACACCCCAGAATAACAGGACTGTATATAACACCCCAGAATAACAGGACTGTATATAACACCCCAGAATAACAGGACTGTATATAACACCCCAGAATAACAGGACTGTATATAACACCCCAGAATAACAGGACTGTATATAACATCCCAGAATAGACAGGACTGTATATAACACCCCAGAATAACAGGACTGTATATAACATCCCAGAATAACAGGACTGTATATAACACCCCAGAATAACAGGACTGTATATAACACCTCAGAATAACAGGACTGTATATAACACCCCAGAATAACAGGACTGTATATAACACCCCAGAGATAACAGGACTGTATATAACACCCCAGAATAACAGGACTGTATATAACACCCCAGAGTAACAGGACTGTATATAACACCCCAGAATAACAGGACTGTATATAACACCCCAGAGTAGACAGGACTGTATATAACACCCCAGAATAACAGGACTGTATATAACACCCCAGAGAGACAGGACTGTATATAACATCCCAGAGAGACAGGACTGTATATAACACCCCAGGATAACAGGACTGTATATAACACCCCAGAGGGACAGGACTGTATATAACACCCCAGAGAGACAGGACTGTATATAACACCCCAGAGAGACAGGACTGTATATAACACCCCAGAATAACAGGACTGTATATAACACCGCAGAGAGACAGGACTGTATATAACATCCCAGAGAGACAGGACTGTATATAACACCCCAGAGAGACAGGACTGTATATAACACCCCAGAGAGACATTACTGTATATAACACCCCAGAGAGACAGGACTGTATATAACACCCCAGAGAGACAGGACTGTATATAACACCCCAGAATAACAGGACTGTATATAACACCCCAGAGAGACAGGACTGTATATAACACCCCAGAATAACAGGACTGTATATAACACCCCAGAGAGACAGGACTGTATATAACACCCCAGAATAACAGGACTTTATATAACACCCCAGAGAGACAGGACTGTATATAACAACCCAGAATAACAGGACTGTATATAACACCCCAGAGTAGACAGGACTGTATATAACACCCCAGAATAACAGGACTGTATATAACACCCCAGAATAACAGGACTGTATATAACACCCCAGAATAACAGGACTGTATATAACACCCCAGAATAACAGGACTGTATATAACACCCCAGAATAACAGGACTGTATATAACACCCCAGAATAACAGGACTGTATATAACACCCCAGAATAACAGGACTGTATATAACACCCCAGAATAACAGGACTGTATATAACACCCCAGAATAACAGGACTGTATATAACACCCCAGAATAACAGGACTGTATATAACACCCCAGAATAACAGGACTGTATATAACACCCCAGAATAACAGGACTGTATATAACACCCCAGAATAACAGGACTGTATATAACACCCCAGAATAACAGGACTGTATGTAACACCCCAGAATAACAGGACTGTATATAACTCCCCAGAATAACAGGACTGTATATAACACCCCAGAATAACAGGACTGTATATAACACCCCAGAATAACAGGACTATATATATAACACCCCAGAATAACAGGATTATATATAACACCCCAGATTAACAGGACTGTATATAACATCCCAGATAGACATGACTGAATATAACACCCCAGAATAACAGGACTGTATATAACATCCCAGAATAACAGGACTGTATATAACACCCCAGAAAAACAGGACTATATATAACACCTCAGAATAACAGGACTGTATATAACACCCCAGAAAAACAGGACTATATATAACACCTCAGAATAACAGGACTGTATATAACACCCCAGAATAACAGGACTGTATATAACACCCCAGAATAACAGGACTGTATATAACACCCCAGAGAAACAGGACTGTATAAAACACCCCAGAATAACAGGACTGTATATAACATCCCAGAGTAACAGGCCTGTATATAACATCCCAGAATAACAGGACTGTATATAACACCCCAGAGAGACAGGACTGTATAAAACACCCCAGAATAACAGGACTGTATATAACACCCCAGAGAGACAGGACTGTATATAAAATCCCAGAATAACAGAATTCATACACCCTATTATATGATCATGGTCCCTTTAAATACAGAGCTCTCGCATATATAATGTTCATATAAAAAATTAATATGTATATAATATGTAACACCCGGTGTCCCTGTCTTGTAGTTTCTCACTTCGGCTGCAGTTAGTAGCGTCCGCTGATATTTCCCAATTGGATCTCTCTTCAGTGTTAACTGAATTACAACGTTCTCTTAACAAACTTATAAAACATCCTCAGTCCGCTCCAACGTTCTTGAGGTTGAGCGGCTTATTGTATTGTTTGACAGTTACCTCGTATGAAGTGCGCATATATTATATTAGTAAGGCGCTTTCTTTAATCCGTAGTTGTTTTCAGCAATGCGTCATGTATTTATTACTCACGGATCCCGATACAATGAGCGCTCGTGTCCCACAGACAGACCGCGTTACATGCCGGCTTGAATATGCAGCGTCTCTTTTCGTGCTTCCCCGCGCATGCGTACTGGGATCGCCAAGACGCCAAGAGCCGGCCGAGGCTCTGCTGTACCTCAACACTAGTAGATGTCGATGCACACCTTCAGCTTGGAAACCGCCATCAGACGCGTTTCGGCACCTACTGTTCCTTCCTCAGTAATACAAAAATAATGAATGATTACTGGGACCTAACACCCATGTTTTAAACCCTCTTAGGTAGGTTCAAATCTCTGGACCGGATCATCAAAAGCAATCACTTACACATTTATACTGGGGGTAACTGTTTCCAGCAGCTAATTGCCAATTGGTGTGGACTCAGTTCACACTGTGCGTTTATCTATCCTGCTCAATTGCAATAGTGAATCCCCAACATAGTTGTATCATCTCCTCCTAACATATATTATATTATTAAAAAATATACAATAGAAAATAATAAAAAAGAAAAAATTGAAAAAAAAGTAAAAAAGAAAAAAGAAAAGAAAAGGGAACAAAAAGAGACAAACGAGAAAAATGTGATATTTTGCAAATATTTGGGCGAATATTCGCAGAGAATTTCGTGATTAATTACTTGATTGCGAAAATCGGCAATGTAATATGCGTGTATTGCGCGGGCAATACAGGCGTGGGTCACTGTAGATACATTTTTCAAGCTGCTAGAAGTTTCCTGAGACTGGAGAAAATGGTTGGCACGGCAGAACATTACAATAGCTTTATATGCAGATAGAGTGCTCCAATATATTAGAGATTGCCCAAATTGGCAAATAATGATGCGCATATTTTTGAGCAATACGTGCAACTTCACATTTTAGCAGATCTGACTACATATTACTGATTACTGAAGTATTGTTGTGAACTTGTGACTAGAGATGAGCGAACTTCTATTTTTAGTTCGGCGTCCAAAGTTCGGGTTCGTGGCTCAGTACTGGATCACCTCTTATCCAATCCAGTACTGAGCCACGCCCCCTGCACTGATCACATGACGGTGACATCACCCCAGGTCCTTAGGGTTGTCCATGGTTCGGGTTCATTGAAGAATCCCCTTATGGATTCCAAATGCCGTTATGGTCCGCGGTAGCGGAATCCATAACGGGATGCTACGATAACCCGAACCCGAACTTTGGACGCCGAACTAAAAATAGAAGTTCGCTCATCTCTACTTGTGACATCACAGCACTATGTCCGTAGCATGTATGTATGGAGAGCAGAACCTATCACACAACCTAACACCCTGCACTGGAACCTATCAGCTCCACTATATCACTATCTAACCTACACTGACTATCTCCACTAACTATCTGCAATATATATATATAAGAGCTAACTAACTAACTAACTAACTATCTGTATTATATATAGAAGATAACCAACCAACTAACTAACTATCTGTATTATATATATATAAGCTAACTATCTAATGTAATGTGACATCACAGCACTATGTCTGTAGCATGTATGTATGGACAGCAGAACCTATCACACTACCTAACACCCTGCACTGGAACCTATCAGCTACACTATATCACTATCTAACCTACACTGACTATCTCCCACTAACTATCTGTATTATATATATAAGATAACTAACTATCTAATGTAATGTGACATCACAGCACTATGTCTGTAGCATGTATGTATGGACAGCAGAACCTATCACACTACCTAACACCCTGCACTGGAACCTATCAGCTACACTATATCACTATCTAACCTACACTGACTATCTCCACTAACTATCTGTATTATATATAGAAGATAACTAACTATCTAATGTAATGTGACATCACAGCACTATGTCTGTAGCATGTATGTATAGACAGCAGAACCTATCACACTACCTAACACCCTGCACTGGAACCTATCAGCTACACTATATCACTATCTAACCTACACTGACTATCTCCACTAACTATCTGTATTATATATAGAAGATAACTAACTATCTAATGTAATGTGACATCACAGCACTATGTCTGTAGCATGTATGTATAGACAGCAGAACCTATCACACTACCCAACACCCTGCACTGGAACCTATCAACTACACGATATCACTATCTAACCTACACTGACTATCTCCCACTAACTATCTGTATTATATATATAGAAGATAACTAACTAGCTATCTAATGTAATGTGACATCACAGCACTATGTCTGTAGAATGTATGTATGGACAGCAGAACCTATCACACTATCTAACACCCTGCACTGGAACCTGTCAGCTACACTATATCACTATCTAACCTACACTGACTATCTCCCACTAACTATCTGTATTATATATAGAAGATAACTAACTATCTAATGTAATGTGACATCACAGCACTATGTCTGTAGCATGTATGTATGGAGAGCAGAACCTATCACACTACCTAACACCCTGCACTGGAACCTATCAGCTACACTATATCACTATCACTATATCACTAGGAAAGCACAGAGCACAGCAAATCTAGAATATTTGCGAATACGAATATATAGCACTATATTCTAAATCTTGTGGTGATATTTGCTATTAAAATTCATGTTTCGAATATTCAACACTAATATACAGCCTGGCATCGACGCTTTATATGTTCACATGTCAAAACAGTCACTAAACCGGTCAGACCACGGACCTTTTCTTTTCCCAAAGACACACAGAATTTGCAGTCAATGCATCAATCACAGGGGGACATGATATCGACGACCAGTCAGGCGGTATTTACCCACAAACCCTTTTCACAAACAACACATCTCAACAGAAAAAGAGAACACGAAGAGATGGAACCAAGCGAAGGCCCAAAACAGAAAATAGGGAAATCGCAGGGGACAACGTAACTAATTTGAGTCCAATTTTATTCACAGAGAACCATAAAAAATTAAGTAAAGGCTTGAAGTTTGCCCCCAGTGCCCCTCTGAGTAAATTTGACACATATGTAGGTAGAGAGAAGTATATTAAAAAGCTATGTTGTAAGAAATATTTTTAAAACAATCCTATGAATCAAAAAAGTAAGATAATATCTAACTACCAACATATAGAAGTCAAACTGAAATAAAAAATGTATCCAAAGCAAGAGATAGAGAAGGAGATAGCCGCATTTAGAGGTGGAGGCAGATATTAGGAAAATGAAAATTAGAGACAATGGCAAAATCAATCTGACCAATGAAGAAATCAAGGTTAGCAAGGATTTACAACGGAACTACGAAATAACAATACGTCTGGCCGATGAAGGCGGGGCGATAGTGATTTTAGACACCAAAAAATATGAAGATAAATGTAGGAAACAGTTGTCAGATATCAACACATATATGGGTCTTTCATAGCTAGAGAAAGACCCAGTAGAAGACTACTATAAAGAGTTGTTTGCAATGTGCGAGAAAGCATACCATAAGGGAAAACTTAATAAATCAAAGTTTGATTTTATTTTAGGAACCCCGAGAAGACTTCTAGTGTTTTACTGCATCCCCAAGGTCCACAAGGATCCTCTCAATCCTCCAGGTAGGCCAATTGTCTCTGGCATAGGGTCTATAGCATCAAATCTGTCCCAATATTTGGACAGATTTCTGCAGCCTTATGTCGGATACACTCCATCATACCTGAAGGACACTACAATGGTGGTTAATCTGCTGGAGAATACAATATGTCAGCCTCATTGGATACTGGCAACATTAGATGTTAGCTCATTATACACATGTATTAATCACATTTAGGGAATACATGCTATATCTAAAATCTTAATGCAAGGGGGAAAGCTTAGGGAAGAACAGATACAGTTTATATAAGTTTGCACTTTCCCATAATTATTTTTCTTTTGATTCTGGTTATTATTTGCAGATAACAGGGACCGCCATGGGCACCAGGTTTGCCCCCAGCTATGCTAATTTATTTCTGGCAGCATGGGAGCAGGAGACTATTGCTCCCAAGCTGGGGTCGAGCCTGGTGCTCTGGCGTAGATATATAGATGATATCTTGATTGTATGGGGAGGTTCAAATCAGTCATTAGTAGATTTCATAGATTCAATTAATAATAATCAGTTTAACCTAAAGTTTACCCCTAACATTAATTCAAAAATTGTGGAATTTCTGGATCTAAAAATAGAAATGAGGTATGGATTATTCATCTGTAGTACCTATCAAAAAGAAGTGTCCAAAAATAGTTTCATTCCGAGCACAAGTTGCCATCTACCAAGATGGCTGCTCAACGTTCCAACGAGTCAATTTCGACGCCTCAAAAGAAACTGCATACAAACTGAACAATTTGAGAAGGAAGTTGAGTTAATGAAAGCTCAGTTCCTAGAAAAACAATATCCATTTGGAAATTTTAGTTAAATCTCTTAGTAAAGTTAAAGAGATTGATAGAACTTCGTTCTTTATGCCATAACAGATAAGGGGAAACCAAACTATGGCAAATTCATGTAGAATCAGATTACCATTCAGCGTGGACCACGATAAGGAGGATACAATATTGGGGCCCGTAATCCCTAATCAGCCCCCAATTGTCTACACTTGGGCACCCAAATTGGGCCTACAGATAGCACCAACAGTTAGGAATAGGTTTCTATAGATGTCGTCTATGCCAAAATTGCAAACAAACTAACTTTAATAGGAAGACGACGATAATATCATCCATAACGTACCACTATAAATGGGAGATAAAGGAAATGATCACATGTAATAGCAAATCTGTTATCTATTATCTATAATAGAGTGCCCATGTCAAAAACAATACATAAGAAGAACAAAGAGGGCCCTCAAAACAAGAATTGCTGAACATAATTAATAACATCAAAAAGGGAGATGAGAAGCATACACTATCTAACCATTTTCGGATACACCATAACAATAATACAATGGGTTTGAAATTTGCGGCCATCAAATCCGTCAGGGAAAATGTGAATCGACGAAGATATATGAATTTGGATCCTTGATGCCAAAGGGGTTAAATGCAGAACTGGAGATCTTCAGGTTCCTATAAATGGGTTGAGGGGACGGAACACGTGAAGCGTTGATGTATATCAGCACATTGATGCTCCCTGTGGCCTTCGCACATCCCCTACTTCGATCTCTTTGCTCTCTTTTTTTCCTCTTTTTTTTCTCTTTTCTCTTTTTTCTTATTTATTGTTTTATTATTCTCTATTGTATATTTTTTAATAATATAATATATGTTAGGAGGAGATGATACAACTATGTTGGGGATTCACTATTGCAATTGAGCAGGATAGATAAACGCACAGTGTGAACTCAGTCCACACCAATTGGCAATTAGCTGCTGGAAACAGTTACCCCCAGTATAAATGTGTAAGCGATTGCTTTTGATGATCCGGTCCAGAGATTTGAACCCACCTAAGAAGATTTAAAACATGGGTGTTAGGTCCCAGTAATCATTCAATATTCTTGTATTACTGAGGAAGGAACAGTAGGTGCCGAAACGCGTCTGATGGCGGCTTCCAAGCTGAAGGTGTGCATCGACATCTACTAGTGTTGCGGTACAGCAGAGCCCCATCCGCTCTTGTCGTCTTGGCGATCCCAGTACGCATGTGCGGGGAAGCGCGAAAAGAGACGCTGCATATTCAAGTCGGCATGTAACACGGTCTGTCTGTGGGAGACGAGCGGTCATTGCTTCGGGATCCGTGAGTAATAAATACATGACGCATTGCTGAAAACAACTATGGATTAAAGAAAGCGCCTTACTAATATAATATATGCGCATTTCATTATATATGCGAGAGCTCTATATTTAAAGGGACCATGATCATATAATAGGGTGTATGAATTCTGTTTTTTTTAATTTACGGTATATTTATGCATTGTTTTTTAGTGTGTTGTATTATATACATGAATTAGTAAAGTTATATGCAAATTACTGTGAGCCAGACATTTTTTAAAAATTTTAGTGTTTACTTATATCACTGAGCGGGGGTCAGTGGGCTGGGCTCCAGTTCAACTGGTGAGCATCCTCTATTATATTGTTAATTACTTTATGTAACACCACATAATAACAGGACTGTATTAAAGATGAGCGAATTGATTCTAAAATAATCCGATTTTTGTTTTACGAATTTCCCCCAAATTTGTCCGCCAAATGAATTTGAAGTTTTTTCTCTCAGAGGAAGTGGACTGAGGGCTTGTCCTGATTGGCTAAGAGGCAGACAGACAGCTTGATCAGCCAATGATTAACAGAATTCAGGAAGTTTCTTTGCTGAGAATTTCCTCAGCTTGTGACCTGGAAGGATATGTCTGACAAAAAAAAAAAAAAACTGCAGACACAAACCACTAATGTAGTGTAATGGGAACGCTATAAAGATACTATAGGGAGAGAATGAGGAGATATAACCAGGTATACTCTATTTTAGGGACTTTGATCAGGGAACGTATATATAAAAGAGGGACATAGTTGTTTGATTAATATAGCTGCTGGCACTCAGGTAGTTCTGTCCATTACAAGATCATGCAAGAAAAAACTCATTTGTTTGGATAGGAATAGACAGTCAGCTTTTTTTTTATCTAAACTTCAAGTTTCTACAGTTCACATAGGCTTATTGCAAGCACCCCAACAGCATTCTGCTGCAGATGCTGAGCAATTCTGTATTTTCTTTTAAAAAACTGTTTAAATTTACTGTTTGTAATTGGGTATATCAGTGCATTACACGTGTGTTACTGAATATGTTGCATATTAGTATAAGATAAAGAGAGAAATACTGCAATAACATCCTTTTTATACCTGTGTTAAAAAAAAGTGTTACATATTGCTGCAAGATAAAGGGTAGTTGCAGCAAAAAATCCATTATTATTCCAGTGTTGTTGAATGTGTTGCATATATCTACAAGATAACTGGTAGTTACATAAAAGGCAGTACTTCAATAACTGCATATTTATACCTATGTTATTAAATGTACTGCATACTGCTACAAGTTAATGGTAGTTACAGCAAAAGCAATACTTCAGTAATGCAATTTTTATAGCCATATTATTAAACGCATTTTGTTTTTACTGCAAAAAACATGTTTTATTACTGCATCAGACCATATACTGTAGCTCAAAGATATTTCACTGCAAAAATGGCATTTTTATACCTGTTTCAGAGAACATATAGTTCAAAGACATTTTACTGAAAAAATACATTATTATACATATGAAATTGAATGCATAGTTCAAAGACATTTTTCTGTGAAGAGTACATTGTTATATCCATGTTACTGAACACAATATTTCATTGGACCCTTTAGTTAGAAGGCATTTCAGTACAAAAATTGCATTATTATACAAGAGTTATTAAACATATAGTTCAAAGATATTTTATAATAAACATTGTATTATTACTAAAGTAAATTGTCAATTCCAGTCTGAAGGATTTTTGTAGAGGGGGGTCATTTTATTCCACCTCTGTATTTAAAATACAGAAAACAATTTTATAATTATGCTAGCACCATTTAATAATGTATGTACCAACCTCATGACTTTACATTTATAGGAAACCCATGAGTTTTCATTTATAGGCCTCATAATAAAATAATTAGAAAACTGAAGAGTGTAAAATACAAGACCTATGCCTCATCATCAGAGAGTCAGAATGAGGGTAGTAGCAGCACTAGTCATCCAGCCAGTAGTAGTAATAGTAGGCTACAGTTCTCCATGCCTCCCAAAAGGCACCACATTATTATTGAGGACATAGAGGATGAGATTGTGGACTGGATGGTTCACTCCTCCTCTCAGTCACAAATGGAGGTTACTTCTGAGTCTGACATTGTGCCTTGGAGCCAGGGGTCACAGCATTCCTCCTGTTCCTCCTCGTGGAAACCCTAAAAAAGCCTTTCAGTCGTATCCTCTCTGTATTCACTGCCTCTTGCTAGTACGGCATCCTCTTATTTCCTAAGAAAAGGAAACAAAAGCCCCATGTGCCATGGAAAATACTGAATATAGACTCCCTGTTGAGTACTTGTGTGACAGCAGTCAAAGTTTGGACTGTCATGGTTCAGAAAGAGGCGGGGGACTCTATACATAGCTGTGTTGGTAGTGGCGGTGATTGTAGTACTTGTAGCCACAGTGGTGGCGGTAGGGGAAGTGGTAGCGACAGTGTCACTTGGGGCAAATACACAGCAGGATATCGGAATGGAGGCCAAGAAGCCCACAATGACACAGTGAGGATGATATTATTGGTGATTATGTGTTGGACAGGACTTGGGAGGCAGGTTCGGGTACTGAGGATGAGATAACGCAAGAGGAGCAGGGCGGTGACCACTGTAGCAATAAAGAGCAAAGGTAATGTATGGCCAGAACCTTCTAAAAAACTGATGTTCTGTTTCAGTATCTTGCATTGTGTATTGGTATGCTCCTCTCTTCTCCCCCCCCCCCCCCCCTCCTCTGTTTCAACTTCTAGGTAGTTCAGCCTAGCCACTCTCTGTTTTCCCAGTCATGCATTGCTGTTAGTGTGTGCTCAGCTTTCTGAGGAGAATCTCCATCTTCTCAGCAAGGAGATATTGTTGGCATAATTCTTTTACCATCTGCATTCCCTGCATATCTTGTAATACAATCTCCGGATAAAAAAGCTACTTGATTAACTCCTGGGTGTCTAATGCGTAAACTGTAAGTGGAGAATGTCTGGTTCAAAAAGTCTCCTCACAGAGGCTGCTCTCTCACAGATGCGTGATTATATAAAGCTGACATTTTGAAACGCCGCAACTGCCATGGCTAGATCTGCTTCTATTGTGGTCAGTTCGGGAACTGTTGATGCTCCTGATACTGTGGGTGCAGACTCAAAACATGCCAGACCTAAGTCAAGCTTGGCTGCCTCTAGCTATGTGCAGAATGTGTGAGTATATTTTGTCTGGCAGTTTTTTCCACAGTACCCATGACAAAAGCATTGGCATGTCCAAGATCTGCAGGATTAAAATAACCCGTTGCATTAAAACACAAATATAGGCAACACAGCTTTACTGCAGCACATTATGCGGCATCACCAGTTACTGTGAGATAATAGAATTGGCCGCCAGCTCGCACAACAAGAGTGTCCTCCTTTCTCTGGTCTCCTATGCAGCAGCCAGGCCACATCCATGTGTATTACAGTGTCCTTGTCATCGGCATTATCGGTTACTGCTTCTCCTGCTCAGACAACTCCTCCTTCTCTTCCTCCTACTCCACTCCATAATCAGCTATTGATAACAGAATGTGTGGCCAGGAAACAGCTCTCTCTACGCTCCCAGCAATGCACTGGTGCGCAACCCTAATTCCCACCTGGTCGAGTTCATGGTGCTGTCGTCGCTGCTGTACCACTTAGTGAATTCTGCTGCCTTTAGAGAGCTAATTCTTACTAATTTTTACTGTGTGCATCACCGGGAGATTATCACTAAAATATAGCTTTTATTTCAACTTTTTAAAAAAATGAAACAATATGATATAAGGTCTCAACCGCAGGGAGGGATGGCGTAGGTAAATCTAGTTCCACTCACACGATCGACCCTGCCATAACGATAGCCGCCTCAATGGCGATCCAGCAGTCAGGAACCTTTCTAGTGTTCCTACATGCCCTGACAGTATACTCACCACCTAAAGGTGCAAAGAACATCACAGTCTGTCAAAAGTAAATGTAGTGTATTTCGCTCAACAGACTCACCAGATATGTATTTCATGGGACCAATCACGGTTCCTTACTGGTATTCAAAAATCCCAACGCGTTTCACTGCAACCATGCAATGGGTTGCAGATCATCAGGGGACCAACTTCACAACGATGGTGTCCCGGTCCCGGCCCTACCAACACAAAAGACCACTGCGTGCGGCACCAAGATGCAGCCTATACATCTATTCTGGCCAGCATTATCATCATGTTGCTGACCCAGATAAGGGAAGTAATCTTGAATTGTTGCACCTTATTCCAGACATTGGTTTCGACTACATCAGTGTTTTGATATATTGTTATGAGACGCCTGTAGCCGCTAATGTGGTCTTTGCTATATCATGCAATATTGATCTATATGCCAGTTTTTCACTCCCCTGTGGGTCATTTTACATCCTTTGGGTGTGAAGATAACTATCTTTGACATATTCTGCAATATGAGAGTTGAATTTCATAATATGTATTGTTGATAGGTACGTCAACTACTCCCCTGCCGGTCATATTATATCTCATATATATCTTGTGTATGTGAGGGGTAATTAATATTGGTATAATTTGCAAGTTGGTCGTTGAATTTGTGATCCAGCAGATTGAGCTAATCTATCTGATGGATGGTGCTTGTAATAATCTAAGACACCATCGTTGTGAAGTTGGTCCCCTGATGATCTGCAACCCATTGCATGGTTGCAGAGAAACGCGTTGGGATTTTTGAATACCAGTAAGGAACCGTTATATTTGGTCCCTATGAAATAATATCTGGTGAGTCTGTTGAACGAAATACACTATATTTGACTTTTGACAGACTGTGATTGACTTTTTGCACTTGTATATAGGTGGTGGGTACTATTCTGTGTCAGGGCCTTATTAGGGACACTAGGAGGTTCCTGACACGGGATCGCCCCTATCGGGGCGGCTATTCCGTTTATAGGCAGGGTCATTAGTGTGTAGTGGACAGACTAGGGTTATTTATTTCCCTCCACCGCCACCTCCCCTCCCTACTCGGTTTGGAGACTTTGTATCATATTGTTTCATGTTTTTTTAAAAAAAATATTTTAGTGATAATCTCCCGGTGATGCACCTAAGCTACATTATCACTTTCTATCTCACCCACTGACGGTTGACATGTCGGAACGTGATTAGTAATTTTTACTGTGTGGCAAGGTGTTTGCCACAGTGGACACCCACAGCAGCTCTTATGGGCAGGGACAGTACATGTATTTCATGGCCCACTGTATAATTTTTTTGTGGTACGGCAGCACCACAGCAACAAGGCAAGGTCCTATTGACACTTTCATTTTTCTGTCACTGCAGGTCTGGTTCCCACACCAAGCACTTGTCCACCTCCTCCATGTTCTCCTCTATGGACATTCTTCCATCCCCAGCAGATGAAGGGGAAAGTGTCACTCCCCTCGCCCTCCTTCCTATCATATGTTTGACGTGAGGCATTGCCATGTGGTGTTAGAGTTAATCAGCAGGACAGAGTAGACACACAACCGATCACTTGCTAAAGTGCAACAATCAGCAAACATCCCTCTGGCTATCTCTCTGCCAACTACAACTGGGCAAGGTGGTCAGCAACACTTGGCGCATGTGATAGATTCAGTCGTACAATGTTTTTTGAAAAAGTACAGTGGCTTGCAGAGGGTGCTAGCAATGTCCAGGAGACGGAGAAGTCACTGGGAATGTCAGACTATTTAGACCATTGATACATAAGTTAGTTCTGAAGATCATTAATAACGGGTAAGAGGTGAAGGTCACCCACAATAAATATCATCCACAACCACAACTGTAGTATCAAAAATAATCCATAATCCCTCCCTGTATCCAGTGTCGGACTGGCCCACCACAGTACCAAAGGATCCTCTGGTCGGCCCAGGCCCTGACATTAATAGACCCCTAATAAAACACGAACCTTTAGGTCTTGTAAGCGCAAGAAATGGACCCTCAGAATAATTTCATCTGGTGGGGCCACGAGACTTCAGTCCGACGCTGCCTTTACTGAAGCTTAAAACATCAGATTCATACCAGAGGACTCAATATCTAATCTCCCCGTCTGGAAGTATTTGGAGGATCTGTTTTGCCCTGGATGCAAGTGCAGCGGGCTGGTCCCGCGCCAAGGGTCTCTTCTACAGGTGTTATGTGAGTTTTGAGAGTTTTTGTTGTGATGGTGATGGTGGAACCCAGGTGTAGGAATGCCAGAGTGGTATAAGGGTTGCCTATAGTGTCCCTTTAGGTGCGGCTTTGCACTATTCATGGTTCTCCTACATGGATATCCGGGAACCCCAAGCGGGAACATTGAGCTCTGCTACATCTGTACTCTCTCCGCTCTGCTGTGCTATTGTCTTTATCTCTGTCTTTATTCCGGGAATCTTTCTTCTGGGGTTTAGAGGCATTCAGCTTTGGCTATGCTGGCTGGAACACAGTCTTCCCCCTGCAGGGGTGGCTAGACTCACTTCTGCAGGCTCGCTTAACCGGGACGAGGGACTCTGCCTTCCCCAAGGAGGGGATCCTCTAGACCAGGGTTCCCCAACTCCAGTCCTCAGGGCCCACTTGCTGGTCAGGATTAAGGAGTATCCCACAGAATGAATACCTGTGGTAAATCCTGATGGATGGACTCTAATTATATCAGCTGCCCAACACTAAGGAAATCCTGAAAACATGACCGGCAGGTGGGCCCTGAGGACTGGAGTTGAGGACCACTGCTCTAGACTACAACCTGTCCCCAAGGAGGGGAAGGCTAGACTGGCTCTCACTAACTAAACTCCTCCCTCTCTAGAGAGGGGAAAAGAATGCAAGAAGGGTTCCATTCTATCTAACACAGCTCTGCCAGAAATGCCGCCATCTGCTGGTGAACCAGGCACACCACATGTTTAACCATTACCAAATCATACATACATTTACACATTGTGCAGGACCTAGGGATAAATACACACAATGATACAGGATACACCATCAAAGATAGTGGAGGGGGTAAAAAGAGTGGTAATGCCCCCTTGCAGGGCGTTACACAAGGGACATACTGCCCATTGTGCCCCCTCCATGGTAGTAATGCCCATTGTTACCCCTTAATAGTAGTAATGCCCTCTGTGTCCCCTTTGTAGTAGTAATGCTTTCTTTGCACCCTCCATAGTAGAAATGCCTATTGTGCTCCTTCACAATAGTAATGCCCTCTTTGCCCCCTCCATAGTAGAAATGCCTATTGTGCCCCTTCATAGTAACAGTCCTCTTTGCCCCCTCTGTGTTAAAAAACAACAACAACCCAGTACCTGCTCACCTTGCCCCGTTCCTGATGCTCACATCCAGCTTTCCTCTGCAGACACAGATTACTCTGCAGCTTTGTGTGGGAGGAGCTTAGGCAGATTCCCAGGCTGCAGGCTCCTCCCACATAGGCCTGCAGCGTGATCTGTGCCTGCAGGCTGAATGGTGGAGCAGGGAGAAGTCTTCCTGCTTCATCATTCAGAGTGGGAGAGACGTAACGCGAGGAGCTGAGTAACAGGACCGCAGCTCCCGGCGCTGCAGCAATGAGCGCTTCCGTATTGATGAAAACGCTTACTGCTTCTGGCATCCCCCTGACAGCAGGCACCCGGGGCATTTTTAAACACACCGTTTGTTAAGAGTTCGTTAATTTGATTTGGGAACTTCACCAAGAAATTTGATTCATTCCTAATTAATTCATGATTAGTGTTGAGCGAACAGTTCGAGAATCGTTCGGGTCCGTACCGAATTTTGGGGTGTCCGTGACACGGACCCGAACCCGGACATTTTTATAAAAGTCCGGGTTCGGGTTCGTAGTTCGTCATGTTTTATGGCGCATTTTGAAAGGCTGCAAAGCAGCCAATCAACATGCATCATACGACTTGCCCTAAGATGCCATCGCAGCCATGCCTACTATTGGCAAGGCTGTGATTGGCCAAGTGCAGCATGTGACTCAGCCTCTTTATAAGCTTGTGCGCACGTCGCGACGTGCTCACTCCCGCTGTGATTAGACCAGGGATAGATGCAGCTGCTGTGAGGGCGAGATAGGCAGGGATAAAGAAGTGAATGATCTACCTTTCTACACCTGTGCATCAGAACAACTCAGCTGAGCTGTTCACTGAAAGTCACTATTTTGTTGAGACTGGCCAGAGCGATTTTTACTGGCACATGTAACTGGGCTGACCGGCGGTGGCCATTTTGGGACTTGTGGTGCGCCATCACAAGCTGCCACAGAGTCTAAACCAAAGCTCCAAAGAAGTGAAAAATCTACACCTGTGAATCAGAACAACAGCGATTCAGCTGCTCAGTCAAAGTCAATTCTTTTTCTGGCTGGGCAGACCGTTTTCTGGCACATGTTACTGGGCTGATAGGCGGCGGCCATTTTGGGACTTGTGGTGCTACAGCAAAAGCTGCCACAACGTCCATTAATCTCATGTAATAGTCGATTTTTTCATAGATATACTACATCAGGGGTTTGGCTGTGCTTGTGTCACCCATACTAACTGCAAAGATATTTAATATATCAGTGGTGAAACTGAAAGTAACCCACTTGGATAGCACTTCTTCATTGAAAAATCAATTTTTGAAATTAACTAGGATCTTGGGGTGCAACCCAGAGTTGAATGAACCTTCCCTCTGTCTGGGTGCCGGGGCCAAAGTACATGAAAGTGTCCTTCTCCTGTGCTGGGTGATATGAATGTTATACTTGTGCTGTCTGACATGTCTCCTTTGTGTGGGTGCAGGGGGCCAAAGTCACTGAAAGCGGCCTTCTCCTGTGGTGGGTGATCTAAATGCCTGATTCTCTGCTGTGGGACCTCTCTCCTCTTTCTGGGTGCAGGGGTCAAAGAAACAAAAGGTGGCCTACTCCTGTGGTGGTTGACATGATGCCTGATTCTCTGCTGTGGGACCTCTCTCCTCCGTGTGGCTGCAGGGGTCAAGGTCTCTAAAAGTGCCCTTCTCCTGTGGTGGTTGATGTAAAACTGATGCTTGTGCTATCTGACCTGTCTCCTCTGTGTCGGTGCTAAGGCCTAAGTAACTAAATGGTGGCCTTCTCCTGAGGTGGTTGATATGATGCCAGATTATGTGCTGTGGGACCTCTCTCCTCTTTCTGGGTGCAGGTGTAGTGTACGGGAGTTGTACTGCCCGTCACTACGGAAGGGTCACTTGGCTGCTGTCGTTCCTCTCTGTTAGGAGGAGGCTGGTAAAGGTGCTATTTGTACCATGCAATGTAAATCAATGTATTTAATTCTCCTGTTACTGTGAAATGTCCTATGTGCAGGCCGGCTAGGGATGTAATTCCAGCTCTAGTCACTAGAGGGAGCTAGGTTGCCCTAGTCTATATAAGGCCCAGTCAGGGGAAGGACAGTGAGTCTAGAGTGTGCCTTAGACAAGTGCAGGCCATGTGCCTGTGAAGGCCAAACCCAGGCCTCACGGCCTGTGAGGCATCCACCCTAGGAAGATGGTGCCCTAGGAGAAGGAATGCAGAACCCAGAGGCAATCCCTAGAGCAAGAGGTACTAAACGTCAAGAGGAGGTACTTTATAAACTGGAGATTCAAGGATATAAGCCAGAAGTAGGGCATTGGGGCCTTGAAGCATCAATTCCAGTCAGGACGAGTCAGGAAGAAAGTAAGGTTCACCTGCAATTCCAAGTCCTGTATTACCACCCTCTGTTTAACCTTGCTGGATGTAAGACCACTGCAATTTTGATTGTCTGCAAAAAGGAACTGTTGGAAAGACTGCTTACTGTATCATCACTGTCTTCAGTAAAGTTTGAATTCTGTTTTCAAGTTACCAGTCTGCACCTCTGTTATTCCTACTGTAAATACGGTGTGCCACCGTTTACTGGCACTGGCGTCACGACATATCAGGGACTTAGCCATAGGCACGTTAAACTATAACACCAAGGGCACCTCACCTTCCACCTGGCTGTGTCCCTCAAGAACCCAGAGAGTGCCCCAGAGGAGCAGCGTGCCGGCCTCTCCATCACTGGCATTCCCCAGGTTAGTTCCACACATTGCCCTGACTTGGGGTGCTACATTTTGGCGTCACGAACAGGATACGCACGTTTTACGGACTGTGATCAAAAACGTGAACTTTGTGCCTTAACCAGTTTGCCAAGTGACAAAACGCCTGTTTATTTGAAGTGAACTTTGCGGACCTAAAACGTACAGAAAAGTGTCCCAAAAACCTCCAGAAAGCGCTGTGCAGTGTTGCGCTATCAAGAGGAAGAAAATCGCCACTCCAAAGTGCATTTTTGTGGACTTTTATGCTGTGTTACTACCACTGCTTGCTGTCATTGAATTGATGCATCATGGCGCCCAAGATGGCCGCCGGCGCCATTGGACTTCTTCTTGCGCCATCACTGTCCTCAGTGAGCGCCGAGAATTGGCGCCAAAACCCTCCAAGAAGGAGGAGGAGACGACCTGGAGGTAACGCCTTCCCTTGAGGATTATAATATGGACACCGCCTACCCTATATTGAAATACCTAGGGGGCGTGCAAGAATCGACGGGGTGGAGCCTGCTGGAACAGTGGCTCACCCTGCTACGGGGTTTCCTACCTGAATCGGAGGGATCCGGAGCCGTAGTTGGTGCAATGGAGGCGACCTCAGGAGCAACTAAGGAGCGCCCAGCGCCCCCAGCGTATACTCCCAGCGACATGGCCCAGACCTGTCCATGGCCACAAGCCGAGCCCTGCCGTTTCCACCCGCAGCGAGAAGGCTTTCTCCGCTGAACCCGCGTGGTCGGCCCTGATGGCCGAGATCCGAGTGGCGGCAACTTTAAAAACTACCACTCAGAAGAAGTACTTTGAGGAAGTCACCAAACGGATTTACGAGGACTCCAGAGACAGCAAGCCCCAGCTCGAACGCCGCACCGGAGTCGTGCTCGAGTTTGATAAGGTCAGAGGATTTGGCTTCATCCAAGAAACCGGCACCAACCGACTATTAGTAAATCGCCGTCCGCTAAGCGCAGCTATCTCCGGGCGACTGCATAATCTAGCGGTCGGAGAGAAAGTGGAGTTCACTCCCGCGGAGGGCCTGCGAGGCCCATATGCCACTGCGGTGACCCGTCCAGGACCCGTACCGGAAGACTGGGAAGAAGCAGAAGATCCGGTGGAGGCAGAGGACCCGCCGGGACCCATCCGGAATACGTACTCAGGAGAAGAGTTCCTTTCTCGGCCCGAACATATTCTGGCAGCCGACGATCCTGGACAAGCCTCCCAGTCCTTACCCCTCTCCAGAGCTGCCGCGACGAGAGAAAACAGCCGCTGATTGGGCGCGGATGGCCCAGTTTAGTGAAGCGATGGATGACCTGCGGAGGAACCGCCAGGATAGAACCTCATCTGAGCCTGCTGCAAGTGTGCCGGAATCCAGCAGTGAGATCTCCGCCCTGGAGGAGCGGATCGCTTCCTTACAGGCTTACCTGGATGGCCTGCGGCAAGTGGCAGATTCTAAGAAGACAGCGCAGCAGTCCAGCGGTGGTGAGTTACCTGTGACCCCTGTACCACCCGAACCCGTAGTCCAAGGTCCTACCGCTAACGCTGAGCCACCCAAGGTCCGTGTAACAGCGGATAAATCGACTTATGCCAGGAGCCGAGTCCGCCGTGACGGGAGCGTTATGTTCCGGCCAGAGGAAGTGTCTACCCCAGCGCCGGCCCGTGTCCCGAGACCAGCAGCTCCTGTGTGTCATGCAACCCAGCGGCCAATGAGGTGGGTAGGCCCAACACCGGTGATGTTTCCAGCCCATTCGTTGTGGTGGGCACCCTCCAAGTGGCCCTGGTGCATGGCCCAGACTACCTGCAGCACAGGGCTGCACTACCTCCGACGAACGGGGCTCATTTGACACCTACCAGTGAGCAGGCCTGCTAGGCCATTTTTGCTCATCCTCACAGGGACATCATACATGTTGCAGGAACTGTTCCTTTAAGTTTGCCAGGCTGGTAGAGCTTGCTGCCAGTTCCCTACGGCCGGTGGCATGTTTGACAAATAAGTTGCCACTGTGGAACCACTGCTCCCAGCCTGCCTCTTTCGGTTCCGGGACATCCTGCCTGCTGCTAACATTGTGGCGTCAAGTACTTTAATAACTCCAAGTTGTGCTTTTATTTGCACCTTATCCCTTTTTAACCCCCATTTCAGGTTGAAAAGGGTTCTTTTATGTCAGCACTTTAAATATACGCAGGACTTGCCAGGAAGATGTTACCCTGGTATTGTCAGAGTCCTGTATTGTGATTTTATGTATGTGCTGCTGACCGTATTTATTGCTAAAAAATATTCTATCAAGTCTATGTGCCCAGAGATGGACCCCCTGTGCAGCAGTCTCTGTGATATGCTTTTATGGACTCACTCATTGTCATGGACTATCCTGGTATTCCCTAACATCCGCTGTGCCAGGTCAGCGCCCCAGTTCCACTCTCTTATCCTGAAGAAAGAGAGCGACGCCCCTTGTCACCGCACTTCTCCGTCAGTCAGCTGGACCTGATGACAATTGTCGATGCAGATAGAATTGAGTACTGATATGTATGTATTCTGCATGTTTTTCTTTTGTCTCTTTCAGGTGGAAATTCCAGTAGGGCGGTACCCTGGTAGAGTACGAGGGCGCACTCAGCTTAAAGCAGCGGGGTATGTAGTGCACGGGAGTTGTACTGCCCGTCACTACGGAAGGGTCACTTGGCTGCTGTCGTTCCTCTCTGTTAGGAGGAGGCTGGTAAAGGTGCTATTTGTACCATGCAATGTAAATCAATGTATTTAATTCTCCTGTTACTGTGAAATGTCCTATGTGCAGGCCGGCTAGGGATGTAATTCCAGCTCTAGTCACTAGAGGGAGCTAGGTTGCCCTAGTCTATATAAGGCCCAGTCAGGGGAAGGACAGTGAGTCTAGAGTGTGCCTTAGACAAGTGCAGGCCATGTGCCTGTGAAGGCCAAACCCAGGCCTCACGGCCTGTGAAGAATCCACCCTAGGAAGATGGTACCCTAGGAGAAGGAGTGCAGAACCCAGAGGCAATCCCTAGAGCAAGAGGTACTAAACGTCAAGAGGAGGTACATTATAAACTGGAGATTCAAGGATATAAGCCAGAAGTAGGGCATTGGGGCCTTGAAGCATCAATTCCAGTCAGGACGAGTCAGGAAGAAAGTAAGGTTCACCTGCAATTCCAAGTCCTGTATTATCACCCTCTGTTTAACCTTGCTGGATGTAAGACCACTGCAATTTTGATTGTCTGCAAAAAGGAACTGTTGGAAAGACTGCTTACTGTATCATCACTGTCTTCAGTAAAGTTTGAATTCTGTTTTCAAGTTACCAGTCTGCACCTCTGTTATTCCTACTGTAAATACGGTGTGCCACCGTTTACTGGCACTGGCGTCACGACATATCAGGGACTTAGCCATAGGCACGTTAAACTATAACACCAAGGGCACCTCACCTTCCACCTGGCTGTGTCCCTCAAGAACCCAGAGAGTGCCCCAGAGGAGCAGCGTGCCGGCCTCTCCATCACTGGCATTCCCCAGGTTAGTTCCACACATTGCCCTGACTTGGGGGTGCTACACAGGGGTCAAATTAACTAAAGGTGGCCTACTCCTGTGGTGGGTGATCTGTAAAACTGATGCTTGCGCTATCTGACCTGTCTCCTCTGTCTCGTTGCTAAGGCCTAACTCACTGAAAGTGGCCTTGTCATGTGCTGGGTGATATAAATGTTATAATTGTGCCATCTGACATGGTTGCCGGGGTCCCATTAAATGGGGGCCTACTCCTGTGGTGGGTGATCTAAATGCCTGATTCTCTGCTGTGAAAACCTCTCTCCTCCGTCTGGGTGCAGGGGTCAAAGTCTCTCAAAGTCGCCTTCTCCTGTGCTGGGTGATGTAAAACTGATGCTTGTACCATCTGACATGGTTGCAGGGGTCAAATTAAATGGTGGCCTACTCCTGTGGTGGGTGATATGATGCCTGAATATGTGCTGTGGGGCCTCTCTCCTATTTCTGGGTGCAGGGGTCAAAGTAACTAAAAGTGGCCTTCTCCTGTGCTGGATGGTATAAATGTAATGCTTGTGCTATCTGACATGTCTCCTCTGTCTGGGTGCTAAGGCCTAAGTCACTGAAAGTGGCCTTCTCCTGTGGTGGTTGATATGATGCCAGATTCTCTGCTATGGGACCTCTCTCCTTTGTCTGGATGCTGGGGTCGAAATAATAGTAAGCGACCTTCTCCATTGGTGGGTGATTTGAAGCCTGATTCTGTGCTATGGGACCTAACTCCAATTAATATTGGTTAATTTTTATTTATTTTATTTTAATTCATTTTCCTATCTACATTTGTTTGCAGGGGATTTACCTACATTTTACTGCCTTTTGCAGCCCTCTAGCCCTTTCCGGGAGTCTTTTACAGCCTTTTTAGTGCCCAAAAGTTCGGGTCCCCATTGACTTCTATGGGGTTCGGGTTTGGGATGAAGTTCGGGTTGAGTTCGGATCACGAACCCGGACATTTTCCGGAAGTTCGGCCGAATCTCTCGAACCCGAACTTCCAGGTGTTCGCTCAATTCTAATACCCACGCCACTTTGCCTTCGGGTACAGCCACATGGAGCCGCCATGATGCGGGTGGGTTGCGGCCACGTTGTGGTAAAGGACCGCATGGCCAATTAGTCCCCAGCTGCCTTTCATTCAATAGTGAAGACCACACTGTATAGTCCGTCTTCATAGTTAATGGCCATGCCTCACCTTTAATACACCTTTAACAGGAGCTGTTGCTGGTATTGGGTTTGGCTGGTAACATATTATTGCTGTTCTTGCCCGAAATCTGCCGCAGGTTATTTGACAGTAAACACAGAATATTAATCAGCTCTGGCATACTCACTTCTCCAACCCCAGCGCTCTCCTGCCCTACAGATGAGAGCCCTTCTTCTGCCATCCACTTTTCCTCCTTTTCCACATCATCTAATATTGATGAGAACATCCAGCTCTTCCTCTCTCTGCATCTTGCTGACTTTTCTAGGTCATGGAGATTTTGAAGGATGATTTGGAAGAAATAAAGCCAGCAAAAGATGAGGATGGTCATCATCAAGACCTGGCCCCCCTAATGGGTGCAGACTGGATGGTATTGGTTGGCACGCTGGGACTGGAATAATGAAGGCTTTCATCTTATTGGTTTTGAATTACATTTTTAGTTGACGTAGGAATAAATAGAACTGAAGCAGCATAAGTCTCCCTGCACCCTCCTTGCACTGTCCTTGAACTCTCCCTAGGGGGCACATGAGAGGCTGGGGGGCTCATGAGAGGCTGGGGGGCACATGAGAGGCTGGGGGCTCATGAGAGGCTGGGGGGCACATGAGAGGCTGGGGACACATGAAGGCTGGGGGCTCATGGGAGGCTGGGGGCACATGAGAGGCTGAGGGGCACATGAGAGGCTGGGGGCACGTGAAGGCTGGGGGTTCATGAGGGGCACATGAGAGGCTGAGGTGCACATGAAGGCTGGGGAGCTCATGAGGGGCACATGAGAGGCTGAGGGGCACATGAGAGGATGAGGGGCACATCAGAGGCTGAGGGGCACATGAGAGGCTGAAGGGCACATGAGAGGCTGAAGGGCACATGAGAGGCTGGGGGGGCACATGAGAGGCTGGGGGGGGGCACATGAGTGGCCGAGGGGCACATGAGAGGCCGAGGGGCAATGAGAGGCTGAGGGGCACATGAGAGGCTGAAGGGCACATGAGATGCTGGGGGCACATGAGAGGCTGGGGGCACATGAGAGGCTGAGGGCACATGAAGCTGGGGGCACATGAGAGGCTGGGGGCACATGAGAGGCTGGGGGCTCATGAGAGGCTGGGGGTGCATGAGAGGCTGGGGGCACATGAGAGGCTAATGGGCACATGAGAGGCTGGGGGCACATGAGAGGCTGGGGGCACATGAGAGGCCGTGGGGGCACATAAGTGCCTGAGGGGCACATGAGAGGCTGGGGAGCTGATGAGAGGCTGTGGGGCACATGAGAGGCTGGGGGCACATGAGAGGCTGAGGGGCACATGAGAGGCTGGGGTGCACATGAGAGGCTGAAGGGCACATGAGAGGCTGGGGGGCACATGAGAGGCTGAAGGGCACATGAGAGGCTGGGGGCACATGAGAGGCTGGAGGGCACATGAGAGGCTGTGGGGCACATGAGAGGCTGGGGGCACATGAGAGGCTGAGGGGCACATTAGAGGCTGGGGGCACATGAGAGGCTGAAGGGGACATGAGAGGCTGAGGGGCACATGAGAGGCTGGGGCACATGAGAGGCTGGGGGCACATGAGAGGCTGGGGGCACATGAGAGGCTGAGGGGCACATGAGAGGCTGGGGTACACATGAGAGGCTGAAGGACACATGAGAGGCTGGGGCACATGAGAGGCTGAGGGGCACATGAGAGGCTGAGGGCACATGAGAGGCTGGGGGCACATGAGAGGCTGAAGGGCACATGAGAGGCTGGGGGCACATGAGAGGCTGGGTTGCACATGAGAGGCTGAGGGGCACATGAGAGGCTGAAGGGCACATGAGAGGCTGAGGGGCACATGAGAGGCTGGGGGGCACATGAGAGGCTGGGGGGCACATGAGAGGCTGGGGGCACATGAGATGCTGGGGGCACATGAGAGGTTGGGGGCACATGAGAGGCTGAGGGGCACATGAGAGGCTGGGGGGCACATGAGAGGCTAGGGGGCACATGAAGGCTGGGGGGCTCATGAGAGGCTGGGGGGGCACATGAGAGGCTTGGGGGCTGTTCTGTTCTTTGGACTTTTGGTTGGTCAGTGGTCACAAAATAAATGTGTCATTTATTCCATTGTTATAATTGGTATCGGCGAGTACTTCAATAAAAGTATCGGTACTTGTACTCGGTCTTAAAAAAATGGTATCGGGACATCCCTGCTATAAATACAGCCGTTATATTGTGCGCATTGAATGCAAAGTAATTTGCGTCTGTTGCACATTAACATAACCCAGAAGACTGGAATTATCCTATAAATAAATATCCTTAATAGAAAAGACAAATTCTATAGTATTAAATGGTAAAACACTTGGTAACACTGACATGGAAAAGGATCTAGGAATTTTAATAAACAGCAAATTAAGCTGCAAAAACCAGTGTCAGGCAGCTGCTGCCAAGGCCAATAAGATAATGGGTTGCATCAAAAGGGGCATAGACGGCGGTGATGAGAACATAGTCCTACCACTTTACAAATCACTGGTCAGACCACACATGGAGGACTGTGTACAGTTCTGGGCTCCTGTGAACAAGACAGACATAGCAGAGCTGGAGAGGGTTCAGAGGAGGGCAACTAAAGTAATAACTGTAATGAGGGATCTACAGGACCCTGAAAGGTTATCAAAATTAGGGTTATTCACTTTAGAAAAAAGACGACTGAGGGGAGATCTAATAACTATGTATAAATATATCAGGGGTCAGTACAGAGATCTCTCCCATCACCTATTTATCCCCAGGACTGTGACTGTGACGAGGGGACATCCTCTGCGTCTGGAGGAAAGAAGGTTTCTACACAAACATAGAAGAGGATTCTTCACTGTAAGAGCAGTGAGACTATGGAACTCTTTACTGTAAGAGCAGTGAGACTATGGAGTCTTTACTGTAAGAGCAGTGAGACTATGGACTCTTTACTGTAAGAGCAGTGAGACTATGGACTCTATACTGTAAGAGCAGTGAGACTATGGACTCTTTACTGTAAGAGCAGTGAGACTATGGACTCTTTACTGTAAGAGCAGTGAGACTATGGACTATTTACTGTAAGAGCAGTGAGACTATGGACTCTTTACTGTAAGAGCAGTGAGACTATGGACTCTTTACTGTAAGAGCAGTGAGACTATGGACCCTTTACTGTAAGAGCAGTGAGACTATGGACTCTATACTGTAAGAGCAGTGAGACTATGGACTCTATACTGTAAGAGCAGTGAGACTATGGACTCTTTACTGTAAGAGCAGTGAGACTATGGACTCTATACTGTAAGAGCAGTGAGACTATGGACTCTTTACTGTAAGAGCAGTGAGACTATGGACTCTTTACTGTAAGAGCAGTGAGACTATGGACTCTTTACTGTAAGAGCAGTGAGACTATGGACTCTTTACTGTAAGAGCAGTGAGACTATGGACTCTATACTGTAAGAGCAGTGAGACTATGGAGCTCTCTGCCTGAGGAGGTGGTGATGGTGAGTACAATAAAGGAATTCAGGAGGGGACTGGATTTATTTCTGGAGTGTAATAATATTACAGGCTATAGCTACTAGAGAGGGTCGTTGATCCAGGGAGTTATTCTGATGCCTGATTGGAGTCGGGAAGGAATTTTTTTCCCCTTAAGTGAGGAAAATTGGCTTCTGCCTCACAGGGGTTTTTTGCCTTCCTCTGGATCAACTTGTAGGAAACAGGCCGAACTGGATGGACGGAGGGCTTTTTTCGGTCTTATATACTATGTTACTATGTTACTATAGAAGAATTGCCGGGGTGGAGGGCATGAGGATGCCGATGCCTTGCACCTCTTGGTTGCTAAAGAAACAAAGGACGCTATCTCGGCAGCGCTGTGAATGAGAAAACCGGACAGACGAGCTCCAGAGCATCGCCCCTTGTCAGAGCTGCACAGGGGGCCTGTCGGCTGTCTCTTTGAGGCTCAGATGTTAATCAGTCTTTGTAAAAAGCCTTTGTTCTGCTGGTTTCACGTTACACACTACAGTAGTTCAAAGTACAGTATGAACTACAACCTTTGTTTTAGTTTATTTCCTTGGAGAACATTAGATGGAGAATGTGGGGGTTGGCCGCGCAAATTATACTGCAGCCCATTTTGTAAAATATAAAAATATATAATGTATATGTAGGTATAATATATATATACAGTACCACCATTTGTATTAATGAAAAGTTGTACTGTCCTACTGTACTACAAGGAACATGAATTTTGGCAATTCAAGCGCTACAGTTTATACAGTACGCACAGTATTTTAAGTATAGTCTTAGGCACTCTCGTCATTTATGCATCCAGAGAGCAAAATAGTGATTTAATATAATAATGTACCTTATTCCTATAATACACTTGAATAAAAATGCATGCAACAATCCATATAACACATTGAATAAAATAAAATAAAATATGCAGTAGCAGTCAATGTTTAAAAGCATACTCTTTTTTGACCACTAGATGGAGAACTGTTACACAAACTTTATAATCTTGTTTTTGAGATACCGAACACCAGATGTGTTCCTCAGCTTACACGTGTTGCCGGTGTTCCGTTATTTTTCCCTACCCGTGAACTTTTTATACCCTCGCCATTTTCGGTTCTGGCGCAGCCGCACCGGAAGTGACGTTTGCCGGTGTGGAAGGAGGTGTGTCACGCCGCTCGCTTACTGAGTGGCTGAGTAGGAGTCGGCGCAGTCGAGCGCGGCTAACTGTGAACGCGCCTAGGGTAGGGAAAACTCACGGCCAATTGCGCATGCGCCTGAGGGTGGTGAAAACTTACTGGGCTGTAAGTTTTCACTACCCTCGGCGCATGCGCAATTGGCCGTGATTTTTCCCCACCCTAGGCACTAGAATAGACAAGATCCAGCGAGCGTTAGCCGCGCGTGTGCACTGGGCTGTAAGTTTTCACTACCCTCGGGCGCATGCGAAATTGGCCGTGAGTTTTCCCTACACTAGGAGCATTCAGTTAGCCTCGCTCGCCTGCGCAGACTCCTACTCAGCCACTCAGTAAGCGAGCGGCGTGATACACCTCCTTCCACACCCGCAAACATCACTTCCGGTGCGGGTGCGTCAGAAACGGAAATGGCGAGGGTACGGAAAGTTCACGGGTAGGGAAAAATAACGGAACACCAGTAAGTGTTTGTTCGTGGTTATTCTGGATAGCTGGATGTTTGCAAATCCTAATGTAAGTTAATAGAGTTTGTTATTTAAACACACATAGTGGAAAGACACACGGACCTCAGTGTCAGTCCCACGGACCTTGTGTCAGTCCCACGGACCTCAGTGTCAGTCCCACGGACCTCAGTGTCAGTTCCACGGACCTCATTGTCAGTCCCACGGACCTGTGTCAGTCCCACTATTGTTCACACTTTTATGGAGATATGTTAAGTCTCAACAGTTCAATCAGATGCACTTGATGTTCAAGCCGTCGGCTCCCGTGGCATCCCACTTGCCTGACTGCTGCTAATTACAAGGTACCTTGTGTTGCCCGTGGTTGCTGGATTCCCATGCCGACTAGGTTTTGTCTCTCACATCGCTTCCCTCTGCCGTAGCGTCGTACAGCGTGTCCCAAGGTCTCTAGGTATCAAGACTCTTTGGGAATAGATGATTCCTCAAGTCCTCTATAATATCAGTGCAGGAGAAAATGTGACGCGTTTCGAAGTGTCACTCAGTGGTTGCCTGCTCTCCTTTGCTCCCATCCTTTTATATCCGATTAATGAGCCTATTGTTTGAATGAGAAGGCGTAGTGGATCCCAATTCCACTCCAGGTTTTTCTGATAACAGTGGTTCGGTGCCACCTGTGGTCATTTTTTCCAAAAAACATATATGTTAGTTTTCAAATTGCTCTTATATAGCTCCCCATACTCGGTGAAGAATCTTCTCTGGCATTAAGCAGTAAAATGTCAAAAAACATGTGTCCAATCATCTCAGCTGAACAACTGCCCAAAAAGGCATCCATAGCTCCAAAAAACGCACATGCGTTTTTCCCCATAATTGTTTTTGGTGCGTTTTTGATTGGATCGACAATAAGAGAACTAATATGTTATCTCGGGGGTACAATCACATCTAATTTCTCTAATACAATACTATATTGGTTCTACATGCGGTTCCTAATACATTATTAACTGGTACATATTCTTGTATTGACCTAAAGGTCGTGCTGTGGTTGTTCTAAGCCCATAATATAGTGTCCTTCTTCATAAAACAGTTCTTGTACGGTTTTTATGATTAATAGTACGTTTCTGATGTATTTTGTATTGTATTATCAGCGCCTCAATAACTATATGTAGAACATGTTATCTTCAATGATATTCCATGACTTATGTGAAAAGACAACGCTTTTCTTTTTCAGAACTGGATTTTCCTAAACTGTTCTATGCGAGTTATAAAATATTGTCAGGTTCTGCTTGTTTTCGTCCTAAAAACGCAGTATCATGCGTTTAGTATAGTAAGTGTATCATGCGTTGTTAGTGCGTTTTTCTGTATAAGGTGCATTTTTGTAAATTTCAACTGTTTTCTCTTTGATTAGCTCAAAAACTCTTAAAATTATATCCTATCACAGGCATCCTCAAACTGTGGCCCTCCAGATGTTGTAAAACTACAACTCCCACAATGCCCTGCTGTAGGCGGATACCTGTAGGCTGTTTGGGCATGCTGGGAGTTGTAGTTTTGCAACAGCTGGAGGGCCGCAGTTTGAGGATGCCTGTCCTATCAGGTAAAACAACCAAAAATATCTCTAAAAAACCTGGATTGAGAAACTGTTTATTATAACATAATTGGATGGTCGGGAACTCTTCAAAAGGAAGTAAATTTTCCAAATAGTTCTGATGAATGATGGACAGAGATCCCCAACCAAGGGGAGATCGGAGTGTTGATTTCTCATCGGCTGAGGACATCCACCCACTATAGAAAGCCAAAAAGTTCCAGTTGGGCATTAAGGCCCCCGGTAATAGGGTATTAAACTCGAATATTCTTTTAGACTCTGTTCTTGACATGGCTTTAATGTGGTCGCCTCCTCTCCAATGTTTTTTCTAAGGCCATAAATTTAAGGCCTCTCGGATCTTGATTGTGGACTTTCTTAAAGTGATCTGATAGTGAATGATTTTCATATCCTTTCTTTATATTAGCAATACGCTCTGCAACCCTCTTTTTGAGTGTTCGTTTGCTGTGCCCTATATACTGTTTCTTACAAGGACATTCAATGATGTAAAGCACCCAACTCCACCTCCACCAGCAGGTGAGCCGCCAACGACACAGTTTGTGGGCCACGTACAGTATTTTATTACTGTCTACTGCACTATAATTATTACATTTAAATATCTATACCATATCATATGCAATATAAATGTGGAGCCCCAGTATTGGGTCTACAACACAATGAAAGCCAGATATCCCTCAAAGGAAGGAAAACCGAGCAAAGGGGTGTCTCCATTACAGAGATCACCAAATCCACCATATTAAGTGGCCCCTATGTCAAGATCCCGCTTTTTTACAAGCTTTAAGGATGCGACGGGGAAAACCTAAGCCAGTTATCCATCCACAGACAGCTGTTTCGGGGTGTTGCCCCTCAACAGTGTGGAGTAGTATATTATAGCCTAAACTTTGCTTAATTGATTTAAAAGCTCAAGTAGCAAATATTGTCCAGATCTACAATGTCCTACAGATAACTGGTAGGACTAATTGTTTATTATGATCGGCTAATTGTTTATTGTTTGATACTGTACATGGAGTGATCTGTATAACATCAGCGATGTGTCTCTTATGGTGGGTTCATAATAGTATGTACAGGGTGGTGCACTCACCCCTCCAGTGAAGATGCTGGATGTTAGATGCGGAGGTTCTTATCTTGCTATGAGAAAAAGTTATCAACAAATAGGTATGAACGCCTCCTTCCGCTCTTGCATACAGGACTAAACGTTTATTTATACATTAAAATATTTCAGCCTGGGGGCTCACTTCCCTTCTCCGCTATGTATAAGGTGCTCTGGTTATATGATTCATCCCCTTATATATATATATAAAATCAAATTAATTCACAACTGTAGTCAGGCACACTTCAATTGCAGATATATTTCTGCTTAATCCATATCTCATACAGTATGTATAGATATATAGATATCCCAGCCACAGCTCCGCAACATTCAACAATTCAACACCAAAAACACAAAAAGCAACATGCTGAAAGTATAAAAATTACGTCAAAACTTTATTAGTCAATTTGATACAATTAAATACATATAAAAGGAGGTGACAGAAGACAAGACGCCACCCTGGGTCCCAGTCACATTAACATTGTAAACATCACTTGGCTATCAGATTAGTTAGAATGCAACCTGCATTATAGGCTCCTATATGTACTGTCGTGTTTACATCTGCTGCTGTATAACATAAGCAAATATGTAATAAAGTTGGCCTATAACAAAACCTAATCACAATCAAAGAATACACAGGACAATTCAGTACCTAAAGCAAAACCCGCTTATATTACTTCCAAAATCTGTATTTAGAGTCCACTGATGACATGTAAAGTGCATGCTCCTAATGGGGGCCCTAATGCACAACAGAGGACTAGACAAAATAAACATCAGGTGCAAACTAAGCCAAGATACATTAGAGACTCACCTAAGTGCCCAACCGACCAGGAGACCAGGATGGCGTCACCCTGGTCGGTTAGGGCCCCCATTAGGAGCATGCACTTTACATGTCATCAGTGGACTCTAAATACAAATACAGATAGATATGAGAGATAGATAGATAGGAGATAGATAGATAGATAGATAGATAGATAGATATGAGATAGATAGATAGATAGATAGATAGATAGATATGAGATAGATAGATAGATAGATAGATATGAGATAGATAGATATGAGATAGATAGATAAATATGAGAGAGAGAGATAGATAGATAGATAGATAGATAGATAGAGTAGATAGATAGATAGGAGATAGATAGATAGATAGATAGATAGATAGATATGAGATAGATAGATAAATATGAGATAGATAGATAGATAGATAGATAGAGTAGATAGATAAATAGATAGATAGATAGTCCCTTAGTCCTTATCCAGTCTGTTAATGTAGATTTTTCTATGTGACTGGTAGAATTATAAAAACCTACTGTAAATCAATAAACTATTCTCACTAAAGTACATCTGGAAGATCAGATTGCTGCAATATGTGTCAGGATGAATAAGGAGTTTAAACAGGTCCGGAACCCAACAAAGAAGAAAGGGGATGAAAGGGTTAATAGGCAGTATGACAGCAGGTCAGGGGGACGCTCCAGAACACCCAGGATCAATAAAAAAAATTTTAAAAAAAAATGAGCAGCATCCCTGCTGTCTAACAAAATTGGACTGCCATTTTCTTTTCTGGCTGATCCTTTAATACCAGGAGGTATGTTTTCATTGGTTCTACAAGCCACGAGCCCTCCCCTGCCCATTCACATTAAAAAATAGGTTTCAGTCACAGAATACAGCATACGGTAGTCAGCCAATCAGGAAAAAGCTCCCACAGTCATAAGAGGTTAATTGCCTTGTTAACAAATATGATACTTTGTTTTGACAACCTGTCATCACCAATTAACCATTCAAGCTCAATAGAATGGCCTATATAGCTACGTAAAAAGTGTAAAGAACACAGAATTAAATAGATACATACAAATATATATTTACAGATTGTATATCTATCTATCTCTATATATATATACAGATGTAGCAGGGGTAAGACTCCAACCCTTAACTCAAATTTCATTATCTCATTGCGTTATATCTTGAAACAAAAGCCACTGAGAAGCAATTGCTTAACCAGTTTAGTTAACTATAGTTTAGTTAACACATCTCAGAAAGCAGGAGTCTTAAAGGGAACCTGTCATCAACTTTATGCTGATCTCACTCAGGGCAGCATAAAATAGTGACAGAAATGCTGATTTCAGCCGTGTGTCGCTCATGAGCTAAAAGTAAGTGGTTGCCAAGAACCAGCATTATAATCATTGCAGCCCGGGCCTTGAAAAGAGTCAAATCTACTGGAGAAGAGTCCTGGTTATTATAATCTCCTGCTCTCACCCATCTGCTGATGATTGGCAGTTCTCTCCTAGAGAGAAAGGGAGAAAACTAGGTAGAAGACTGTCAGTCATCAGCGGGTGGGGGGAGAGCAGGAATTCATGAATAACCAGGACTCTTCTCAGGTGGCCGTGACTCTCTTCCAGGCCCAGTCTGCAATGATTGTGATGTTGGTTCTTGGCAACCACTTACTTTTAACTTTTAAGTGACAGACTGCTGAAATCAACTTACCTGTCTGTACCTTATACTGCCGTTAGTATGGGCAGCATAGAGTTGATGACAGGTTCCCTTTAACCCTGCTACATCCGTATATATATATATACAGTAAATCTTGTACATATGGGTCAGAAGGACTACTAAGCCAATACTTTCTGTTGTCGTTTTGATGGTGCTGATGTGATGTAATTTTTTTGTCTTTTTCTCTATTCCCTCTGATCCCTGACCGTCTCACACCTTTTCTCTTTTCCCGTGTGGGATATCTGAGCCTCAAAGAGACAGCCGACAGGCCCCCTGTGCAGCTCTGACAAGCCGCGATGCTCTGGAGCTCGACTGTCCGGTTTTCTCATTCACAGCGCGGCCGAGATAGCGTCCTTTGTTTCTTTAGCAACCAAGAGGAGCAAGGCACCGGCATCCTCATGTACTCCACTCCCGGCAATTCTTCTATAGAATTTGTCTTTTCTATTAATGATATTTATTTATAGGATGATTCCAGCCCTCTGGGTTATGTTAATGTGCAATAGACGCAAATGACTTTATATTCAGGTCGCACAATATAGCGGCTGTATTTATAGATGTACATATAGGTACCCGGTGTGACAGACGTAATACCATATTATTCAGAACTGAACACACAGTGAGAACAAGATGGTTTAGACCTATCTATCTATCTATTTATCTGTCTATCTATCTATCTATCTATCTATCTATCTATCTATCTATCTGTACACCGCCCGGAACTAAATACTGTTAATTGGCCTTGTACCATGATAGGTCAAAGGGAATTCATTGATCTACTTAGCCCTTGACTTCATGGACTAGACATGGCTATGACTCTTCATGATGTATGTAGAAATGGTGCAGCACTCTGGTCTGCTAGTATGTAGGTGCGTGTTGTCGTTATTCATAAGGCAACCTTCACAACAAAGTGCGACATTTCGGTCAGAGAGGACCTTCTTCAAACACTGTGAAAATAGTTTGAAACAATACAGAATATTGGAGTGACATCAAGTTTGAACATCATGTGACAAAACAATATGAACGCATCACAATCCAGTTAAGGATGCTTCACTGTCTCAACTTCAGCTTTTCATCAAAGTATGCATATATTGGCTGCATATCAAATATATAGAAAATATATAGAAAAACGCCTGGATCCGAGTAGCACCGAAATCCCGAACATTAGAGGACGTCATAGTGGGACCGGTCTGTGGAATAGGAACAGGTATATTCATCCTGATACTTCTTGCCTATGAAAAGTGAACACAGTTAAGGGTCCAGAGGGAGAAGATTACAACCTGTCTGTGAAATAAAGCTGTCTAAAGGGTAGAGCTACCGGGAGGTAGGTAGATCTAGCGTTAGTGCTTCATAGGTACAGAACATAAATATATGGTTGAAATGCAGGTGTATAATTGCTAGAATAAGGTGATGGAACCGGGTGCCCCCATTTGGGACAAAGCTTACCAAGTTGCCAGAAGGATAGGTGAGAAGTAGAGAATATAGGTGCGGCAGGCTGTAGAGTGGTGTGTCTACACCTAAGTATATGATGCTACTGGAAGGGAGCGGGCGACTGACTTAAAAAGCCCGGGTACCTGAAGTAATCAATGGGGCGGAAGTAGAATATAGTAAGCAGTAGGGCACTCTCGAAAAGTAAAACAACAAGCCGCAAGAATAAAACAGGTAAAAAGATAGACTGATGTGCGTAGGGAAACGGCCCGATTACCTTAAAGGTTCTAGTGTCGGGCCGGAGAAGGCAGCAGAAGGAGAAGCGCATCGGTTGCATTCCACAGTGGAAAACAGCCGGAAGAAGATGGAGGCAATGCTAGATTCAGAGCGTCCACTGCGCATTCCTCGGGCGGTGCGTTCCAGAAGTGGCTTTTGGCTCAATGGCTTTTGTTTCAAGATAACGCGATGAGATAATGACATTTGTGTTAAGGGTTGGAGTCTTACCCCTGCTACATCTGTATATAGTGATGATTGAGCACCAAAGTATTCGGGTGTTCGGCCCGAACACATTCCTATATTCGTGTGCTCGGCCGAGCACCGAGTATAATGGGAGACAACCAGGCACCCCCTGCACTGAAGAGGGGAGTGTGCCTGGTCTATTGGAAAAGTTCTGAAAGTGACAGAAACACCACCGAAAGGGATCAAGAAAAGAATAGGGATGATGTCTGGATGCATCTTGGACTCCCAGGTCACTGCTGGGAACGATGTTGTCCGAGTTGTACGCCACTTTTACAGACTGACCCCCCCCCCAAAAAAAAATAATAATCTTTTTTTAAGGAAAAAATGTTAGCAAACAAAGTAGTGGGACTATGCTCTAAGACTATGACTATGGGACTATGACTATGGGACAATACACCCTTTATTACACACAAAGGAGGGCATCATACAGACCCTTGAAAAATTATGATTGATGGCCTGCTGGTGACCCTCAAAAACATTTGGAGCAAGGGTGTGCTGATCTGACCTTCTAAAACATTATGGTTGAGGGCCTGCTGCTGGCGTGGTCCTGTAAAACCTAGTGTAGTTTGAAGGCCTAGCTGGTGAGCTGACCACTCACAGACCATTATGGTTGAGGACCTGCTGGTGAGCTGACCCTCTAAAACATTATGGTTGAGGGCCTGCTGGTGAGCTGACCCTCTAAAACATTATGGTTGAGGGCCTGCTGGTGAGTTGACCTTCTAAACATTATAGGTGAGGGCCTGCTGGTGAGCTGGCCCTCTAAAACATTATAGGTTGACGGCCTGCTGGTGAACTGACCCTCTAAAACATTATAGGTGAGGGCCTGCTGGTGAGCTGACCCTGTAAAATATTATAGGTGAGGGCCTGCTGGTGAGCTGACCCTGTAAAATATGATGGCCGAGGGCCTGCTGGTGAGCTGACCCTCTTTAAAAATTGTAGTGGAGGGAATATATACAATCTGGATGAGGAGGAGGAGGAGTAGAAAACAAGAGTCAACCATATACGCATTGCCAGTGGACAACCGGATATGCTTATCAGTTATAATGCCACCAGCAGCAGTGAATACACGCTTAGACAATACGCTGGCAGCAGGGCAGGCCAGGACCTCAAGGCGTAGAGTGCAAGTTCGTGCCATGTGTCCAGCTTGGACACCCAGTAGTTGTAAGGCACTGAGGGATCATTTAGGATGCTGACACGGTTGTAGCGGGGGTCAAGAAGGGTGAACACCCAGTAATCTGTGTTATCTAAACTGCATATAACGCGAGAGTCGCGGGAAAGGCAGCCTAACATGAAGTCAGCCATGAGTGCCAGAGTACCAACAGGCAAGACGGCAATGTCGACATCAGGATAACTCTCTATCTCCTCATCCTCATCCTCCTCCTCCTCTTCTGCCCATCCATGCTGAACAGATGGAATTAAAGTTCCATGGGTACTACCCTCTGTAGCAGAGGCAACTGTCTCCAGCTCCTCCTCCTCTTTATGGCCCAATTCACGCTGAGAAGACGAACTGTGGGTGGTCTGGCTATCACCCTGTGTAATGTTCTCCCCCATTTTCTCGTCTGCCACATTCAGAGTGTCCTCCTTAATTTTGAGCAGCAATCGTGTGAGTAGACACAGCAGTGGGATGGTTACGCTGATAATAGCGTTATCGCCACTAATCATCTGTGTGGATTCATCAGGTCATCAAGTTTTTTAAAATCTCATAGAAGTCTGACATCAATGCCCACTCTTTGCTTGTGAATAGTGGCAGTTCACTAAAAAGGCAATGACCATGTTGCAGCTGGTATTCCACAACTGCCCTCTGCTGCTCACAAAGCCTGGCCAACATGTAGAACGCAGAGTTCCAGCGCGTGCTCATGTCGCACAACAGTCAGTTAGCTGGAAGCTGCAATCGCTGCTGAAGCGTTGACAGACCGGCTGAAGCTGTGGATTAGAGATGAGCGAACTTTGAAAAAAAGTCCGTTGTTCGGCGTTTGGGTGGTGGTAAGTCGGGCATCCCGTTATGGATTCCACTATAGCGGCATAGGGAATCCATAAGGGGCGGCTGCCACCAACCCGAACTGTTGAACATCGGAAGGACCTTTGGTGACGTCACCGTCATGTGATCAGTGCAGGGGGCTGGATTTGATCCCGTGCTGAGCCACGCCCCCTGCACTGATCACATGACGGTGACGTCACCCCAGGTCCTTCCGATGTTCAACAGTTCGGGTTGGTGGCAGCCGCCCCTTATGGATTCCCTATGCCGCTATAGTGGAATCCATAGCGGATGCCGACTTACACCACCAGGCTGCCGGACTTTCAAAGTTCGCTCATCTCTACTGTGGATGACTTGCGGAAATGGGCACACACGCGGCGTGCCTTCACTAGTAGCTCTGCCAAACTGGGGTAGGTTTTGATAAACCGCTGAACCACTAAGTTTAAGATGTGGGCTAGGCATGGGATGTGTGTAAGGTTGCTGAGCTCCAAAGCCACCACCAAGTTACGGACATTGGTACGACTCACTCCCGGCCTCCACAACATTCACCCAGTGTGCGGTGAAGGAAATGTAGCGTCCCTGGCCACCAGCACTTGTCCATGTGTCCGTGTTGAAGTGGACCTTCCCAGTAAGTGCGTTGGTAAGGGCACGGGTGATGTTGTGGGACACATGCTGGTGTAAGGCGGGCACGCCCCACCGTGAAAAATAGTGGTGGCTGGGGACTGCGTACCGAGGGATAGCCACCGACATCAAGCTGCGGAAGGCCTCAGTGTCCATAAGCCTAAAGGGCAACATTTCAAGCGCCAGTAATTTTGAAAGTTGCGCATTTAGTGCTATTGCCTGTGGGTGGGTGGGTATTTGCGCTTGCGTTCGAATGCCTGTGTTATCGACATTTGGACGCTGCGCTGGGACAGGGAAGTGGATGTTGTTGCTGAGGGTTCATGCGAAGGTCCAGGTGCAGGGTGAGGGCATCCAGGCCTGCACCTTTGACGAGGATTGGCCAGCAGTGCGTAACACAGGGAAGAGGAGGCAGTGGTGTCATACAGACCCAGATTGTGAAGCCAGGCGTTCAGCCCACTTATTTGGGTGCTTGGATCTCATGTGGCAGATCATGCTTGTGGTGGTGAGGTTGCTAGTGTTCACTTCCCGGCTCATTTTGGTATGGCACAGATTGCAAACTACAACTCTTTTGTCGTCTGCACTTTCCTCAAAAAAGCGCCATACTGCGGAACACCTACCCCTTGGCAAGGTAGATTTACGCATGGGGGTGCTCGGTGTAACAGTTGCGGCCCTGTTTGGTGTGGGCCGACTTCTCTCTTTTGCAACTCTACTGCCTCTTCCAGACTGTTGCGGTGCTACGGATCCCTCCCCCTCTGTTCTGCTGTCCTAGTTCAGCTTTTCACCTTCCCATGTTGGGTCAGTGACCTCATCGTCCACCACCTCCTCTTCCACTTCCTCACTCTGCTCATCCTCCTGACTTGACCTAACCACAACCTCCGTGATTGACAACTGTGTCTCATCATCATCCACCTTGTGAACGAATGATTGCCGCTCACCATCGTCATCTTCTTGAGACTGTGAAGGCTAAAGAGGTTGGGAATCAGGGCACAATATCTCAGGTACCTCTTCAAGCGTGCTTGGCGAGAGAGCCAAACCAAGTACTGACGATGAAAAGAGGTCATGTGAATATCTGAGTGTGGGATGACTTGTTTGGCCAGACTCGACATGGTGAGAGGAAGGAGGATCAGAGTGAGGATTCGGTTGACTAGACTCTTGGCTACAGAGACTGGACTTAGTGGAAGAGAGGATGGTACTTAACCGACTGGAAGCATTATCTTCAGCAATCCAACGACCACCTGTTCGCACTGGTCCGACTTGGACAGTGTTGTCCTGCACCGCCCACCTGAGTTGGCCATGAAGAGGTGGATTTTTTTGCTTTTTCTATTGCACTGGCAGCAGGCACAGTTTCATTGCGCCCAGGGCCACGGCCTCTGCTTGCACCATCAGCATCACGCCCACTTCCCCGTCCCTTAGTGCTCGCCTTCTTCATATTAATGGTTTTGTCTGTAGAAGTGGCGCAGATCGTTTTACTGTCCGCTAAAGACACAGATTATTATGGTGGGCCACTTAATATGGTGGATTTGGTGATCTCTGTGATGGAGACACCCCTTTGCACTGGTTTTCCTTCCTTTGAGGGATATCTGGCTTTCATTGTGTTGTAGACCCAATATTGGGGCTCCACATTTATTTTCCAAACAATGGAGCGAAAGAGGAAGTCCCCCCTACCCACCCACGAGCCCTGGGCCTGAAAGCCAGCATTTCAAAATTCCTGGCCTTTGAAATGTCATTCCGTCTGGTGGAGACGGAGAGTTTTAAACAGCTGATGGCCTTGGCTGTCCCACAGTTCGTGGTTCCCAGCCACCACTACTTTTCCAGGTGAACCATCCCTTACCTGCACAACCAAGTGGCGGACAAAATTAGGTGTGCACTGCACAACGCTATCTGTGGCAAGGTCCACATAACCACCGATACGTGGACCAGTAAACACAGGCAGGGACGTTATATCTCCCTAACTGCACACTGGGTAAATGCAGTGGCTGCTGGGCCTGAGGCTAATCTCCAATCGCTGTAATCCACCAGAAAACGCGATGACCAATCCGCGTGTGTATTGTTCAGTCCTGGTAAATACTCCGCCACCACCCTGATATCCCTGTCCAGGCAGAACTCCCAGAAGTCCTTGGCCAACTGAGACAAGGCCGACGAACGTGTACCGCCCATGGCGTTGACATAACGGACCGCCGACACATTGTCCATCCGAAGTCTGATGCACGCCCTGGCCATGCCCTTCGCAAAACTGCGAATCGCAAAGGAGCCGGCCAAGAGTTCCAGCGAGTTGATGTGAAGGGTGGACTCCGCAGCCGACCAACGGCCTCCCGTGGTAACGCCATTGCAATGGGCACCCCAACCCGAGAGGCTGGCGTCCGACTCTATAGTGAAGTCCGGGTAGGGTCCAAAAATCGCCTTGCCATTCCAGGCTTCCAGGTTGCGAATCCACCACGTCATCTCGTCCCTGGTTTCCCTGTCCAGAGTAATCAGGTCTTCGTACGTGGCCCTGGCTTGAAGATGAGCAATTTTCAGGCGTTGGAGGGCCCGATAGTGTAACGGGACCGCCTGGATGGAGGATGAGAGGAGGTCTATGACACGAGCCAGTTGACGTAGAGGAACCTGCGGGAGAGAAAGAGTCTTGCGGAGCTCCTTGCGAACCGATCTGACCTTGGCCGAAGGAAGGCTCAGGGTCTCCGTGGAAGAGTTGATTAGAAACCCCAGAAACTCCATAGAATGGGACGGGATGAGGCACGATTTCTCCAGGTTCAGAAGAAATCCCAGGCGGGACAGAAGCTGCATCGTTGTCGATAAGTGGTCCAGAAGAAGGCCGCGGTCCTGAGCCATGAGGAGGATATCGTCCAGATAAATGATCATGCGAATCCCCTGCTGCGAAGGAAGGCGACGACCGGGCGCATCAGCTTGGTGAAGCACCAAGGAGCTGATGATAGGCCGAAGGGGAGACAGGTAAATCTCCATGTCTCCCGCTCCAGACGAATTGTAGAAGGTCCCTGGAGGATTCCGCTATCGGAACGGTGAGATACGCGTCCTTCAAGTCTAGTTTGACCATCCAGTCGTTGATGATGAGCATGTCCCTGAGAAGGTGAATGCCCTCCATCTTGAAGTGGCGATAGCGTACATAACGATTTAAGGGGCGGAGATTGATGACTGGGCGAAGCTGGCCGCCTTTTTGGCCACGAGAAACATGTTGCTGACAACCCCGAAAGAAAGGGACGGAGCGCGTTCTATCGCACCCTTTTCGTACAAGGTAAGAAGTTCCAGGTGCAGCAGGCGTAGCTTGTGCACCGGAAGGACGGACTGGTGGGGGCGAGGATTTGAGCCGGAGAGGAGACGAGCTCTATTCGGAATCCCTGCACCGTGGAGAGGACCCAGGGGTCCGATGTAATGGTTGACCAGACATGGGAAAAAGACGAAGTCTTCCCCGACCCAGACACCCGAAGAACACAGAGGGGACTTACCGAGAGGGCGTCGGGTAAAGGAGCCTCTTGGACCTCTGGAGCGCCAGGATTGGCCACGGGAGGGGAAGAAGGATGGCGTCTGTCTGGAATCTTGGAATGAACGGTATGAGAAGGAGCCTCGACTCGAACCTCCTCGAGTCTGAAACGATGCACGGCCGGACAGGCGGCCCTGGAGCTGCCGGCCCTTGCGGAGACCCGTCCGTGGAAGACGCGCTTCATATTGGACTGTGCCTTATCCAGGGCGGTGAAGGCACCCACGTATCGGCCGAGGTCCTTAATAAAGGATTCTCCAAAAAGAAGGCCCTGAGAATCCTTCCCTGCCTCAGTGAGGGCTAAATTAGAGAGCTTAGGCTCGATTTTAAACAGAATTGCCTTTCTTCTCTCAATGGAAAGAGAGGTATTTACATTACCGGTGATACACACCGCTCTCTGAGCCCAGCCACGCAGCTCTTCAGGGTCGACTAGGGAGTTTTGGGCTCTGGCCGTTTCGGCCAATTCAAAGATCTTGGTCAAAGGACCTAAGATGTCCAGGAGTTTATCCTGCACGGCTTTCAAGGCCGACTCAAGGCCCTTCTTGGGGTTCCAGCCCGATTTCGATAAAAATTGGATCATCTTAGGATCCACCACCGGGGTCTCTCCCACTTTATTAGGGATAATGGGCCTAGGGCATTCGGCCCTGAGTTTGCTTCTGGCCTCCTTGGAAAGGGGCTGGCGTACTCGGGCCTCAAGGTATTTAGCCACATGGTCAGATGGAAGCCATTCGGCGGACCTGGGGTGGTGGAGGACGCCCGGATCGAATAGAGCCTCGCCTGACGGATCCAGGATCACAGAGTCAGGTAATTGGGGGTTGTCCCCCGGGGCGGCGATAGGGCTAGCCCGAGTGGGGGAGGGGCCCGGAAGGGTCTCCTCAAAATAGTCTGGGTCGGTCTCCTCAGAGGACATGTCATGAATCTCAGCTTCCTCATCCGTATGGATATCCGATTCAGAATCGGTTTCTTGCTGCGCTCTAGCGCATTTCCATTGCCTCGCTTTTTCTGCCTGGCGGGCACAGGCTCGTTTGTGCGATCTATGCGCGCTCTCAGTGGTGGGACTCAGCGCACCAGTCATGAGGTTTCTGGAGGCACGTGGCTCAATAGGTTGTAGGGCAGGGCACTGGGAGCGCCTAGAGGGGTAACTAAGCAGAATTGGTAATAGCGCTGGACATAGAGCCCATAGCGGCCTGAATGGCGGCCGTGACAGAGCGCTGGATAGATAGGGGTTGTAAAGCAGCGATGTCTGGAGGCCCCTGGTCCAGAGGAGCATCCTCCGGTAGGGGGTCCATGTTGGGTGGATCACAGGGGGCAGTGTCGTGAGACATGGCAAGAATGGAGGGGCCAAGGCAGGGTACTGGGGAGGACAGTAAAAGATGCAGGAAGGGTTAAATAGATATATAGTAGAAAAAACCTGTGGAAAGAGCAAGAACAGCTCACACATGAGCGCAGGGAGGCGGCACAGGGAAGCGGCACTGAAGTGAGGCCGGGCGTTCCGATCAAAGATGGCGCCCGAAGTCTCGCGAGAGTAAGAGAAACTTCGCGATAACACCGCCGGAGCGGCGAGGAATGGATCGCAGAAGAAGCGGGAAGATGGCGCGGGTGGGCGGGGCTAAGGTAGCGCGCGCGGCAGGGAAAGAAGAGAGCCGGCCGCAGGACTGGAGGTCCCGGCAGGGGAAGAAGGAAGCCGGGAACTGAAAAATTGGAGGGAAGGCACCGAGGGAGAAGTCCCAGGGTGGGAGGGGGAGGGAGGAGACAAGGGTAGGCAAGTACCTAGGAAAAACAGTATAATAAAACAAGGAATGAAATAAACCTGTAGGAGAAAAAATATATCTAAAGGGCTACAGGAATAAACCACAATAAGAGCACAAAAGGCACTAATAAGACAATTATAAGCATCCAAAAACAGGACAGCAGAATGGTGTACTTATCTCAGAGGGAGCAGCAAAGAAAGAGGGGAGTTATTACTGTTCAGGACATTTATACTGGGTTAGGGGAGGGCTTGTTACCATGTTACCCTGTGTGGTAAGGTTTTTTCTCTTTGCTGCTAAGTTTTCAGTAAAGAAAGAGAATGCAATAGGAGCCTCCGTGTCATGTAATAAAATCAGAGGGATTCGGGTGTTGATAACTTTCCCTATCGATTTCCCTGTATTACCCCTCTGCCCAGGGACATCCCCTAAAGGTGGAGACTCCCTGTCCTCCTTCCTACCCCTGTTTACCCTTAGCTCTCCCTGTGTTCCAAATTTGAGATTGATAGGTACTCAAAAGCCGTTATATCGCCTCAACGCGTTTCCCCCAGTATATCTGGGTTCATCAGGAGGCCAATGCTCCGATAGTATGATTGATAGTTGTATAAACAGTAAACATATAAGTCATCCAAAAATGCATAGGTGTCTCCCACTGTGGAGTACCAGGCCCTTAATTAAGCTGTAACCACCAGAATGCTTTGATAGGCAGAGACACTGTATGTATTATATATCAAATGTATTTTAAACAATACATATATAGAACCTGATATGGTATAATTGCCACTGGAAGAGGGGTACGATCTCCAATTCAGTCCACAATACACCGCTAGTACAGATTATCCAGGACTCAGTAATGGTGAGGGGTGGTTATTCCCCATCGATATATATATATATATATATATATATATACATGCCACCTGATCCGAGTCTCCACGCTTGTGCTGCTGGTTCAGACCTCCCTCCTCCAGTGCGCACTGGAGGAGGGAAGTCTGAACCAGCACCACAAGCGTGGAGACTCGGATCAGGTGGCATGTATATATATATATCGATGGGGAATGATGCTGTTATCAGCGTTACAATACCACTTCTATGTCTCCTTGAGAAAACGCTTAGGGCGATGATGGAAGAGGAGGTGGCCCAGGAGGAGGAGGATGAGGGGTCATTTCCACGGTTATCAGACCAGTCATTCACAAGTGGCTCAGAGGCCAGGTACACAACTGTCCAGCCAGGGCACAGTTCTGGAGGAGGAGGAAGCGTGTTCACAGCGGGGTGGCACCCAACGCAGCTTATGGGCATCAATGGATTGTGGCTGGGGGGATACAGAGGACACAGACGATACACCTCCCACAGAGGACAGCTTGTCCTTGCATCTGGGCAGCCTGGCACACATGAGCGACTAAATGCTGCAGTGCCTGCGCAACGACAGCAGAGTTGCCCACATTCTTACCAGTGCTGATTACTGGGTGGCCACCCTGCTGGATCCCCGTTACAAGGACAACGTGCCGTCCTTAACTCCGTCACTGGAGCGTGATAGGAAGATGAGCCCGCTAGTAGACGAGCTGCTGATGGCATTTCCACCTGACAGCGGGGGCTCAGTGGAAGCACAAGGCGAAGGCAGAGGAGGAGGAAGAAGTCGCCAACGCAGCCTGGGCACCGCCAGCACCTGAGAAGGCAGGGTTAGCATGACCGAAATGTGGAAAAGATTTGTCAGCACACCACAAGAACCAGCACCACCAGCTGATATGCAACGTCTTAGCAGGAGGCAGCTTTTCAGCAACATGGTGGAGCAGTACGTGTGCCTACACGTACTGACTGATGGTTCTGCCCCATTCAACTTATGGGTCTCCAAATTGGGCACATGGCCTGAACCTGCCCTTTATGAATTGGAGCTGCTGGCCTGCCCTGCGGCCCGTGTATTGTCTGAACGTGTGTTTAGCAAGGCAGTGGGTGTTATCACAGACAAGTGCAGCCGCCTGTCCACAGCCAGTGGATCCCACAGAACTTGTCCGTACCTTGTGCAGAATGGACAAGTATACTAGACGCACCCAGCCTTTGTTATACTCCAGCGCACTTTCTCTTTGCATTCTCTTTTCTATTTCCCAATGTTTTGGGGTCTTCCCCCCAAAAAAATAATAATAATAAAAAAACAACAACAAAAACAGTGTTGGATACCTCCTCCTCCTTCACCGCCGCTTCCACCTACACCACCACATCCACCGCCTCCTCAACCTCCTACAACACTTTGACCTCCGCCTTCTAGTTCATTATTTTTTTTATTTTCTATGTTATTTTAAGTCATTTCCCTATCCACATTTGTTTGCAGGGCAATTGTCCTGCTATTGCCCCCATTTTGCTTCCTTTTGCAGCCCTCTAGCCCTCACTATGACTATTTTACAGCTATTTTAGTGTACCAAAGTAAAGGCCACCATTGACTTCAATGGGGTTCGGGTTCTGGTCAAGTACGGGTCCCGAACCCGGCGAACCCGAACATCCACGGGTCTGCTCATGCCTAATGACGACCTGTGACACACTCAGATCAGGAATGGAATGTCTCATAGATTTATGTTCTTCTACATCTCTTCAACTCCTCAGACGTCTTGGGTTTATCACATTCATGAACTGGATATCAAGTAGAGGACCCTTCTTAGCTACAGTATAATTCTCATGTATAAGGGCTCCAACAAAGTACTGCCACAAAAATGTTTGTTAGTCCTCCACGCCACTATTCAGGGATGTTATATGCAGTCCTGTTATTCTGGGGTGTTATATACAGTCCTGTTATTCTGGGGTGTTATATACAGTCCTGTTATTCTGGGGTGTTATATACAGTCCTGTTATTCTGGGGTGTTATATACAGTCCTGTTATTCTGGGGTGTTATATACAGTCCTGTTATTCTGGGTGTTATATACAGTCCTGTTATTCTGGAGTGTTATATACAGTCCTGTTATCTCTGGGGTGTTATATACAGTCCTGTTATTCTGGGGTGTTATATACAGTCCTGTTATTCTGGGGTGTTATATACAGTCCTGTTATTCTGGGGTGTTATATACAGTCCTGTTATTCTGGGGTGTTATATACAGTCCTGTTATTCTGGGGTGTTATATACAGTCCTGTTATTCTGGGGTGTTATATACAGTCCTGTTATTCTGGGGTGTTATATACAGTCCTGTTATTCTGGGGTGTTATATACAGTCCTGTTATTCTGGGGTGTTATATACAGTCCTGTTATTCTGGGAGTGTTATATACAGTCCTGTTATTCTCGAGGTGTTATATACAGTCCTGTCTCTCTGGGGTGTTATATACAGTCCTGTTATTCTGGGAGTGTTATATACAGTCCTGTTATTCTGGGGTGTTATATACAGTCCTGTCTCTCTGGGGTGTTATATACAGTCCTGTCTCTCTGGGGTGTTATATACAGTCCTGTTACTCTGGGGTGTTATATACAGTCCTGTTATTCTGGGGTGTTATATACAGTCCTGTATCTCTGGGGTGTTATATACAGTCCTGTCTCTCTGGGGTGTTATATACAGTCCTGTCTCTCTGGGGTGTTATATACAGTCCTGTTATCTCTGGGGTGTTATATACAGTCCTGTTATTCTGGGGTGTTATATACAGTCCTGTTATTCTGGGGTGTTATATACAGTCCTGTTATTCTGGGGTGTTATATACAGTCCTGTTATTCTGGGGTGTTATATACAGTCCTGTTATCTCTGGGGTGTTATATACAGTCCTATTATTCTGGGGTGTTATATACAGTCCTGTCTCTTCTGGGGTGTTATATACAGTCCTGTCATTCTGGGGTGTTATATACCGTCCTGTCTCTCTGGGGTGTTATATACAGTCCTGTTATCTCTGGGGTGTTATATACAGTCCTGTTATTCTGGGGTGTTATATACCGTCCCTTCTCTCTGGGGTGTTATATACAGTCCTGTTATTCTGGGGTGTTATATACAGTCCTGTTATTCTGGGGTGTTATATACAGTCCTGTATCTCTGGGGTGTTATATACAGTCCTGTCCCTCTGGGGTGTTATATACAGTCCTGTCCCTCTGGGGTGTTATATACAGTCCTGTCCCTCTGGGGTGTTATATACAGTCCTGTTATTCTGGGGTGTTATATACAGTCCTGTCCCTCTGGGGTGTTATATACAGTCCTGTCTCTCTGGGGTGTTATATACAGTCCTGTCATTCTGGGTTGTTATATACTGTCCTGTCTCTCTGGGGTGTTATATACAGTCCTGTCCCTCTGGGGTGTTATATACAGTCCTGTCCCTCTGGGGTGTTATATACAGTCCTGTCCCTCTGGGGTGTTATATACAGTCCTGTCTCTCTGGGGTGTTATATACAGTCCTGTCTCTCTGGGGTGTTATATACAGTCCTGTTATTCTGGGGTGTTATATACAGTCCTGTCCCTCTGGGGTGTTATATACAGTCCTGTACCCTCTATACTTTCCTGTCCGGTATGTCTTATATTGTAGTCATGGGTGAGGAGTGACTCGGTTGCAGGCAGCGGTCACATAATGGGTGATTGATGCGCATTGTCCGCACTCGTAGCAGTTGTTAGAATACACCCGTGTGTTGTGCTCCGGATTAGTTTACACTCGTTATAGCTTTGCTTGCTTTAGAAGAAAGACGTAATTAAGGAATTTCCTGGTTTTCATGGAAACAATTTTCTACCTACACAAAGTCCTGTATATATAGAGGAGGCGGCGGCGGCGGGTCAGACATCACTGAGCTCACAATGGCAGCGTACACGAGCCTCCTCCTGGTGATCGCCCTCTGTGCCGCCACAGGTAAGACCCCGCAGGATGGGTGCACTGCGAGAATGATGGGGGGTGTAGTGCTGTGTGGGCTGCTGGTATACCGGATTAGATACACAGCTCAGCAGATGGTATCACACAGGATAGGATTAGATACACAGCTCAGCAGACAGTATCACACAGGATAGGATTAGATACACAGCTCAGCAGATAGTATCACAAATGATAGGATTAGATACACCGCTCAGCAGACACTATCACACATGATAGGATTAGATACACAGCTCAGGAGACAGTATCACAGAGGATAGAATTAGATACACAGCTCAGTAGAAAGTATCACACAGGATAGGATTAGATACACATCCCAGCAGACAGTATCACACATGGCGGGATTAGATACACAGCTCAGCAGGAAGTATCACACATGATAGGATTAGATACACAGCTCAGCAGATGGTATCACACAGGATAGGATTAGATACACAGCTCACCAGACAGTGTCACACAGGATAGAATTAGATACACAGCTCAGCAGATAGTATCACAAATGATAGGATTAGATACACCGCTCAGCAGACACTATCACACATGATAGGATTAGATACACAGCTCAGGAGACAGTATCACAGAGGATAGGATTAGATACACATCCCAGCAGACAGTATCACACAGGATAGGATTAGATACACAGCTCAGCAGACAATATCACACATGGTAGGATTAGATACACAGCTCAGAAGACAGTATCACACAGGATAGGATTAGATACACAGCTCAGCGGACAGTATCACACAGGATTGGATTAGATACACCGCTCAGTAGACAATATCACACATGATGGGATTAGATATACAGCTCAGCAGACAGTATCACACATGGTGGGATTAGATACACCGCTCAGCAGACAGTATCACACAGTATAGGATTAGATACACAGCTCTAGCAGACAGTATCGCACACGTCTGACTATATGTGACCTGTATCTCCCTCTCTCCGCAGCTCTCTCTCTTCAGTGCTATACCTGTACATCAGAAACCTCCAACGCCAACTGCCTGACGGCGGCGAACTGCACCAACGGGGAAACCTACTGTCAGACCTCGGTGGCATCCGTCTCCTTTGGTGAGTTCAGGATCTCAGTTTTATTATCCTGGGTGATAACAGGTTGTCACAGCCCCACCCCTTTTAGTAACATTACTGATTAGTCACATGACTGGAGCCGGTCAGTTTATCACATTTCGTTTTCCCCTGCAGGTGGGCTCTCGGCCGCCTCCATCACTAAGACGTGTGCCTTGTCCTGCACTCCCTCCAGCGGTGGCTTCTCCGTCGCCTCCGCCTCCATCTCCTGCTGCTCCACCGACCTGTGTAACACCAGCGGCGGCGCCAGCATCAAGTCCAGCTATGCCGCCATCATCCTGGCGCTGGGATCCATCCTGACAATCCTGAAGAGCTCAGTCCTGTAACTTCACATGTATGGAAAGAAAAAGACTTCGGGGACGAGCGGTTCATTATTGTTCTCTTGATCATCCACTTTTATGGGAATAAAATCTTAAATTCATTATCTCTGATGGCTGTTAGTGAATGGAAACCTTCCTGTTTCTATCTCCTGACTGAATACCCATACAGACATCATACATCTGCAAATCTTATTTAATGTTATGTACTGTAATGTTAGGAAGTGTTATTCTATACAATCTAGTGTATACTCAGTGTGTCAGGGTTAATTATCTTGGCTCTGCCCTCTTAGTACATTGCTGGGTGGTGCCTGGCTCCCCCCCTAGCTCTAGCGAGTTCTAGTTAGTCTGACTGAGAGCTATTACGTGCTAGGGAGCAGACACTATGTGCTCCTCTTCTTATACCTACAGCTTTATGAATCTGGAGACTAACAGATCTCTGCAGGATCCTCTGCTTCTGCTGTGGAAGGGTAACAAGTTAGGACACCCTGCACACATTCCAGGAATGACTTAACCACACAATGTGAACTTCAGGCTTTATTGCTAGAGTGCAGTCACCAGGCAGAGATTCTAGAGAGACCATAGCAAGAGATAGTGTAGCCAGAGGGTCATTGGTTCCAATATTGCCTCATGCACAGACATCTGTGGAGAATATGCACTGTGTACACTGTTGTTGGATGTACTACAACTCCTATTTTGCACTACAGTAAAGAGAGGTCTTTGTTCTGTTTAAAATTGGCTTGGTTTACTGACTCCTATCACCACCTGCTGGACATTCCTGCTACTACACCTTCTGCCAGGCACCCATACAGCCACCAACATCAAGGGAACCCCAAGCTACCATCAGAAAGGAGACCCAACTACAGGGAGTGTCCTGAGGAAAGAAAGGGTGCACCCTCCTCTCACTGCACCGGCACTCGGGAACCACGGCCTGAGGGGAGCCACTACTACTCCCATCCTTTGCTCCGGCTCCTCATGGGTTCGCTGCACTTCTCACTATTCTGGATTTGTTACAGATGTATCCAGTGCAGACAATCCTGAGGCAACAGACTGATACATAAAAAGTGCCGCCAAGCGATAAAAAAGTCATACGTACCCCAAAATGTACCAATGAAAACGGCACCTTATCCAGCAAAAACTAAGACCCTACATAAGACAATCACTCAAAAAAATATATCTATATATGACTCAGAGCAAATGGCAACAGAAAAACAAACATTTTATTCTCTTCAAAAAAGCTTTTACTGTGTAACAAAAATATAAATAACAGACACATTCGGTACAGCCACGTCTGTAGCAACCTGCTCTATGAAATTATCACATGATAGCCCCCAGGTGAACACTGTAAGAATAAATTAATAAAAAATATGCCAGAACAGTCATTTTTTATCACCGCACCTTACAAAATGCGTAATATAGAGTGATCAAATAGTCATATGTACCCCAAAAATGTACCAATGAAAACGTCACCTCATCCCACAGAAAATGAACCCCCACATAAGGCAATCACTCAAAAAATAAAAACCAATGGCGCCTGTAAACCATTCTATCAAAATCTGTGCTGCAAAAGCCATATGGCGCTCCTTCCCTTCTGCGACCCCCCCCCCCCCCGAAACACCCCAGAATAGTAGGACTGTATATAACACCCCAGAATACCAGGACTGTATATAATACCCCAGAATAACAGGCCTGTATATAATACCCCAGAATAACAGGCCTGTATATAATACCCCAGAGAGACAGGACTGTATATAACACCCCAGAATAACAGGACTGTATATAACACCCCAGAATAACAGGACTGTATATAACACCCCAGAATAACAGGCCTGTATATAATACCCCAGAGAGACAGGACTGTATATAACACCCCAGAATAATAGGACTGTATATAACACCCCAGAATAACAGGACTGTATATAACATCGCAGAATAACAGGACTGTATATAACACCCCAGAATAACAGGCCTGTATATAACACCCCAGAATAACAGGCCTGTATATAACACCCCAGAATACCAGGACTGTATATAACACCCCAGAATAACAGGACTGTATATAACACCCCAGAATAACAGGCCTGTATATAATACCCCAGAGAGACAGGACTGTATATAACACCCCAGAATAACAGGCCTGTATATAACACCCCAGAATACCAGGACTGTATATAACACCCCAGAATAACAGGACTGTATATAACACCCCAGAGTAACAGGACTGTATATAACACCCCAGAATAACAGGCCTGTATATAACACCCCTGAATAACAGGACTGTATATAACACCCTAGAATAACAGGACTATATATAACACCCCAGAGAGACAGGACTGTATATAACACCCCAGAATAACAGGACTGTATAAAACACCCCAGAATAACAGGACTATATATAACAGCCCAGAATAACAGGACTGTATATAACACCCCAGAATAACAGGACTGTATATAACACCCCAGAATAACAGGACGGTATATAACACCCCTGAATAACAGGACTGTATATAACACCCCAGAATAACAGGACTGTATATAACACCCCAGAGTAACAGGACTGTATATAACACCCCAGAGAGACAGGACTGTATATAACACCCCTGAATAACAGGACTGTATATAACACCCTAGAATAACAGGACTATATATAACACCCCAGAATAACAGGACTGTATATAACACCCCAGAGAGACAGGACTGTATATAACACCCCTGAATAACAGGACTGTATATAACACCCCAGAATAACAGGACAGTATATAACACCCCAGAGGGACAGGACTGTATATAACACCCCAGAGAGACAGGACTGTATATAACACCCCAGATTAACAGGACTGTATATAACATCCCAGAATAACAGGACTGTATATAACATCCCAGAATAACAGGACTGTATATAACACCCCAGAATAACAGGACTGTATATAACACCTCAGAATAACAGGACTGTATATAACACCCCAGAATACCAGGACTGTATATAACACCCCAGAATAATAGGACTGTATATAGCACCCCAGAATAACAGGACTGTATATAACACCCCAGAATACCAGGACTATATATAACACCCCAGAATAACAGGACTGTATATAACACCCCAGAATAACAGGACTGTATATAGCACCCCAGAATAACAGGACTGTATATAACACCCCAGAATAATAGGACTGTATATAACACCCCAGGATAACAGGACTATATATAACACCCCAGAGAGACAGGACTATATATAACACCCCAGAATACCAGGACTGTATATAACACCCCAGAGAGACAGGACTGTATATAACACCCCAGAGAGACAGGGCTGTATATAACACCCCAGAATAACAGGACTGTATATAACACCCCAGAATAACAGGACTGTATATAACACCCCAGAGAGACAGGACTGTATATAACACCCCAGAGAGACAGGACTGTATATAACATCCCAGAGAGACAGGACTGTATATAACACCCCAGAGATACAGGACTGTATATAACACCCCAGAGAGACAGGACTGTATATAACACCCCTGAATAACAGGACTGTATATAACACCCTAGAATAACAGGACTATATATAACAGCCCAGAATAACAGGACTGTATATAACACCCCAGAATAACAGGACTGTATATAACACCCCAGAATAACAGGACTGTATATAACACCCCTGAATAACAGGACTGTATATAACACCCCAGAATAACAGGACTGTATATAACACCCCAGAGTAACAGGACTGTATATAACACCCCAGAGAGACAGGACTGTATATAACACCCCTGAATAACAGGACTGTATATAACACCCTAGAATAACAGGACTGTATATAACACCCCAGAATAACAGGACTGTATATAACACCCCAGAGAGACAGGACTGTATATAACACCCCAGAATAACAGGACTGTATATAACACCCCAGAATAACAGGACAGTATATAACACCCCAGAGGGACAGGACTGTATATAACACCCCAGAGAGACAGGACTGTATATAACACCCCAGATTAACAGGACTGTATATAACATCCCAGAATAACAGGACTGTATATAACATCCCAGAATAACAGGACTGTATATAACACCCCAGAATAACAGGACTGTATATAACACCCCAGAATAACAGGACTGTATATAACACCTCAGAATAACAGGACTGTATATAACACCCCAGAATACCAGGACTGTATATAACACCCCAGAATAATAGGACTGTATATAGCACCCCAGAATAACAGGACTGTATATAACACCCCAGAATACCAGGACTATATATAACACCCCAGAATAACAGGACTGTATATAACACCCCAGAATAACAGGACTGTATATAGCACCCCAGAATAACAGGACTGTATATAACACCCCAGAATAATAGGACTGTATATAACACCCCAGGATAACAGGACTATATATAACACCCCAGAGAGACAGGACTATATATAACACCCCAGAATACCAGGACTGTATATAACACCCCAGAGAGACAGGACTGTATATAACACCCCAGAGAGACAGGGCTGTATATAACACCCCAGAATAACAGGACTGTATATAACACCCCAGAATAACAGGACTGTATATAACACCCCAGAGAGACAGGACTGTATATAACACCCCAGAGAGACAGGACTGTATATAACATCCCAGAGAGACAGGACTGTATATAACACCCCAGAGATACAGGACTGTATATAACACCCCAGAATAACAGGACTGTATATAACACCCCAGAATAACAGGACTGTATATAACACCCCAGAATAACAGGACTGTATATAACACCCCAGTATAACAGGACTGTATATAATACCCCAGAATAACAGGACTGTATATAACACCCCAGAATAACAGGACTGTATATAACACCCCAGAATAACAGGACTGTATATAACACCCCAGAATAACAGGACTGTATATAACACCCCAGAATAACAGGACTGTATATAACACCCCAGAATAACAGGACTGTATATAACACCCCAGAATAACAGGACTGTATATAACACCCCAGAATAACAGGACTGTATATAACACCCCAGAATAACAGGACTGTATATAACACCCCAGAATAACAGGACTGTATATAACACCCCAGAATAACAGGACTGTATATAACACCTCAGAATAACAGGACTGTATATAACACCCCAGAATAACAGGACTGTATATAACACCCCAGAATAACAGGACTGTATATAACACCCCAGAATAACAGGACTATATATAACACCCCAGAATAACAGGACTGTATATAACACCCAAGAATAACAGGACTGTATATAACACCCTTGAATAGACGGACTGTGTCACCTTGGTTATTGGTAATTCGCTCCCTTTACTGGGTCGTCGTCTGTTGTATTAGATATGAGGAGTTTTATTGATGGTTCTCACCTCGTTCTGTTACCAGAGATATTTTACTCTGATGTCCTGGATACTGGAAATAGGAACACTGGACCCTTCGTATTATCTGCATCTTTGTACCTATAGTTGAGGATATTACCCTGAGACTGAGAAGAAGGGCCCGTCTTTCGACACCTTGTTTCGCTTAGTAGCGCTGATCCAATAAAAATGAATGAGATAGCTGCCGGATTTCTTGTGACAGATGCAGTGATCTGATTCATTTCTATGGGATCACGACTACTCAGCGGACCTGGCCATGATGACTGTCCCACAACCAGTGTCTCTGTACCCTAAGTGGTGCAGGAGACATGGGACTCTTCCAGAGGCCAAGAAAAAGTCTGAACCTATTCACATTCTGATGCCACTTCTTGTCCAAGAACAAGTTGTCACCTCTGCAGATGTTCACCCCCAGAACTTTCTCAAGCTGCATATCCCACCTTTCAGGAGGACAGTGAGGACATTGATGCATATTTGAAAACATTTGAGATCATGGTTAAGTCTCATCATATTGCGGGAGAAGACTGAACATTTATTGGCCGTGAAGAAGGACGCTGCGGCATCTTGGAGCGCAATCATAGTGCCCGGAGCACCCCACGGGGTCTTGGAGCAGTCCAGCGCTGCCCTGACACCGTGCTGCGTCAATCCCTGCCAGTCATCAGTGCTGCCTGGGTTATGTAAGGGGCAGGTGCGTAGCTCATGGGCCCTGGTGCAAAAGTCCAGCTTGGGCCCCCCTTCCCTGAGTGCTTTGTGTGTCTTCTTATGCGGCACTAGGGTCTTTGGCCCCCCTCAGGCTCCTGGGATCGGTAGCGACTGCTACCTCTGCACCCCCTATATCTACGCCCCTGGCAAGGGGCAACGTTGGGACCGGGAGGGAAAACAGCGCCATGAATGACTGGCAATGTGGCCATTAACAAATCATTTGGACTTTATGAATGCCAGTCTGCCCTGTGGGTGTCTGCGGTTACATAACCACTGAATTTAGGGACCTTTCAAGAAACAGCATGGCCAAAGGAGCCGCCACATGATAATGGCACAGCTGTAATCGCATCTGAAGATGCTGCAGAATAAAAAAAAACTTTAGGGCTCATTCAGATGGCCATATGCTGTCCGCAAAAATGTGGATCCGTTTTTGCAGGTTTAGATGCAGACCAATTTACTTCTACGGGACCCTTTTCTTCTGATCTACAGCTCTGTAAAACAAATAAAACATGTCCTATACTTGTCAGTAAAAATCAGGATGTGGCCCTATTGAAGTCTATGGGTCCACAGAAATGCAGAATGAAATCCGTTTTTTTGCGGACATGCTGAACTGTCCGTAAAAAAACAGATCCGCATTTTTGCAGACAGCGTACAGCCGTCTGAATAAGCCCTTATGTAAAGTGTTATGTACCCCTGTTTAACCAGTCCCCGACCGCCGTACGCAGGATTGCGTCCTGCGGGCGGCCGGGATCTTCTGTTTGGACGCATCGGGGCGTCCTCTCGCGATGCGCGAGATTTCGGGCACAAGCGCCCGCGCATGCGCAGATCGCGCATAGCAGTGATTTCAGAAGAACTTGGTCATCAGCCTGCCAGCCAATCGGCAGCGCTGGCGGGCTGATGACATTCAAAAAAACGAATCAGGAGCCATTTAACCCATCATATTAGTAAATATGATGGATTAAATGGCTTCTGTGCTCTCTCCTGGGTCCTTTTCGTCGGTTGGACCCAGGAGAGAGCACACCTTACTGTGAGTACACACAAGCACCACACATTAGCCCCCTGATCAGCCCCCCATCACCCAAATTAACCCCTTGATCACCCCTCTCAGCACCTGTCAATCATCCAGTGAAAGGGAAAAAAGTGATCAGTGTAAACTGTCACATTTTTTCACCAGTATTGACTGTTAGGTTTAGCTTAGTTTAGTCCCCTTTGGTAGGTAGTTAGCGTTAGCGCCCAGCCCACCGCACCGCAGTCACTGGTTCGCTGATTAGCGTAGCGCTAATCAGCGTTTGTACTTTTATAGTATCTGTAAGTGATCAGAACTGATCACGGTCAGATATATAATAGTACTAGTGTCACTTTAGTTCGCCCTCCACCCCAAACGCAGTGTTTGCCCGATCAGACCCGATTGGTCGCCCACACCTGCGTTCACCCCCGCCCCCCCCCCCACTAACATGTGCCAAAAAATAAAATGTTACATGAACTCACCATACCCCTCACGGAATACCTTGGGGTGTCTTCTTTCCGAAATGGGGTCACTTGTGGGGTATTTATACTGCCCTGGCATTTGAGGGGCCCCTAAACGTCAGAAGCAGTTTGGAATCCAAATGCGTAAAAAATGTCCTGAAATCCTAAAGGTACTCATTGGATTTAGGGCCCCTTTGCGCATCTTGGCTGCAAAAAAGTGTCACTCATGTGGTATCGCCGTACTCGGGAGAAGTAGGGCAATGAGTTTTGGGGTGTCTTTTTACATATACCCCTACTGGGTGTGAAAAATATCTCTGTAAATGACAACTTTGTAAAAAAAATTTATACAAAGTTGTCATTTACAGAGATATTTTCACACCCAGTAGGGGTATATGTAAAAATACACCCCTAAAACACATTGCCCTACTTCTCCTGAGTACTGGCGATACCCCATGTGTGCCACTTTTTGCATCCAAGATGCGCAAAGGGCCCTAATTCCAATGAGTACCTTTAGGATTTTACAGGCATTTTTACGCATTTGGATTCTCACGCTTAGGGGCCCCTAAAATGCCAGGGCAGTATAAATACCCTACAAGTGACCCCATTGTGGAAAGAAGACACCTCAAGGTATTCTGTGAGGGGTATGGTGAGTTCATGTAAAATTGTATTTTTGGCACAAGTTAGTAGAATATGAGACTTTGTAAAAAAAAAAAAAAATCCATTTCCGCTAACTTGTGACAAAAAATAAAAACTTCCATGAACTCACTATGCCCCTCAGTGAATACCTTAGGGTGTCTACTTTCGGAAATGGCGTCATTTATGGGGTATTTCTACTGTCTGGGCATTGTAGTGCGTCAGGAAACAGGACAGGTGCTCAGAAAGTCAAAGTGCGGAAATTCACTTTTTTGCACCATAGTTTGTAAACGCTATAACTTTTACCCAAACCAATAAATATACACTTATTGCATTTTTTTATCAAAGACATGTAGAACAATAAATTTAGAGAAAATTTTTAGAGAAATGTAGTTTTATTTGACAAATTTTCCAACATAAAGTGAAAAATATCATTTTTTTGCAAAAATTTCATCAAAAAAAGTTAAATATCAAAAAAAGTAAAAATGTCAGCAAGAAAGAAATAGCACCAAATGAAAGCTCTATTAGTGAGAAGAAAAGGAGGTAAAATTCATTTGGGTGGTAAGTTGCATGACGGAGCAATAAACGGTGAAAGTAGTGTAGTGCGGAATTGTAAAAAGTGGCCTGGTCTTTAAGGGTGTTTAAGGTAGGGGGGCTGAAGTGGTTAAATATATCAAGATTCCTCAATTATTCCACCTGTCACTACACGGTGTGCCACCGTTCAATTGGCACTGGCGTCACGACATTCATCACCTGCCTGTTCCAGTGCTGACCCGATTGAAGACGACAGTCAGTCCCAGGTTAGTGGGTTGCCCTGCACTACAAAGCCCAGCATACCTAAAGCTACACTACTGACCCCCTGGGACACTGCATCGCTCTTTTTGGCGTCCACGAACAGGATCGCATGCTTCTGGAGTGCAGAGAAGCGTGAACTGTGTGCTTTAACTATTCCACCACCGTATTGCAAGGACTGTAACCTTTATTACCAATTCTGTGGATTACAATTGTGCCTGGGGGGGGATCGGAGGCGCTGTGCTGTGTTGCGCTACCCCCAGAGAGAAAAATTGCCGCTTCAAAGCGTATTTTTATTGACTTTTTGCCATCCTGCTTGCTGTCACTGAATTTGCATCATGTCGCCCAAGATGGCCGCCGGCGCCATTGGACTTCTTCCTGCACCATCACTGTCCTCAGTGGAGCGAAGATTTGGCGCCAAAACCCTCCAAGAGGGAGGAGAAAACTGTCCTGGGGTGCCGCCCCTGGATGTGGATTGTAATGTGGCCGCCTTCCCTATTGCGTTATACCTAGGGGGCGGGCCTGAGACCAGGAGAGATCTGCCCAGCCCGAGGGAGGAGCCTGGGAGTGAGCTGCGAGAAGCTGAAGGGAAGATGGCGACGCCGAACGCTGAGATGCCCGAGCCAGAGCCCACCAGGGAGTGGGGCGCCACTCCACCAGTCTCCCCTACACCGGAGGCCTGGGGCCCTCCGGCCTGGACAACCGGACCGAAGTGCGATCCGCCGTCGGCACCCGCAATGGCCGACGCTGATGGCCGAGCTGCAGGCCGCGGTTGCGCAGAAGACTACCACTTGGAAGAAGCGGTTCGAGGAAATGGCGAAGTCTATCCAGGAAGACCCGTTCCAGGGTAAGCCGCAGCTAGAGCGACGCCTGGCAGTGGTCAGTCCTGAAAGAGTTAAAGTACCTCCACCGAAGCCGCCTGCAAGCGGATCGTCGGCTGTGGAGTCGCTGCGGATGAAAATATACCGAGTGGAGGAACTCGGCTACGCTGGGTGCGTTCAGTGGGTCCCTTTCCCCAGGACCGAAGCAGAAGTGGAGGCTATTCTGGATAAGCCTCCTCCTATCAAAATTGTACGGGGTGACGGTTTCCAAATATGGCCTGCTAGGCCAGAACAATTGCTGCGGGAACCCAATGATTATTCCTCTGGAGAGGAGTCAGAGAAGTACGACGCTTACCTGTGAGCAGGCCTGCTAGGCCATTTTGCTGAGATCTTACAGGTACTTCATTATTGTTGCAGGAGCAGTTCCATAATGTTGTCAGGCTGGTGGAGCTCGCTGCCAGTTCCCCACTGAGATATTGCTCTTATTGTGGACTCATTCATTGTCATGGACTATCCTGGTATTCCCTAACATCCGCTATGCCAGGTCAGCGCCCCGGTTCCACTCATTATCCTGAAGGAAGAGAACGACGCCCCTTGTCACCGCACTTCTCCTTTGCCAGCTGGACCTGATAATAATTGTCAATGCAGATGAAATTGATACCGATGTGTATGTATGCCTGCATGTCCCTTTTCTTTTTCAGGTGAAAATTCCAGACGGGCGGGGCCCTGTTAGAGTACGAGGTCGTACTCAGCTTAAAGCAGCGGGGTATGTAGTGTACGGGAGTTGTGATGCCCGTCACTACAGAAGGGTCACTTGTGTGCTGTTGTTCCCCTCATGTATGGGCAGGTTGGTATAAATTATCATCCATGCAATGTAATGTGATTTACTTCCCTGTTACTCTGATGTTGTATGTGCAGGCCTGCTAGGGATGTCATTCCAGCTCTAGGACACTAGAGGGAGCTAGGAAGCCCTAGTCTATATATAGGCCCAGGCAGGGAAGAGAAGTCAGTCCAGCCCAGGCCATGAGCCTGTGAAGTCCAAGTCCAGGCCTTGAGCCTGTGAAAGTCTAATCCAGTCCAGGCCAGGAACCTACGAAGTCTAAGGCCAGGCCTTGTGCCTGTTAGAGTCAGCCCGGGCCCTATAGCCTGTGGGGGTCCAGTCTAGGAAGATTCATACCCTAGGAGGAGCAGTCCAGACCCTAGGACTAGTGGAGAAGTGTTGCCTCCTTAGTCAAGCTGCAAACAGGATAAGGATCCCAGCAGGAGCATCACTGGTCACCAGCCTGAGGAGCTGAGGGAAGGCAGAGCAGTAACCAAGACAGCAAGAGGTACTACAAGTACCAGAGGAGGTACTCAGTGATTGTTATCCCAAGGATAAAAGCCGACAGAGGGCATTGGGGCCTTGGAGGAGAATATATTCCTAGTCAGGATCAGTCAGGGAATGTCTGTCAAGAGAGTGTATGCTGTCTCTACTGTTAAGTAAAGTGAAGTTCTGGTTTACTATCCCAGCTTGTACCTCAATTATTCCTCATATCCACCGTTACCGGCACTGGCGTCACGGACATCAGGGACACACAGCCACCGGCACGTTAATCTACCAACACCAAGGGCACCTCACACTACACCTGGCTGTGTCCCTCAAGAACCCAGAGAGTGCCCCAGAGGATCCACGTGCCAGCCTCTCCATCACTGGCATTCCCCAGGTCAGTCCCTCGCACTACCCTGACTTGGGGATGCTACACGTGCCCCAGAGAATCGTTGTGCCGTTCTCCTCATCACTTATGCAGGCCTGCCCAGGGACGACATAACCGTGAGTAACAAGAACTGTTTTGCCTCGGCCGCTTAATACTCACACCGTGACCTCACATATAATTTCCTGTCAGTCTGGCATACCGCAACATGACCACTAGATGACACTGGCTGCGACCCCTTCTTCTGCCTGCGCCAGAAACATTTTGGCCACTGCACGTTCCCTTAGAAGAACCTGTCTGTTTGACGTACTGTAAATTCTAATAAACTGCAAGGGTAAAAGAGCAGTAGCATCAGGCCGCAAATTCACCTCAGAATCAGGGAGGAACGGACGTACTTATAATTGAAATAATTAGACCCCAAACTGGTTGTATCAGTATGCAAATTCACCCTAGAAACAGTCAAGGATTACTGGAATTACTGACATATCCTAGAATGCAAACAACCTAAAATCTGTACTATTAGATCACTTTTAGTAACCCCAATTAGTGCAGCAAGGTGTAATAGAATCGCTCCTATTACCCAGGCTGTAGACTCCCCTATTGGTCCCTGCTCTCTCCCTACAGTGTAGATGATGCCTCCCTATCCTTTCCCTACACTATGAATGATCTTTCCCTGAACTGCTCAATAGTATATCCTGTTCACTGTCCATAGCGCCTGTCATCTCTCTTTGCACTAATGCAGCGGGCGCCTCCTCCAGGGCCCTTTAAGAGTCTAGTACTTGTTTCGTGATGCCAGTTGCAATGAAGCAACAATGAGACAGAGTCCCTTAAAGAAATGGTGTTGGTGGTACCCAGGTGTTGGAATGCCAGAGTGGTGTGGGGTGGCCTTCAATGACCCTTAATGTTTTGTGCACGTGTCACGGTGCTTCTACCTGGATATGCTGGACCACAGGCATTGGCCTCTGAAGAAATAAATTGAGGTGAAGAATAAATTGAGTCCGGACCTTGTGATGAAGTTCAATAACAGCTTCAACAGTTTCAGGCTTTGTCTTGGTTCCCAGCAGGCATTAGCATTAACTCTGGAAGGCGAACACACTCAACTCTGCTACATTGGTTGCTCTCTGGCTCTACTGTGCTGACAGGCTGATTGAATAACTTTGCTTTAACTTTATGCTGCAACTTCTCTCTTTGTAGTCTGACTCTAGCTTAATCCAGGGAACTCTGCTCCTGGATTCAGAGGCTCCAAGCAGTGGCCTCCACATCCAGCAGAGCAGAAGATGCTCTAGCTGGCCTAGACAAGGCACATTCAGCACTGACATGTTCTTGCTGCACAACCTCCCTTGGAAGGCAGTAAGCTGAACTGACTCTAACTAACTAGTCTCCTCCCCTCCTTAGAGGGAGAGTTAGAATAGAAAGAGGGGTTTGATTCTCTCTAACTGTAGCTCTGCCATGCTTGCTGCCACCTTCTGGTGAACCAGGTAAATTACATGAACAAGAACAGTTTCAAGAAATAAATATGCACAGTGTAAAGGACCTAAAATAGATGCATATGATAACACTGTATTAGACCATAGGAGATAGTAGTGGGGTGCAAAGGTGCTAATGCCACTCTGGGGTGTTACACTAAGTTCACTCACCGAGCAGGCTGAGACTTTTTATATGGCTGTGACATCACAGGGCTGGCTGGCTGCTGATTGGCTGCATGCATGGCATTGTGGGTGATCCCGCCCTCCCAGGGTTCTTACTTCCTCGTTCTAGCACGTGCAGCAGCCATTTTAGGAAAAATGTAACTCGTTACCACGAAGTGTGAGGAAATTCGACTTTGGGACAAATCAAATTTTTCCTGAAATTCGGATTGAATTCCACTTTGTCAACTTCGATTTGCTCATCTCTCTGGAGCAAGACTGAGGTAAAAGCCGAAGAGCAACCCCAAAGGAAAGTCTGGAGAGCAACCCTGAGGTAAAGGGCTCATGCACAATTTGCGGCCCAGAATGCATGGACAACATCCACACGGATTCTGCAGACGGATTAACTTGAATGGGTCCGTGATCTGCCCGCACGCCAATAAGTAGAACATGTTTTATTTTTTTGCGGTGCGGAGGCACAGAGAGAGACCCCACAAAAGCACTCATCTTCTGTGCCTCCGTTCCGCACCACCCCTTGCGGACCAACTCAAGTGAAAGGGTCCGCATCCGTGATCCGGTGAGCACACAGCCGTTTCCCGCATATTGTGGAAATGGGGGCCTTCATTCTCCAGTGTTTGAAGAGGGACCCCCGTATAAAAAGCATAAAGGGCAAGGACCAGTACTGGGTGGCAACGTACTTAGACCCCTGGTACAAACACAAGATGGCGGACATGTGACCACCATCACAGAGGGCTGGCAGACTGCAGCATTTCCAGGCCTTGCTGCGAGAGATGCATTCTGTGTTGGTCACTTCGGATATGAGATCATTCTTGCAGCCAACCCATCAACAGCCGCCCTCCGGATCCAGCCTCAGGGAACGCCTAGACCGACAGGAGTCCAACTACATCGGGTTAACGGCCGATGTGGACGCTCTGAGAAGCGAGGAACCCCTGAACTACTGGGTGTGCCGGCTTCTGGAACTCTTGGCTCACCCCTCGTTGAGTGTCCTGTCCGAAAGGACGTTTAGCGCAGCAGAGGGGATCGAGACGATAAGCGCACTCGCCTAGCTCACGACAGTAAGGACTACCTCACATTTCTAAAAATGAATGAGGCCTGGATCTCAGAGGAATTCAACACCTGTGACGACCACGTGTAATTGAATTTCCTCATGCCAGCCACACATATCCGCCACTGCCCAGAACAAAGAATGGTCCCTGCCTTATTTATATACAGCGGCTTAACCACTTGCCGCTACGCTAACGCCGCTGGGCGTCAGCGCGGCGGCTCTCTCAGGTCTCAATCACGCCTATGGGCGTCATCTCGTGAGACCCGAGATTTCGCATGAACACGCACGCGCCGTGCGCGCGCGTTCATGCGGTCGAAGCCGGGACAACTGAAACTACAGCCTGCCAGCGCTGATCATGCGCTGGCAGGCTGTAGATGCGGAAAAAAACGCATTTAAAACGCATATCAGACGCTGTTTTGTAAACAGCGTCTGATATGCCTGCTGTCTGCTCGTCTGGTGGCTCTTTGTCTGGGACCACCAGAGGAAACATAGGAAAAGTGCACCAATCACTACACCCCCCCCCCACCCCCCATCACTGATTAACCCCTGATCACCCATGTCACCCCCCCTGATCACCCCCTGTCACCCCCCCTGTCACTAATCACCCCCCTGTAAGGCTCATTCAGACGTCCGTATGTGTTTTGCGCATCCATGGATCTACGGATCCGCAAAATACGGACACCGGCAATGTGCTTTCCGCATTTTGCAGATCCGCACATTGCCAGAACTATATAGAAAATGCCTTTTCTTGTCCGCAATTGCAGACAAGAATAGGACATGTTCTATATTTTTGCGGAACGGAAGTGCAGACCCGGAAGCGCGGATCCGTAATTCCGGATCCGAGCGGGACAAAGTCTGTCCCCATAAAAATGAATGTGTCCGCAATTCCGTTCCGCAAACAGAATTTCGGACGTATGAATGGGGCATAAGGGTCCCCTATCACCACCAGTTAGTTAGCGCCCAGCCCACCGCACCGCAGTCACTGATTTTGGCAGAGATTTTTTCATCCACATTGACCGATGCGAATGAAAAAATCTGTGGCGTTCATTTTTTTTTTTTCAGCGCAGAGGCTGAACGGAGAAAAAAAATCTCATTACCCGTATGCTCAATATACGGAGAATCGCAGAAACTCCTAATTCTGGCCATACGTGTAATGATTGCGGAGACCATCAAATGCCAGGGCAGTACAAACACCTCACATGTGACCCCATTGTGGAAAGAAGACACCCCAAGGTATTCCGTGAGGGGTATGGCGAGTTCATGCAAAATTTTATTTTTTGTCACAAGTTAGTGGAATGTGAGACTGTAAAAAAAATATATATATATCTATTTCCGCTAACTTGTGCCAAAAAATGTTTTTTTCTGTGAACTCGCCATACCCCTCACGGAATACCTTGGGGTGTCTTCTTTACACAATGGGGTCACATGTGGGGTATTTATACTGCCCTGGCATTTTAGGGGCCCCTAAAGCGTGAGAATCCAAATGCGTAAAAATGGCCTGTGAAATCCTAAAGGTACTCATTGGTTTTAGGGCCCCTTTGCGCATCTTGGCTGCAAAAAAGTGTCACTCATGTGGTATCGCCGTACTCAGGAGAAGTAGGGCAATGTGTTTGGCGGGGTATTTTTATATATACCCATACTGTGTGTGAGAAATATCGCTGTAAACGACAACTTTTTACATTTTTTTATTCAAAGTTGTCAATATACAGAGATATTTCTCTCACCCAGCATGGGTATATGTAAAAATACACCCCAAAACACATTGCCCTACTTCTCCTGAGTACGGCGATACCACATGTGTGACACTTTTTTGCAGCCTGGGTGCGCAAAGGAGCCCAAATTCCAACGAGTACCTTTAGGATTTACATGGCGGCTCACAATTTAGCCCCGCCCAAAATGCCAGGGCAGTAGAAATACCCCACAAATGACCCCATTTCGGAAAGTAGACACCCCAAGGTATTCGCTGAGGGGCATAGTGAGTCCGTCTGAGATTTTTTTTTTTTTTTTGCCAGAAGTTAGCAGAAATTGAAACTTTATTATTATTATTTTTTCCTCATAAAGTATCATTTTCCGCTAACTTGTGAAAAAAAAATGAAATGATACATGAACTCTCCATCCCCCTCCGCGAATACTTTGGGGTGTCTTCTTTCTAAAATGGTGTGATTTGGGGGGTATTTATACTTTCCTGGCATTCTAGCACCTGAAGAAACATGACAGGCGCTCAGGAAGTCAGAGCTGCTTCAAAATGCAGAAATTCACTTTTTTGCACCATAGTTTGTAACCGCTATAACTTTTACCCAAACCAATAAATATACACTTATTGGACTTTTTTTTTTATCAAAGACATGTAGAACAATAAATTTAGAGAAAAATTTATATAGAAATGTAGGTTTTTTTGAAAAATTTTACAACAGAAAGTGAAAAATGTCATTTTTTTTCAAAAATTTCGGTCATTTTTGATTAATAGCAAAAAAAGTAAAAACGTCAGCAGCAATGAAATACCACCAAATGAAAGCTCTATTAGTGAGAAGAAAAGGAGGTAAAATTCATTTGGGTGGTAAGTTGTATGACGGAGCAATAAACGGTGAAAGTAGTGTAGTGCGGAATTGTAAAAAAGGGCCTGGTCACTAGGGGGGGTGTAAACCTGTGGTCTTCAAGTGGTTAAAAGGCCTTTTCTGTCCGGTAAATGCCTAATGTTCGGGGCCTGTAATGGCCGACAGTTACATTTCTTATCTCTAGACACAATCGCACCCCAGTCTCACTCCTCTGCCTCTCATTATAGTGGCGTATGAACCGCCTTCACCATAACGACCTTCTAATGTCACAGGGTCATGTGACAGTGCCCCCCCCACCCCGCACTGTGCCCCCTTATACCCTGCATTGTGCCCTCTTACCACACCCAGTGCAGTGCCCCTAGTCATTCCCTATACTGTGCCCTCTTATACCCTTTTATCCTGTCACTGTACAGAGGTGTTATCCGGTCACTGTACAGAGGTGTTATCCGGTCACTGTACGGAGGTGTTATCCGGTCACTGTACGGAGGTGTTATCCGGTCACTGTACGGAGGTGTTATCCGGTCACTGTACGGAGGTGTTATCCGGTCACTGTACAGAGGTGTTATCCGATCACTGTACAGAGGTGTTATCCGGTCACTGTATGGCAGTGTTATCCGGTCACTGTATGGAGGTGTTATCCGGTCACTGTATGGGGGTGTTATCCGGTCACTGTACAGAGGTGTTATCCGGTCACTGTACGGAGGTGTTATCCGGTCACTGTACGGAGGTGTTATCCGGTCACTGTACGGAGGTGTTATCCGGTCACTGTACGGAGGTGTTATCCGGTCACTGTACAGAGGTGTTATCCGGTCACTGTATGGAGGTGTTATCCGGTCACTGTACGGAGGTGTTATCCGGTCACTGTATGGAGGTGTTATCCGGTCACTGTATGGAGGTGTTATCCGGTCACTGTATGGAGGTGTTATCCGGTCACTGTACGGAGGTGTTATCCGGTCACTGTATGGAGGTGTTATCCGGTCACTGTATGGAGGTGTTATCCGGTCACTGTATGGAGGTGTTATCCGGTCACTGTATGGAGGTGTTATCCGGTCACTGTATAGAGGTGTTATCCGGTCACTGTACAGAGGTGTTATCCGGTCACTGTACGGAGGTGTTATCCGGTCACTGTACAGAGGTGTTATCCGGTCACTGTACGGAGGTGTTATCCGGTCACTGTACGGAGGTGTTATCCGGTCACTGTACAGAGGTGTTATCCGGTCACTGTACAGAGGTGTTATCCGGTCACGGTATGGCGGTGTTATCCGGTCACTGTACAGAGGTGTTATCCGGTCACTGTACAGAGGTGTTATCCGGTCACTGTATGGAGGTGTTATCCGGTCACTGTATGGCGGTGTTATCCGGTCACTGTATGGCGGTGTTATCCGGTCACTGTACAGAGGTGTTATCCGGTCACAGTATGGCGGTGTTATCCTGTCACTGTACAGAGGTGTTTTCCGGTCACGGTATGGCGGTGTTATCCGGTCACTGTACAGAGGTGTTATCCGGTCACTGTACAGAGGTGTTATCTGGTCACTGTATGGTGGTGTTATCCGGTCACTGTATGGCGGTGTTATCCGATCACTGTACAGAGGTGTTATCCGGTCACTGTACAGAGGTGTTATCCGGTCACTGTATGGCGGTGTTATCCGGTCACTGTACGGAGGTGTTATCCGGTCACAGTATGGCGGTGTTATCCGGTCACTGTACAGAGGTGTTATCCGGTCACTGTACGGAGGTGTTATCCGGTCACTGTACGGAGGTGTTATCCGGTCACTGTACAGTGGTGTTATCCGGTCACAGTATGGCGGTGTTATCCTGTCACTGTACAGAGGTGTTATCCGGTCACTGTACGGAGGTGTTATCTGGTCACGGTACGGCGGTGTTATCTGGTCACTGTATGTAGGTGTTATCCGGTCACGGTATGGCGGTGTTATCCGGTCACTGTACAGAGGTGTTATCCGGTCACTGTATGTAGGTGTTATCCGATCACTGTACAGAGGTGTTATCCGGTCACTGTACAGAGGTGTTATCCGGTCACGGTATGGCGGTGTTATCCGGTCACTGTACAGAGGTGTTATCCGGTCACTGTATGGAGGTGTTATCCGGTCACTGTATGGCGGTGTTATCCGGTCACTGTACGGAGGTGTTATCCGATCACTGTACAGAGGTGTTATCCGGTCACTGTATGGAGGTGTTATCCGGTCACTGTACAGAGGTGTTATCCGGTCACGGTATGGCGGTGTTATCCGGTCACTGTACAGAGGTGTTATCCGGTCACGGTATGGCGGTGTTATCCGGTCACTGTATGGCAGGTGTTATCCGGTCACTGTATGGAGGTGTTATCCGTTCACTGTATGGCGGTGTTATCCGGTCACTGTATGGAGGTGTTATCCGGTCACTGTACAGAGGTGTTATCCGGTCACTGTACAGAGGTGTTATCCGGTCACTGTATGGTGGTGTTATCCAGTCACTGTATGGAGGTGTTATCCGGTCACTGTATGGCGGTGTTATCCGGTCACTGTATGGAGGTGTTATCCGGTCACTGTACGGAGGTGTTATCCGGTCACTGCACGGAGGTGTTATCCGATCACTGTATGGAGGTGTTATCCGGTCACTGTACGGAGGTGTTATCCGGTCACTGTACGGAGGTGTTATCCGGTCACTGTATGACGGTGTTATCCGGTCACTGTACAGAGGTGTTATCCGGTCACTGTACAGAGGTGTTATCCGGTTACTGTACAGAGGTGTTATCCGGTCACTGTATGGAGGTGTTATCCGGTCACTGTATGATGGTGTTATCCGGTCACTGTATGGAGGTGTTATCCGGTCACTGTACAGAGGTGTTATCCGGTCACTGTACAGAGGTGTTATCCGGTCACTGTATGGAGGTGTTATCCGGTCACTGTATGAAGGTGTTATCCGGTCACTGTATGGAGGTGTTATCCGGTCACTGTACAGAGGTGTTATCCGGTCACTGTACAGAGGTGTTATCCGGTCACTGTACAGAGGTGTTATCCGGTCACGGTATGGCGGTGTTATCCGGTCACGATATGGCGGTGTTATCCGGTCACTGTACAGAGGTGTTATCCGGTCACTGTACAGAGGTGTTATCCGGTCACTGTACGGAGGTGTTATCCGGTCACTGTACGGAGGTGTTATCCGGTCACGGTATGGAGGTGTTATCCGGTCACTGTATGGAGGTGTTATCCGGTCACTGTATGGAGGTGTTATCCGGTCACGGTATGGCGGTGTTATCCGGTCACTGTATGGAGGTGTTATCCGGTCACGGTATGGCGGTGTTATCCGGTCACTGTACAGAGGTGTTATCCGGTCACTGTACAGAGGTGTTATCCGGTCACGGTATGGCGGTGTTATCCGGTCACTGTATGCAGGTGTTATCCGATCACTGTATGGCGGTGTTATCCGGTCACTGTATGGCGGTGTTATCCGGTCACTGTATGGAGGTGTTATCCGGTCACTGTACGGAGGTGTTATCCGGTCACTGTACGGAGGTGTTATCCGGTCACTGTATGGAGGTGTTATCCGGTCACTGTACAGAGGTGTTATCCGGTCACTGTACAGAGGTGTTATCCGGTCACGGTATGGCGGTGTTATCCGGTCACTGTATGGAGGTGTTATCCGGTCACTGTATGGCGGTGTTATCCGGTCACTGTATGGCGGTGTTATCCGGTCACTGTATGGAGGTGTTATCCGGTCACTGTACGGAGGTGTTATCCGGTCACTGTACGGAGGTGTTATCCGGTCACTGTACAGAGGTGTTATCCGGTCACTGTATGGAGGTGTTATCCGGTCACTGTACAGAGGTGTTATCCGGTCACTGTACAGAGGTGTTATCCGGTCACTGTATGGCGGTGTTATCCGATCACTGTACAGAGGTGTTATCCGGTCACTGTATGGAGGTGTTATCCGGTCACTGTATGGCGGTGTTATCCGGTCACTGTATGGCGGTGTTATCCGGTCACGGTATGGAGGTGTTATCCGATCACTGTACGGAGGTGTTATCCGGTCACTGTATGGCGGTGTTATCCGGTCACTGACGTATTTCTATATAATAAATGACCCCTAATTGCATTATTACTCGGGGTCGGGCTTATATAGATTCCAGTGTATTACACTGTGCCCTGTATTTCCCAGTAGAAAAATAATCCATCCATTGCCATCCATTTAATGCATTCCAAAAATGTACGCATTACCATATGCCTCAGTGGCGTCAATCACCATACAGTTTCATGGTAAAAATAAAAATTACGTTAACGTAGGCGTTTTTTTTACTGGACTCTGCAGGATACAATAACCTGGAGTGCTGCACATTTCTATACATCAAACCGATAGGAAATAAAAAATATTTAGGCTCTAGGGTACATTTTTGAGAGTTTCCCTTTAAGACGCATAAAAATGGCCCCTGATCCTAAAAAAATATTTGTTGTGGGAATTTTTGCCATTGATCTGGTTTGTCACTGTCCATGTTGTGGGACGATTTGTGCCCTGAGGTAATGGCTGAAGAGCAACCCTGAGGTAAAGACTGAAGAGCAAGCCTGAGGTAAAGGCTGAAGAGCAACCCTGAAGTAATGGCTGAAAAGCAACCCTGAAGTAATGGCTGAAGAGCAACCCTGAAGTAAAGACTGAAGAGCAAGCCTGAGGTAATGGCTGAAGAGCAACCCTGAGGTAATGACTGAAGAGCAAGCCTGAGGTAAAGGCTGAAGAGCAACCCTGAAGTAATGGCTGAAAAGCAACCCTGAAGTAAAGGCTGAAGAGCAACCCTGAAGTAATGGCTGAAGAGCAACCCTGAGGTAAAGACTGAAGAGCAAGCCTGAGGTAATGGCTGAAGAGCAACCCTGAAGTAAAGACTGAAGAGCAAGCCTGAGGTAATGGCTGAAGAGCAACCCTGAGGTAAAGGCTGAAGAGCAACCCTGAAGTAATGGCTGAAGAGCAACCCTGAAGTAAAGGCTGAAGAGCAACCCTGAGGTAAAGGCTGAAGAGCAACCCTGAGGTAAATGCTGAAGAGCAACCCTGAGGTAAAGACTGAAGAGCAACCCTGAGGTAAAGGCTGAAGAGCAACCCTGAGGTAAAGACTGAAGAGCAACCCTGAGGTAAAGGCTGAAGAGCAACCCTGAGGTAAAGGCTGAAGAGCAACCCTGAGGTAAAGGCTGAAGAGCAACCCTGAGGTAAAGGCTGAAGAGCAACCCTGAAGTAATGGCTGAAGAGCAACCCTGAAGTAAAGGCTGAAGAGCAACCCTGAAGTAAAGGCTGAAGAGCAACCCTGAAGTATTAGCTGAAGAGCAACCCCAAAGTAAAGGCTGAAGAGCAACCCCGAAGTAATGGCTGAAGAGCAACCCTGAAGTAAAGGCTGAAGAGCAACCCTGAAGTAATGGCTGAAGAGCAACCCTGAAGTAAAGGCTGAAGAGCAACCCTGAAGTAAAGGCTGAAGAGCAACCCTGAGGTAAAGGCTGAAGAGCAACCCTGAGGTAAATGCTGAAGAGCAACCCTGAGGTAAAGACTGAAGAGCAACCCTGAGGTAAAGGCTGAAGAGCAACCCTGAGGTAAAGACTGAAGAGCAACCCTGAGGTAAAGGCTGAAGAGCAACCCTGAGGTAAAGGCTGAAGAGCAACCCTGAGGTAAAGGCTGAAGAGCAACCCTGAAGTAATGGCTGAAGAGCAACCCTGAAGTAATGGCTGAAGAGCAACCCTGAAGTAAAGGCTAAAGAGCAACCCTGAAGTAATGGCTGAAGAGCAACCCTGAAGTAAAGGCTGAAGAGCAACCCTGAGGTAAAGGCTGAAGAGCAACCCTGAAGTAATGGCTGAAGAGCAACCCTGAAGTAAAGGCTGAAGAGCAACCCTGAAGTAAAGGCTGAAGAGCAACCCTGAAGTATTAGCTGAAGAGCAACCCCAAAGTAAAGGCTGAAGAGCAACCCCGAAGTAATGGCTGAAGAGCAACCCTGAAGTAAAGGCTGAAGAGCAACCCTGAAGTAATGGCTGAAGAGCAACCCTGAAGTAAAGGCTGAAGAGCAACCCTGAAGTAAAGGCTGAAGAGCAACCCTGAGGTAAAGGCTGAAGAGCAACCCTGAGGTAAATGCTGAAGAGCAACCCTGAGGTAAAGACTGAAGAGCAACCCTGAGGTAAAGGCTGAAGAGCAACCCTGAGGTAAAGACTGAAGAGCAACCCTGAGGTAAAGGCTGAAGAGCAACCCTGAGGTAAAGGCTGAAGAGCAACCCTGAGGTAAAGGCTGAAGAGCAACCCTGAAGTAATGGCTGAAGAGCAACCCTGAAGTAAAGGCTAAAGAGCAACCCTGAAGTAATGGCTGAAGAGCAACCCTGAAGTAAAGGCTGAAAAGCAACCCTGAAGTAATGGCTGAAGAGCAACCCTGAGGTAAAGGCTGAAGAGCAACCCTGAGGTAAAGGCTGAAGAGCAACCCTGAGGTAAATGCTGAAGAGCAACCCTGAGGTAAAGACTGAAGAGCAACCCTGAGGTAAAGGCTGAAGAGCAACCCTGAGGTAAAGACTGAAGAGCAACCCTGAGGTAAAGGCTGAAGAGCAACCCTGAAGTAAAGGCTGAAGAGTAACCCCAAAGTAAAGGCTGAAGAGCAACCCTGAAGTAAAGGCTGAAGAGCAACCCTGAAGTAAAGGCTGAAGAGCAACCCTGAGGTAATGGCTGATGAGCAACCCCGAAGTAAAGGCTGAAGAGCAACCCCAAAGTAAAGGCTGAAGAGCAACCCTGAAGTAAAGGCTGAAGAGCAACCCTGAAGTAAAGGCTGAAGAGCAACCCTGAGGTAAAGGCGGAAGAGCAACCCTGAAGTAATGGCTGAAGAGCAACCCTGAAGTAAAGGCTGAAGAGCAACCCTGAAGTAAAGACTGAAGAGCAACCCTGAAGTAATGGCTGAAGAGCAACCCTGAAGTAATGGCTGAAGAGCAACCCTGAAGGAATGGCTGAAGAGCAACCCTAAAGTAAAGGCTGAAGAGCAACCCCAAAGTAAAGGCTGAAGAGCAACCCTGAAGTAAAGGCTGAAGAGCAACCCTGAGGTAAAGGCAGAAGAGCAACCCTGAGGTAAAGGCGGAAAAGCAACCCTGAAGTAATGGCTGAAGAGCAACCCTGGAGTAAAGGCTGAAGAGCAAGCCTGAAGTAAAGGCTGAAGAGCAACCCTCAAGTAAAGGCTAAAGAGCAACCCCGAAGTAAAGGCTGAAGAGCAACCCCGAGGTAAAGGCTGAAGAGCAACCCTGAAGTAATGGCTGAAGAGCAACCCTGAAGTAATGGCTGAAGAGCAACCCTGAAGTAAAGGCTGAAGAGCAACCCTGAAGTAAAGGCTGAAGAGCAACCCTGAAGTAAAGGCTGAAGAGCAACCCTGAAGTAAAGGCTGAAGAGCAACCCTGAAGTAAAGACTGAAGAGCAACCCTCAGGTAAAGGCTGAAGAGCAACCCTGAAGTATTGGCTGAAGAGCAACCCTGAAGTATTGGCTGAAGAGCAACCCTCAAGTAATGGCTGAAGAGCAACCCCAAAGTAAAGGCTGAAGAGCATCCCCAAAGTAAAGGCATTACGTCAGGTTTGCTTTTCAGCCTTTACTTCAGGGTTGCTCTTCAGCCATTACTTCAGGGTTGCTCTTCAGCCTTTTCCTTAGGGTTGCTCTTCAGCCATTACTTCAGGGTTGCTCTTCAGCCTTTACTTCAGGGTTGCTCCTCAGCCTTTACTTTGGGGTTGCTCATCAGCCATTACTTCGGGGTTGCTCATCAGCCTTTACTTCAGGGTTGCTTTTCAGCCTTTACTTCAGGGTTGCTCTTCAGCCATTACTTCAGGGTTGCTCTTCAGCCTTTACTTCAGGGTTGCTCTTCAGACATTACTTCAGGGTTGCTCTTCAACATTAACTTCAGGGTTGCTCTTCAGTCATTACCTCAGGGTTGATGAGCAACCCTGAAGTAATGGCTGAAGAGCAACCCTGAAGTAAAGGCGGAAGAGCAAACCTTAAGTAAAGGCCTGTCGGGCATTTTCATAGGTATATATATTGATACCTGGTCATATTATATTCAAAATGCATGCTCATTGTCTTTAAGAGACAGGCTGAAGTTGAACCAAAGTTTTCATACACGGCTGGAACAGGCCAAGATTTAAAGTCACACAGAGTTCAGTCTGTGTAAAAAAAAAAAAAGTTTACTGAATACCAAATACAAAGAACATTGTATTTTAAAAATTATTGCCACAAATGTGGTCTTATCTATAAAGGAGTACACTGGATTCTCCAGACATGTCTTAGAGAACAAGGCCCATTCATACCATAATGGCCCATAGATCAATAGTGTCAGAGAGACTCCAAGTTGTCTATCTTTAGTTGATACAAAATGTCTACATTTATCCTTATCTCTGATTTACGACGACGAGGGTCAAATGTATATGATGCAAAAATACCCTAGTTAACTCTTCATGGTAAGGTGTTAATAGCTTGCACAACAGTGCCATCCGGAGACAGATATCGATATCGTTACACCATCCTCTATAGTTGCATTATGGGTAAACATGATCTCATAGGATCTTATTACATATGTTTACACCCCCTCAATTGATTGGAGAATACTAATCCAGGGGGTGGTATTGTTAGATTACAAGGGAGATAATTACCCTAGATAGATCAGCATCAAGAGAGAAAAGAGAGAAGAGAAAGGAGGGAGGCAAGAAGGAGAAGCTAAGAAGCAAAGAACAAGCAACAAGCAAAGAACAAGAACATTCCAGGATTCAGCAGAACGCTCAAGAGAGAGGGGTCTATCAATATGAAAGTCATGGTGAGACCTGCGATGATGGACCACCCAGCTTTCCTAGGAGCAGAAGTGTGATTCCTGCTAGGACTTGGTAAGAGACATGAAGAATGATATTTCATTTTATTAAGACTAATTGGATAATGTGGGTGAAGTCATACCATCTAGATTGGCGAATACATAAACACATTAAATAATTGATCATCTCCATATTGAGATGTAGTCTTAGGATATTGTGAGGCTTCATTCTACCTGCAGAAGAATCAAGACTCATAATCTATCAGAGTATTAAATGATTGTATATATATACATATACAAATATATTGATAGTAGCATTCTTCGCCAAGCTAGATGATAAATTCCCACTGGAAAGATTTGTTCCAAGTTCTTCCAATTTCTGTTGTCTTAATAGTCTTACCAAGTCATAGATGTGAAAATAGTCCAGGATGGGGCGGAAGGATACAGTTATCTCTTCTAAGTTATATCCTTGGATGGATTTGCCCATTCCTGAAGTCATGTGAGGTGTAGTTGGTTAGAGGGGGGCAGAATGTATTCACCACTCCATATTGGTGTCTAGGATTAGACATGCCCATCCTGATATCATGAGGTTTCCTCTGGACAGAAGTGATGGATATACTGTAATATAACTTCTCGTTTTGATATCCTAACCAAATAGCTTTGTTATAATGTGACACACATGTGTTTATTTACTTATTGTGAAGCTTCTGATGCCTGATATCAATGCCATATATATTAATTGGCATATATCATTGTTTATTTACTTATGATAAGCTTGTAATGCTTCATATATCATTGCCATATATATTCCTTGGCATATATAATCGTGTTTATATACTTATTTGTTTATAATCGTGTAACTAATAAAATCTGCATATTTTTATAATATCTGCGTATTATTTAATGTCAAAACTACATCCATAGCATTAATGTCATCTCACATGAAAATAACTTATTATCTGAGGAAATAGTCGGCCTCAGATGTGAATTGTATCGATTGGATTATCTACAATTCACCAGGTCAGGATTTCTACAAGTTATGGAAAATTCTTGATTAATTTTTTTTATGACCATAATTAATAATTCTTAATTGAATTATTATAAACCCGACAGGCCGAAGAGCAACCCTGAAGTAATAGCTGAAGAGCAACCCCAAAGTAAAGGCTGAAGAGCAACCCTGAAGTAATAGCTGAAGAGCAACCCCAAAGTAAAGGCTGAAGAGCAACCCTGAAGTAAAGGCTGAAGAGCAACCCCGAGGTAAAGGCTGAAGAGCAACCCTGAAGGAATGGCTATAGAGCAACCCTCAAGTAAAGGCTAAAGAGCAACCCCGAAGTAAAGGCTGAAGAGCAACCCCGAAGTAAAGGCTGAAAAGCAACCCTGAAGAAATGGCTGAAGAGCAACCCCAAAGTAAAGGCTGAAGAGCATCCCCAAAGTAAAGGCTGAAGAGCAACCCTGAGGTAAAGGCGGAAGAGCAACCCTGAGGTAAAAGCGGAAGAGCAACCCTGAAGTAATGGCTGAAGAGCAGCCCTGAAGTAAAGGCTGAAGAGCAACCCTAAAGTAAAGACTGAAGAGCAACCCTGAAGTAATGGCTGAAGAGCAACCCTGAAGTAATGGCTGAAGAGCAACCCTGAAGTAATGGCTGAAGAGCAACCCTGAAGTAATGGCTGAAGAGCAACCCTGAAGTAATGGCTGAAGAGCATCCCCAAAGTAAAGGCTGAAGAGCAACCCTGAGGTAAAGGCTGAAGAGCAACCCTGAGGTAAAGGCGGAAGAGCAACCCTGAAGTAATAGCTGAAGAGCAAACCTGAAGTAATGGATGAAGAGCAACCCTGAAGTAATGGCTGAAGAGCAACCCTGAAGTAAAGGCTGAAGAGCAACCCTGAAGTAAAGGCTGAAGAGCAACCCTGAAGAAATGACTGAAGAGCAACCCTGAAGTAATGGCTGAAGAGCAACCCCGAGGTAAAGGCTGAAAAACAACTCTGAAGTAATGGCTATAGAGCAACCCTGAAGTAAAGGCTGATGAGCAACCGTGAAGTAAAGGCCGAAGAGCAACCCTGAAGTAATGGCTGAAGAGCAACCCTGAAGTAATGACTGAAGAGCAACCCTGAAGTAAAGGCGGAAGAGCAACCCTGAAGTAATGGCTGAAGAGCAACCCTGAAGTAAAGGCTGAAGAGCAACCCTGAAGTAATGGCTGAAGAGCAACCCTGAAGTAAAGGCTGAAGAGCAACCCTGAAGTAATGGCTGAAGAGAAACCCCGAAGTAATGGCTGAAGAGAAACCCCGAAGTAATGGCTGAAGAGCAACCCTGAAGTAATGCCTGATGAGCAACCCTGAAGTAATAGAGGTGCACAACCTTTTCTGGTCTGAAAGCCACATTGTCAGCCTGCACCCCCAATGACCATGGTACAACTTAAAGCGGCGTTCTTGTCTGAGACAACGATGGTATTTCTCAATGATTGACAGTCGCAAGAGTGAATCCAGGAGTCGGTTACAGACCCCCCCCCCCAGAGAAGACACAACACCACCACATCTTTACCAGCCTTTTATTACAATCTAGATTGAAAGGTTTTTTTAGAGCAAGTTTTTTTTACTGGAGATCACATGGAGGAGCTTCTGAGGAGAACCCCGATGGCGGCCAGGGCTGCAGCGAGGACGGTGTAGGTGGCCTTGATGCTGCTGGCTCCGCTGGTGTTGCACAGGTCGGTGCTGCAGCAGGACACACTTGTTGAGACCACAACAGCGTTAAATCCGGTTTCTGTACAAACTGCGGCACAAGTCTTACTAATGCTGGAGGCAGATAAACTCCCTACAGGAGGGGAGAGAAGACAATCAGGAGATGACCACAGAACGGAGGTCTCTACTGTAAGAGCAGTCACACTATGGAGGTCTCTACTGTAAGAGCAGTCACACTATGGAGATCTCTACTATAAGAGCGGTCACACTATGGAGGTCTCTACTATAAGAGCGGTCACACTATAGAGGTCTCTACTGTAAGAGCAGTCAAACTATGGAGGTCTGTACTGTAAGAGCAATCTCACTGCGGAGGTCTCTACTGTAAGAGCAGTCATACTATGGAGGTCTCTACTGTAAGAGTGGTCACACTATGGAGGTCTCTACTGTAAGAGCAGTCACACTATGGAGGTCTCTACTGTAAGAGCGGTCACACTATGGAGGTCTGTACTGTATGAGCAGTCACACTATGGAGGTCTCTACTGTAAGAGCAGTCACACTATGGAGGTCTGTACTGTAAGAGCGGTCACACTGTGGAGGTCTCTACTGTAAGAGCGGTCACACTATGGAGGTCTGTACTGTAAGAGCAGTCACAGTGCGGAGGTCTCTACTGTAAGAGCGGTCACACTATGGAGGTCTCTACTGTAAGAGCGGTCACACTATGGAGGTCTGTACTGTAAGAGCGGTCACACTATGGAGGTCTGTACTGTAAGAGCAGTCACACTATGGAGGTCTCTACTGTAAGAGCGGTCACACTATGGAGGTCTCTACTGTAAGAGCGGTCACACTATGGAGGTCTCTACTGTAAGAGCGGTCACACTATGGAGGTCTCTACTGTAAGAGCAGTCACACTATGGAGGTCTCTACTGTAAGAGCGGTCACACTATGGAGGTCTCTACTGTAAGAGCAGTCACACTATGGAGGTCTCTACTGTAAGAGCGGTCACACTATGGAGGTCTCTATTGTAAGAGCGGTCACACTATGGAGGTCTCAACTGTAAGAGTGGTCACACTATGGAGGTCTCTACTGTAAGAGCAGTCACATTATGGAGGTCTCTACTGTAAGAGTGGTCACACTATGGAGGTCTCTACTGTAAGAGCAGTCACATTATGGAGGTCTTTTATATATGGCCTGTCACAATTAATTGAATTTGATAAAGAATAAAAATATGGAGCAGATCATTTAGTAAAAATTGTAAGTTACCGGAAGAAAACTCCCTATCAATGTTATCTGATGGCACTCTGTCTGTCTCTCTCTGTCTCTTCCTCTCTTCCCTTCTCCTTTCTTCCCTTTTCTCTCTCTTTGTCTCTCTTTCTACCCATCACCTCTTTTCTCTTTCTCTTCTACCATTTCTCTCTTTTTCTCTCTCTCCCTCTGTCCCTCTCCCTTTTTCCTTCTCTCTCCCTCCCTCTCCCTCTCTCTTTCTCTCCCTAGCTGTCCCTCCCTCTTGCTCTGTCTCTCTCCCTTTTCCTCTCTCTCTCTTTTTCCCCTCTCTCTCTTTCTTACTACCCCTCTCTTTGTCTCTCTCTCTCTCTCTCTGTCCCTCTCTCGCTCTCTCTCCTCTCTCTCTCCCTGTCTCTCTGGCCCTCTCTCTGTCTCGCTCTCTCCGCCCGTCTGTCTCTCTCCCTCTCTCTCTCGGTCCCTCTCTGTCTCTTCCTCTCTCTCTTTCTCTGACCCTCTTTCTGTCTCTGTCTCTCTCTCCCTCTCTCTGTCCCTGTCTCGCTCCGCCCCTCCCTCTCTCTTCCCTCCTCTGTCTCTCTCTGCCCCTCTCTCTCTCTCAGCCCCTCTCTCTCTTCCCCTCTCTCCCTCCCCCTCTCTCCCTCCCCCTCTCTGCCCCTCTCTCTCCCTCCCCCTCTCTGCCCCTCTCTCTCTGCCCCCTTCCTGGTCGCAGCCCCCTGGTTGGTATAATCTGGACCCCAGATTGCGGCACTCACCGATTCCGCCGGACACCACGGAGGTCATGCAGCTGGTTTCTCCGGCGGTGCAGTTGGTCGCCGTCATGCAGTTGGTGTTGCTGCTCTGAGCTGTGCACGTGTAACAGGTCAAGGAGTAAACTGCAAGAGACAAGCATGACTGCATAAAGCATCCAGGGAGGGTGGGAACTACAACCCCCAGCATGCTCTCTCAACCAGAGCTCAGACCTTTCAAAGCCTCGAACAGGTGTGGCCCTGGGGGCCCTGCCAGGATGAAAAGGTTGCAATAAAAAGAATAGAGACACGTCCACAAGTCACATGATAGTTAAATCTCTTTCTGGGAAAGCTGGGTGACAGTTGGTGACCCTGACAACTCCCCCAGGGGTTGTCACCCAGCTCTGCCAGGGGTTGTCACCCAGCTCTGCCAGGGGTTGTCACCCAGCTCCCCCAGGGGTTGTCACCCAGCTTGATGTAACCCTGTCTGATGTCACCTCTTTAGATCAATATAAAAAAGACATAAAAAGCTATTTAAAAATGGCATAAAAATACACAACGAATGTTGACAAGTTTACAAGCAAGGCCGAAAAAAAAGCAAAAAACCTAAACCCCCCCCTAAAAAACAAACAAAAAAATAAAACAATGAATATCTGGGGGACAAAGAAGCCAGAAAAGGAGACAAAAAACACCAGAGCCGGAGCATGTAGTGGTCGCAAATAAATAAGAAAAAAAATGCCAGTGACCCCAAAAAACACCAAGTGAAGAAAGATAGCACAAAAAATGCATTTTTGTGTTGAATTTAGCGTTCCCCATTGATTTGCAGCCGACATCTAAAGGGGACTTTTTTGCCTAAATCACTGCAAAAAACACCCCTAAAAATACACCCAAAAAGCTGCCTTGACACAAAAATTGCTTTGGCTTTTTTTGCGTGCTGCATGTGTTTCATATGGCTTTTCTGACCCAACGCTTCAAGATGCCGCATTAAAACAGACAAAAAAATGCATTAAAAAACACCACTAACAATAAAACACTTTTCTGTTTTGCATTCGCAGAGACCTTCAGCAAACATCTGGAGTTGCCGTATTTCCCACAAAAACCTCATGTAAAATAACACATCAAAAATTAGGCCTCTTGCACACGACCGTATCGGTTTTCCAGTCCACAAAATACGGATGCGGTCCGTGTGCGTCCTGAAATTTTCACTGGGCCTTTTGCAAAAAAAAAGCAAAATAGACAAGAATACGACAAGTTGTATAATTTATAGCCCAGCCGCACAAATGCGGACAGCGCATGGATTTTTTGTGCATGAGGCCTTATATTTTGGGGGGTACCATCTCTCCTTGCGGTGTAAGGAGGCGTACAGGCCATATATACTGCTCCGAAATTCTGGGGAGAAGGGATGCAAAGTTTCTCCATCTTATGGCCACAGGGTGGCGCTCTACTGAGCCATTATACCATGAAGGGTGCAGGAACATCAGTGATGTCATCATTGCCCCTATGATGTAATATAGTGAAGCCATGCAGGTCTGAACCTAGGACTCTGGACTCATAGAGTCTTAAAGGGGCAGTGCACTTACCTGCGCCAGTACAGAGAGCAGCGACCAGGAGGAGGGTTGTGTAGGCAGCCATGGTTGTGAGTCGGCGGAGGGTATAGGTACACTGCGCACGCGTCTCAGCTGCTCCTTATATACGGTGTCCCTACCTGTAATTAGAGGTCAGTATGCTGCTGCTTGTTGTGGTTACCCTATTGTAGTTACCGTAGTAGCAGAAGTCTGACTGGACACCAGTGACCACTGGGCGGTATTCACACACTAGGACGACACAGCACAATGCCAGGATAAATTGTACTACAGTAAATGCAGAAAGGGCCCCCGACCCCAGTCTGGGCCCCCGTGATCAGCCAACCCTACCACCACTGATGAGCACCCTGACTGGTTTGGCACCAGTTTCGCCTCCTGCCGTGCCCCCTCACATAGACAGCCAGGGCCGTGCCTGCAAAGTGGCCGGTGGGGGGGCTGATGTACGAGGTGTCGGCACAGTATGGGGGGGGTCATCTTCTGTACAGTCCGCAGCCACATGATGATGTCCGTCCACTGTATTATAGAAATCGTCACATAAAGTTTATTTTGATTTCTATTTTGTTACAATGTTACAGTAATAATAAAACAATGTATCTATAGCATCGCCCCCGTGACCTGCAGACACAGGAGGGAGGGCGAAGAGAGGGGATATTTTGGCCTCTCATTCGGTATTTTCCACTATAAGTACCATAAGTGCGCGCGTCTCCTGATCCCACCGAGCGCTTTCTGACTCCTCCAGAGGACACTTTCATGTGTGATTTACTGCAGTGTTGTCCAATGACCAAATATCCCTGTCTATATGAAGTTTGGCTTTTCCAGCATGTTGCAAATTCATAAACGCGCGTTCGAACGCGCGTTTTCAGTGTCAAAAACGCGCAAAATACAAGCGTTGCTCCTTCACATTGAAGTCGATGGGCCAAAACGCGCGACAAACGCCCCCAAAAAAGCTCAAGTACTTGTTTATGCGTCGGGCGTTTTTCAGCGCGTTCGAACGCGCTGTAAAGCGCGAAAATGTGAACCAGTCCCATAGGGAAGCATTGGTTTGCATCGGTTATGCGTTTTACAGCGCGTTCGAATGCGCTGTAAAACGCGAAAGTGTGAACTGAGGGTTAGTCCGGCCGATCATGTTTGCCGGGTTGTGGCTGGATCTCCACCGCTCCCCATTATGGTTAAAACATTCAGGCAATACCGGATCCACTAGCTCCAGCAGGCGGTTCCGGATCTCTGAACGCTAGTGTGAAACTAGAAATACTGATATAAAATACTGACCAAATACTGAACATGTGGCCAGAGCCTTCCGGCTTGTTCTCTAGACTCCTCCAGAAACCTTCTGACTCCTCTAGAGTCTTCCTGACAACTTTATATACCTTCAGAGTCCTTAATTCTCTAGAGTCTTCCTGACACTAACTAAACCCTCCAAAGTCCTCCTGACACCCAGTGACTCCTCCATAGATCACCTGACACCCTCTGACTCTTCATGATGCTTTACTTTTCTATAGTCTTACTGACTTTCTCAGAGTCCTCCTGACAGCCCCCGACTACTCCACCTTTTTGATAACATTGACTGATAAGGATGATGGTGCTGATGATGAGTACAGGCTTGGACTGGGCCACGGGGGAGCAAGTGTATCCCCTAGTGGGCCCCTCAGGCGGAGTGGCCCCTCAGCCCCCACCCAGAGCATGAATGGTGCGTGGCAAAATACAGCAGACGGACTCCGCATCCATATGATAAACAAGTAGATTATACACAGTCGAGTCCCATTATCATGACCACCAGGTAATATCCACAGTGAGCGCCGTGTGCAGCACAGACAGCAGCTAGACGGGCCCGGAGTGACTCCATAAGGTCCTGGTCGGTTGTCACAGGTTTTTGGAGCCATGCTAACAGCAGTGCATCCCACAGCTGCTGACTCAGCAAAGAAGACAACCCTTTACCGATCAGCTGAGTCCAATCCAGATACTGCCTGACACAAGGTCATTATCAGAGGAGCAGTGACCGCCCGTCTGCTCCGGAACCCAATACACGGTATAGAGTCCTCTGAAGTGTCGTGTTAGACACACGTCTGGTGGCCCCTGGTTCATTTTGGAGGTGAGCTGCTCCACTGTAGTGTGTTTTCCGCTCTCGTGCACCTTCGTAGCCGACATTCACCTCTCACATCAGTGCCACGCGGCACTCCGCAGTTTCCACATCACTTATTCACAATGGCGCCATTTGTCCACTCACCATACACTTCACTACAACAGCACAAGAACAGTTCACACTGCGCAGTGTCAGAAATACCGCCAACCGGGGCACAGAAGTCAATAATTATCCCTTTTACTTATGACAGCAACAAGGGATATGTGTGCAGACAGCCTATCACACCTTATATACCCACCGAGGGATATGTGTGCAGACAGCCTATCACACCTTATATACCCACCGAGGGATATGTGTGCAGACAGCCTATCACACCTTATATACCCACCGAGGGATATGTGTGCAGACAGCCTATCACACGCCTTATATACCCACCGAGGGATATGTGTGCAGACAGTCTATCACATGCCTTATATACCCACCGAGGGATATGTGTGCAGACAGCCTATCACATCTTATATACCCACCGAGGGATATGTGTGCAGACAGCCTATCACATGCCTTATATACCCACCGCGGAATATGTGTGCAGACAGCCTATCACATGCCTTATATACCCACCGAGGGATATGTGTGCAGACAGCCTATCACATCTTATATACCCACCGAGGGCTATGTGTGCAGACAGCCTATCACACACCTTATACACCCACTGAGGTAATATGTGTGCAGACAGCCTATCACACACCTTATACACCCACTGAGGGATATGTGTGCAGACAGCCTATCACACCTTATATACCAACAGAGGGCTATGTTTGCAGACAGCCTATCCCACCTTATATACCCACCGAGGGATATGTGTGCAGACAGCCTATCACACCCCTTATATATCCCCTGAGGCATATGTGTGCAGACAGCCTATCACACCTTATATACCCACCGAGGAATATGTGTGCGGACAGCATATCACCCTTTCTATTCCCACCTAGGGATATGTCTGCAGAAACATGCCGAGGTAAGGACTAGGCAGCAGGCTACTGATGGGGCCCCCAGGACAGAAATAGTCTGAGATAAGGACTAGGCAGCAGGCTACTGACGGGGCCCCCAGGACAGAAATAGTCTAAGGTAAGGACTAGGCATAAGGCTACCTAGGGGGCCCCCAATAACAAAACATACCGAGGTAAACACTAGGCAGCATGCTACTGACGTGGTCCCCAGGACAGAAAAAGTCAGACCTAATGACTAGGCAGCAGGCTACTAACAGGGCCCTCAGAACAGAAACAGCCCGAGGTAAGGACTAGGCAGCAGGCTAAGTAGCCTAACTAATATTGTAACTTGAGGATCCACTGTATTTGCAAGCAGCTGTACACTGGCCCCCAGAATAAATTTCACTAGTGGGCCTTAGGTACCCCACTCTGACACTAGATGACAGTAATGGTGGTGATGATGATGACAGTGGTGGTGATAATGGTGGTGGTCATCACAATGGTGATATCAAGCACTACTTGTCCTAATTCTATGATGAGATCAGGAGTTTATATGTGATCAGTGATGTATACAACGTCCTGATCATTCTCCTAGCTCAGTAACACCACAGTAACAGGAGCAGGTGAGCTGCATACCTGCTCCATCCATCATATGTCTTATCGGTAGCTTGTCACCGGCTTCTCTCCTCTGCCCCAGAGACTTTCTATCCAGCTATGAACCTTGACGTGAATAAAAAAAAATCTAATGGATTTTGTACATTATAGATATGTCTCTCCTCCCACAAGGACAAAGTAATTCCTAATTGTAGGGGTTCCTGACGTGCCCATTGCAGTCCCTTTGAATTGGACGAACCACAGTTATCAACATGAAAGGCATTATGGGATATCATGAAATCCAGGATATCATGGAGGAAAGAAATAGTTAAATCTTCCTCTCCAGGCACTATTATTTTTTTAGCACTGGTTCATACACAATGTGCTGCTGAGGCTGGTTGGGGTCAGAAGAAGACTTTCAGGCATTTGTGATGCACAACAATTCTAATGACCCGAATATGGAGATCAGGGCTAATTCTTTTGGGGGAGAGGTAAAGGGGGGGGGGGGTAGTCGGACTGATTTCCACGATGCAGAACAGAGGATAGCGGTTGTATAGGAAGGCAATGGCTATCATGGCCGTACTCCACTATCAGAGTCATCTCCCTCCTCATGGCCACTTCTTACGAATTAGTATAAATAACAGGTCAGACAGGTTTCTGGAGGAAACACAGAAACCACTGTTTGTTTGGGCATCATTACATAGTGGATAATGAGGATTGCAATTATGGTACAGGCCTTCACATGGTAACAATGTCGTTCAGATTCCTTTCTGTATACAATGTGTTGTTACTGTGACCGTTATACACGGTACGTCCCTAAGGGAACATGTACAGAGGCATACAAAAGTTTGGGCAAAAGCTTTGCGTGTCAAAATTCATGTTACTGTGAACAGTTAAGCAAGTTGAAGATTAAACGATCTCCAAAATGCATAAAGTTAAAGACGAGGCTTGTTCACAACCATCGTTAGAAAAGGCCTCTAACCTTGTCCAAAACCCAGCAGCCATGGCTTCTTCTAAGCAGCTGTTATCACGAACAGAGGAGGTCTGAAGATTTGGAAGATTTTGCAAGAAAAAGGTTTTATAGACAGGATTGCTAGAAGAGCAAGAACCCCCCAATTGACTGCAAAAGACCTTACAATTTAGCAGACTCTGGAGTTGTGGTATTGTTCAGCGACTCCTGCACAAATATGGTCTTCATGGAAGCGTCATCAGAAGAAAACCTCTCCTATGTCCTCATCACAAAATTCTGCGTCAGAACATCTAAACAAGTCTGGTGCATTTTGGAAACAAAGGGTTGGCCAATGTGGGTAAAATAAGTCTTTGGCCACATTAAGCAAAAGTATGTATGGACAAAAAAGGGCCCATCATTTCATGAAAAGAACACCCGTCAAACCATTCAGCATGGGGGTGCACCAATGGTACAGGGAACATTTCACAGGTAGAGGGAAGAGTGGATTCGATGAAATTCCAGCAAATTCTGGAAGCAAACATAACACCAGCTGTAAAAAAAAGCTGAAGTAGAAAAGAGGATGGCTTCTACAAATGGATAATGATCTAAAACACCTCCAAATCCACCATAGACAAACTCAAAAGACCCAAGCTGAAGGGTTTACCATGGCCCTCACAGTCCCCTGATCTGCTGAAGGTTTTACCATGGCCCTCACAGTCCCCTGATCTGCTGAAGGTTTTACCATGGCCTTCACAGTCCCCTGATCTGCTAAAGGTTTTACCATGGCCCTCACAGTCCCCTGATCTGATGAAGGTTTTACCATGGCCCTCACAGTCCCCTGATCTGATGAAGGTTTTACCATGGCCCTCACAGTCCCCTGATCTGCTGAAGGTTTTATCATGGCCCTCATAGTCCCCTGATCTGCTGAAGGTTTTACCATGGCCCTTACAGTCTCCTGATCTGCTGAAGGTTTTACCATGGTCCTCACAGTCCCCTGATCTGCTGAAGGGTTTACCATGGCCCTCACAGCACAGTCTCCTGATCTGCTGAAGGTTTTACCATGGTTCTCACAGTCCCCTGACCTGCTGAAGGGTTTACCATGGCCCTCACAGTCTCCTGATCTGCTGAAGGTTTTACCATGGCCCTCACAGTCCCATGATCTGCTGAAGGTTTTACCATGGCCCTCACAGATCCCTGATCTGCTGAAGGTTTTACCATGGCCCCCACAGTCCTCTGATCTGCTGAAGGTTTTACCATGGTCCTCACAATCCCCTGATCTGCTGAAGGTTTTACCATGGCCCTCACAGACCCCTGATCTGCTGAAGGTTTTACCATGGTCCTCACAGTCCCCTGATCTGCTGAAGGTTTTATCATGGCCCTCATAGTCCCCTGATCTGCTGAAGGTTTTACCATGGCCCTCACAGTCCCCTGAAGGTTGTACGGTGGCCCCTTACAGTCCCCTGATCTGCTGAAGGTTTTACCATGGCCCTCACAGTCCTCTGATCTGCTGAAGGTTTTACCATGGTCCTCACAGTCCTCTGATCTGCTGAAGGTTTTACCATGGTCCTCACAGTCCCCTGATCTGCTGAAGGTTTTACCATGGCCCTCATAGTCCCCTGATCTGCTGAAGGTTTTACCATGGCCCTCACAGTCCCCTGAAGGTTGTACGATGGCCCCTTACAGTCCCCTGATCTGCTGAAGGTTTTACCATGGCCCTCACAGTCCTCTGATCTGCTGAAGGTTTTACCATGGTCCTCACAGACCCCTGATCTGCTGAAGGTTTTACCATGGCCCTCACAGTCCCCTGATCTGCTGAAGGTTTTACCATGGCCCTCACAGTCCTCTGATCTGCTGAAGGTTTTACCATGACCCTCACAGTCCCCTGATCTGCTGAAGGTTTTACCATGGTCCTCACAGTCCCCTGATCTGCTGAATGTTTTACCATGGCCCTCACAGTCCCCTGATCCACTGAAGGTTTTACCATGGCCCTCACAGTCCACTGATCTGCTGAAGGTTTTACCATGGCCCTCACAGTCCCCTGATCTGCTGAAGGATTTACCATGGCCCTCATAGTCCCCTGATCTGCTGAAGGTTTTACCATGGCCCTCACAGTCCCCTGAAGGTTGTACGGTGGCCCCTTACAGTCCCCTGATCTGCTGAAGGTTTTACCATGGCCTCACAGTCCCCTGATCTGCTGAAGGTTTTACCATGGCCCTCACAGTCCCCTGATCTGCTGAAGGTATTACCATAGTCCTCACAGTCCCCTGATCTGCTGAAGGTTTTACCATGGCCCTCACAGTCCCCTGATCTGCTGAATGTTTTACCATGGCCCTCACAGTCCACTGATCCGCTGAAGGTATTACCATAGTCCTCACAGTCCCCTGATCTGCTGAAGGTTTTACCATGGCCCTCACAGTCCCCTGATCTGCTGAATGTTTTACCATGGCCCTCACAGTCCCCTGATCTGCTGAATGTTTTACCATGGCCCTCACAGTCCTGTGAGTTAAACATCATTGAAAATCTGTAGATAGACCTCAAAAGAGCAGAGCATGGAAGACGGCCTGGGAACCTCAAAGAACTGGAAGACGTCTGCAAGGAAGAATGGATGAAAATCCCTCAAAGAAGAACTTAAAATGGTTATTTTGAAAATGTAAAAGATGAAAATAAAAAATTGTTTTTTTCTTAAATTATAAAGGGATTGTATCCTCTTTATGCCTTTTGGAGATCATTTAATGTTGAACTTGCTTCACTGTTCACAGTAACAGTCATTTCGACCAGGGGTGCCCAAACTTTTGAATGCTACTGTATATTCTAACAATGTTTCTCAACCTGCGGTAAATGAACCTCAGGGGGTATGTGGTGCAGGGTGAGGGGTACACAGGAGGGCGATGCGGCAGAGAAGAGGAGTCGATGTCTCCCTGCCCCACCATTCACTCATAGGCCAATATGCCTGAAGCCTAGGAGAGGATGGGGCAGGCGGTGCGATGATGTCACTGCGACCACCTGAGCGAGGACACAGCCCAGGATGAAGGATGGAAGAAGCCCATGTCCTGCATCTCATCACAGACAGCGGCATTAATCGGGAGGGAGGCGAGTATTTGATTTTATTACTCTTTACCACTTTGGGGGAGCATACTATTGGACCAGTATCAGGGGTCATTATTATTATTACTTAGAAATACTATGTGGGGACTTTATGACTACTGGGGGCACTAAAAAAAGCATTAGAGCTGGGGAATTATGGGAAGGAGGCATTTTTACTAATGGGCACACAATGGGGCCTTTGTTAATCGCATTTGGTGGGTTTATTAATACTGAGGTACTATAGGGAGAATTATTACTGCTTCGGGGCACTTTTTTTATTACTGGGGGCACTATAGGGATTAATATTACTACCTCCTATCTGTCTAATCCATCTATATCGAATATCTCTATTATCACTCATAATCTATCTGATATCTCTATATGTATCTAATTCCTTATTCCTGCTAATATGAAAGGATTTAAAGAGGAGAAAATAAATTCTTTAATCTTTAACAATTAAACTTGACATCAGAACATAATTTGTCATCTTCTCTGTACGTTTTTCAGCATCTCCAGATCTAGGAGGACCTCCACTCGGGCCTTGCTTCTTCTCTCGGTCTCCGGGAGGCGGTGGGTTTGTTAGTGACGGCTTCTTCTTCTGCTGGTAATTCCAGGTTTTGGCAGTTTCTTAGTTTCGCCCTCAGGATGAGCTGATTATTGTCAGTTGTCACCAGGGGCAGATTGGCCATAGACTTTACAGGGAAATTTCCCGATGTCCAGGGGGCCGCCTGGGCACGCCTCACGGCCAGCCAGTGGAAGATTTTGGGGATATATTTTGTGCTGCTGAGGGCAGTATTTTGTGATGGACTGTGGTATTTGGCTCTGTTGGGGTGGTATAATGTGCCACAAAATGGGCCACTTTTAGTATTTTTCCCAGGGCCACGTTAAGTTCCCAGTCCGCCCCTGAATACACAAACATGAGGGGGAACGCTGCATCTGCACTTTACCATAAACGTACAGAGGTCGTTAAGTTTACAAACCTACTTCTGAAAATATCCATAAGTGCTTCCTTAGAGTACAGAGACTGGTGCAGATAGCTCTATGGAGCACCCGACACACCAGTGCGGTACTTACCTCAAACTTTAACGGTGCATGCGCAGACGAGGTGGCTTCAGGTGTTTGGCATGCTCCAAGTAGAGCAATAGTTCTTGTCCTGTCCGCATTGTAGGTGATGTCCTGTCCACAGCCCAGGCCGGAAACGTAGTAAAAGACGGGACATCGTCCAAAGCTGGATTTTTTTTTAGACGAGGAGTCTCTTGTGACCAGGTTCCTTGGAGGCCAATCCTCTGGGATAATAAGTATGGTATATTATGAAAAGTGACAAAGGTGCATTTGCCAGACACGCTGGGCCCTCAAAACCCCTTAAAGCCTTGTCAAAGAAGACGCCAGTAGTTTTTTTTGCAGACTATATATATATGTATTAAGGCTACTAGTAGCCTGGATTTGTGGAAGGGGCAGAGGGGTATATCAGAACGGTCGGGCGCTTTAATCCACACGCGCTCCATGTGCCTCAGGGTGTGTTAGAAGGCCTGCACGTCATCGCACTTCCGTTTCCGATGAGTTTCGGCCGACAGGCAGCTCTACCATCTCCTCGGGGAGGCTCCCTCAACACCAGGTACGCCGGGGGGGCAAGGGGGCCTGTTACCTGCTTCGTTCCAGGGCCGGATTCCCAGGCAAATTACCGACCGCGCCGCCTTCCTCATTACAGGTATCGGGTCTCCATGAAGACGCGTCCTACCGCGTGACGCGCCCCCGCTCTACCAAATCGCGGGTCTCCCCTCGTTCACATGCCGTCTATTATGCCCGCCGTCAGTCCTCTACACTTAGTCATCTCTTGTGGGGTTTGCATTGCGCTCTGGGTGTCAGGAGGCTCTGCTGTGCAAGTGTGTTAGGTTTTTTTATTTGAGGAAAAGGAAGGGTATAGCACATATGGGGAGGGGTTACCCTATGCGCATTCAGCAGAGGTCAGCCGCTTGTCCCGGTATGGGGGCAGACAAGTAGGTGTGGTGTGTGACAGTGGCATTATTGCATGGTGTTTGGGTAGGATTGGCGCCTGTCCCAGGGGCATTCATGTGCCTGAGTGTCAGGCAGAGCAGGGCATGGATCCTCCTGGTTTGCAGTGTATCCTGGCGAGGGTGTGTGTTCCCACCCACCACAGGATGGTTCTCTGGGTCGTTCTGGTCCGGTGCTGTATATAGGCTCGTGGTAATAACCAGGGCATCCTAAATTGTCATTGTCACCGCCATTGACACCACCTGGTGGGGAGGGGGGGCCTGTAGGTCCTTCAGGGCTCTTCGCCCTCCTTCGGTTTCCCTTCTGGTCGCCGGTCAAGTGGAGGGTCTCCGGTTGGATTCGTCGCTGGCCAGCCTAGGATGTTACATGGTCTTCCGAGCTTCAGGTGGATCGTACCCCAGGATTCTCTCACAGGCAGGTTTTCTTGGCCTGCGCATGCCCTGGTCCTGAGTTTTTCCGCGGGTGGGTCGCTCACCAGGAATCTCTCATGGCCTGGCTTCGTCATCCGAGGCCAGCGCATGGCACTGCCCTAAATCTTCCTCGGGTCGATCGTGCACCTCTTACGTTCCAGCTGGTCATAAGAGGTTGCACGTTATATTCTTCTGAGTTTGCCTTGGGTGGATTCTTCTCCAGGAGTCCCTCACGGTACGGTTTAATGGTGACCACACATGACACAGACCTGAATCTCCTCGGGTGGAGCTTCACCAGGATGCCCTTGCGGTACGGCCTTGTCAGTTGAGGTTCGCACATGACACTGTCCTGAGTTTCCCTCGGGTGAATCGTTCACCAGGTTTCTCTCACGGTCCGGCTTGGTCAATTGAGGCTCTCCATGACGCTGTCCTCAGTTCCTCGGGTGGATCGCCCACCAGGATTCTCTCACGCTCCAGCATGATCATCTGAGGTTCGCACATGACATTGTCCTGAGTTTCCTCGGGTGGATCGTTCACCAGGATTCTCTCACGCTCCAGCATGATCATCTGAGGCTCGCCAGGACACTGTCCCGAGTTTCCTCGGGTGGATCGCCCACCAGGATTCTCTCACGGCTGGCATTGTCTTCAGAGACTCGCACATCACATCATCCTGAGTTTGTCCTCAGGTGGATCGCCCACCAGGATTTTCTCATGATCTGGCTTTTCCATAGAGCATGGGGCAAGGTAGTGTTCTCGTTGGTGGCCAGGTCCCAACGGGGGTGGTTTTGGGTCTCACGGGTGCATCGCCCACCAGGACCCCCTCTTGCCCAGTGCAGCTAAATTAGTTATGCAGGTTTTCTTCCTTCGAGTCTACTATAATTCTTCCCTCTCAGGTACTTGAGTAGGTTCTTTATTAAAAATATTTTTTTTTTTCTCCAGAGGCAGCAATTAGTTTGTCTAACGTTGTTAAACCTGGATCCTTGCGGGTCTGTCAGGACCCAGGATTCAGTTGTTCACCTTCAGGTTGTCGGATAGGTGCCTCCACTCCTCCAAGGTTCCAACACAAGTTCAAGCTCTCGGGATTCGCAATTTCGGCAGGTACCAGTAGTTCGATTTCCTCTAGCCAGTTGTGGGTAGCGTTATAATCGGCAGCGGCAGCATTAGCACAGTTCCGTCACGTCACAAACTGGGCGGTGATGGACATGGAGTTATTCTGTAGACATTTCACTGGGCTCAGGTCCCCAGTCTGCAGCAATTGTCAGTCCACGCTTCACTCCTCAGACTGGTGCCCCAACATTAACGTTACCCCTCAAGTTAGGCAGCTACCCGGCGCCGCCACACAAAGGACTAGTGCGGCCCTGGACAGGTTAGGTAGACCTGTAGTTTTCTTAGGAAACTCCCAAGTCTGCAACAACTACAACGTCGCCACCTGTAACTACAACAGGTGTCGTTCGTTGCACGTTTGTTCAATTTGTTTTAGGGCCCACCCAAAAACCACTTGTCCCCAACGCTCTAAATCTTCCTGACTAAGCAGGGTCAATGTGGACCTGCTGTCAGCACTCCTCCAGCTCCATCATGATCCTCACTTTGTCCAATTTCTCATTTCCGGGTTCACCGCCGGTTTTCTTACGGGCTTGGTTGCTCTACCGCAATCCACCTGGGAAGGTCCTAACCTACTAACTGCGGTAAGAGATCCTGAGTCCGTGAACAGTCTCAGCTTCAAAAGGGTTTCATCATCGGGCCTTTCTCCTCCCCTGCCTTTGACATGTGGCGGGTCAATCCGATAGGAATTGTGTCAAAGCAATTTTCTAATAAAAAACTATTGATATATGACTTGTCAGCGCCTCATGATTCAGTTATCCCCAGCCTCAACTCATTAATTCCATCTGAAGAATTTTCTATGCAGTATGCGTCAATTGATGAATCCAATCAGCTCATTATTCAAGTTGGCAAAAGCAGACATCGCCGACACGTTCAAATTATTACCAATCCACCCACAACTGTGGAAATATTATGGCATCAAATGGGCAGGTTCATATTATTTTGCCAATTGCCTTACTTTTGGCTCCAAGAGCAGCCCCTGGCTTCTTGACCAGTTCACCCAGGCCTTGCACTGGTTACTGGTCAATCACGCTGGTTGTCCGATGGTGATCCACTATTTGGAACGACTTCTTAATTGTTGACGGGCCAGGCCAACGTTCAGACAAATTGGGCAGGTTACTTAAGTTAAATCACCTTCCTGGGTATCACTTTAGATACAATTAAGATGCAGGCCAGCCTCCCAGCAGGGAAGTTGGAAAAAATTAAATCAGTAGTGGCCAGGGCAGGGTTGGTCAGAACCCTCTCCAAAGTAGAGTTACAATCACTTTTAGGCTTGTTGAACTTTGCGACAAAAATCATGCCTCAGGGCAGAGCCTTCACTTCCCGGTTGCTCCTCCCTGATGCCCCAGAGCAGGACAGTCTAGTCACATTAGATCTAAACGCTCTAGCAGACTTGGCCATGTGGAATCATTTTCTGTCTAGCTGGAATGGGATTTCTTTATTTATTCCACAAAGGGACCCAGACCCTCTGTTAGTTTTTTCCGACGCAGCGGCTTCTCGGGGGTATGCGGCTATTTTTCTAAACCAATGGGTGCAGGACAATGGCCAACAGAGATCCTATCTCAGCCTGACTCCCTAAAATCTTCCCCACTGTTGGAAATTTACCCAATTGTGGCAGCTGCTCAGATATGGGGCAGGGCATGGTCAAACTGACCATCAGGCAATCGTGGATATCTTGTCCAGATCCAGGTCAAAGTCCCCACTGATCATGTCATTTGTACGCAGGTTAATTTTATTGTCCCTACAATTCAACTTTCATTTCCAGTGCATGCATATCGAGGGTGCCAAGAACGCAGCAGCAGACGCTTTGTCTCGTTTTAATTTTCCCGCTTTCTTCCAGGCCATGCCTGAGGCAGAGTCATTGGGAATACCTCCGCCAGCTTTCCAATCTCTGGTGATGGATTAGGAAGACATTTAGCAGTTGCTTCAAAGTTGGTTTGCAAGTCCCTTTCGGCCAATACAGCTCGCAACTATTTAACAGGATGGCGTATCTTCAATCAGTTTGTCGAGCTACATCCAGATAGCAGGATTAACGTCAACAATCCACAGAACATCATGGCCTTCTTAGGTTATTGTCATTCAGATTTAAGGTCGTCTTACAACACCATCCGCACCTACTTAGCAGGCATCCAACACCACTCCCTTTTAGCCCAGCCTGGCCCCAACTCTGCGTTTTCCTTGCAAGCAGTTAAGGCCACCTTAAGGGGTATTCTCAAGTCCAGTACAGCCACAGGCCCCAGTAGGCAACCGGTGTCAGGGGAGTTATTCAGGTCCTTATCCCGTTCCCTAGACGGCAATCCTTTTGGGCCATATAAGAGTATTATCTTAAAAGCTGCAATGTATCTAGGGTTCTATGGCTTCCTAAGGCCAGGGGAGTTCACTGCCGGTCCTTCTCAAAGGAAAGGGTTGCGGCAGAATCAATTAAGCTGGCAGGATAATCATTTCGTGCTGTCGCTAATTTTAATGTGTCCAGTTCAGGTTCTTCAGAATCTTAGGACCATTCTAGGGGAGTCGGACCCCACCAGGCTGTTGTTACCCTTCATTGGCCAGGCGCTATCACTGTCACACTTCATCAAGCACATTAGAATTCTTATGTCTGGGTTAGGGCGTGACCCCCTTGCCATCTCTGAACACTCATTTCGGATTGGTGCCGCCTAAGCGGCTTCAAAGCACGATGTCCCGGCCCATATCATCAAAAAGATGGGTCGCTGGCAGTCCGCTTGTTACCCTCGGTATGTGCCAAACCCGCATAATGAAATCGCTAAAGCCTTTGTTAATTTGGTGTTTTAACTACTACAGGACTGCCTAACAGGGATGCGTCCTGCGACGACGCATTGGTGCGTCATCCCGCGGGAGCGAGACTTCCTGTGAAGCACGTCTCAGGAGTTCTGCTACAGCCTGCCAGCGATGATCCATCGCTGGCAGGCTGTAGATGCGAATTAAATCGCATCAAAGAGCTATATCAGACGCTGTTTTGTTTTGTGAACAGCGTCTGATAGCTGCTACCTGGTCTACCTGCTACCATGTAAAGTTGCACCAAACACTACACTAACTCCCCCCCCCCACCTATTAACCCCTTGATCACCCCATCTAGACCCCCTGATCACCCCCCTGTCATTGATCACACCCCTTGTAAGGCTCCATTCAGACGTCCATATGTGTTTTACGGATCCGCAGATCCTCAAAATACGGACACCGGCAATGTGCTTTCCGCATTTTGCAGATCCGCACATTGCCAGAACTATATAGAAAATGCTTTTTCTTGTCCGCAATTGCGGACAAGAATAGGTCATGTTCTATATTCTTGCGGAACGGAAGTGCAGACCCGGAAGCGCGGATCCGTAATTCCGGATCCGAGCGGGACAAAGTCTGTCCCCATAGAAATAAATGGGTCCGCAATTCCGTTCCGCAGACAGAATTGCGGACGTGTGAATGGGGCATAAGGGTCCCTTATCACCGCCAGTTAGTTAGCTACTTGTTAGGTAGCTAGCGCCCAGCCCACCGCACCGCAGTCACTGATTTTGGCAGAGATTTTTTCATCCACATTGATCGATGCGAATGAAAAAATCTGTGCCGTTCATTATTTTTTTTTTCCAGCCCAGGGGCCAAACGGAGAAAAAAATCTCATTACCCGTATGCTCAATATAAGGAGAATCGCAGAAACTCCTAATGCTGGCCATACGTGTAATGATTGCTTTGTGTGAGAAATATCGCTGTAAACGACAACTTTTTAAATTTTTTTATTCAAAGTTGTCAATTTACAGAGATATTTCTCTCACCCAGCATGGGTATATGTAAAATACACCCCAAAACACATTGCCCTACTTCTCCTGAGTACGGCGATACCACATGTGTGACACTTTTTTGCAGCCAAGATGCGCAAAGGGGCCCTAATTCTAATGAGTACCTTTTAGGATTTCACAGGCCATTTTTACGCATTTGGATTCTCACGCTTTAGGGCCCCTAAAATGCCAGGGCAGTATAAATACCCCACATGTGACCCCATTTTGGAAAGAAGACACCCCAAGGTATTCGCTGAGGGGCATAATGAGTCCATGAAAAAATAAACTTTTTGTCAAAAGTTAGCGGAAAGGGAGACTTTGTGAGAAAAAACAATAAAAAAAATCAATTTCCACTAACTTGTGCCAAAAAAAAAAAAATCTATGAACTCGCCATGCCCCTCATGGAATACCTTGGGGTGTCTTCTTTCCAAAATGGGGTCACATGTGGGGTATTTCTACTGCCCTGGCATTTTAGGGGCCCTAAAGCGCGAGAAGAAAAATGCGTAAAAATGCCCTCCTAAAAGGTACTCATTGGAATTTGGGCCCCTTTGCGCATCTTGGCTGCAAAAAAGTGTCACACATGTGGTATTGTCGTACTCGGGAGAAGTAGGGCGATGTGTTTTGGGGTGTATTTTTACATATATCCATGCTGGGTGAGAGAAATATCTCTGTATGTTGACAACTTTGTATAAAAAAATTTAAAAAGTTGTCCTTTACAGAGATATTTCTCTCACCCAGCATGGGTATATGTAAAAATACACCCCAAAACACATTGCCCTACTTCTCCTGAGTACGGCGATACCACATGAGTGACACTTTTTTGCAGTCTGGGTGCGCAAAGGGGCCCAAATTCCAACGAGTACCTTTAGGTTTTACAGGGATGCTCACAATTTAGCCCCGCCCAAAATGCCAGAGCAGTAAACACACCCCACAAATGACCCCATTTCGGAAAGTAGACACCCCAAGGTATTCACTGAGGGGCATAGTGAGTCCGTCTGAGATTTTATTTTTTTTGCCAGAAGTTAGCAGAAATTGAAACTTTTATTTTTTTTTTCCTCAGAAAGTGTCATTTTCCGCTAACTTGTGAAAAAAATGAAATGATACATGAACTCACCATGCCCCTCCGCGAATACTTTGGGGTGTCTTCTTTCTAAAATGGTGTGATTTGGGGGGTATTTATACTATCCTGACATTCTAGCACCTGAAGAAACATGACAGGCGCTCAGAAAGTCAGAGCTGCTTCAAAATGCCGAAATTCACTTTTTTGCACCATAGTTTGTAAACGCTATAACTTTTACCCAAACCAATAAATATACACTTATTGGACTTTTTTTTCATCAAAGACATGTAGAACAATAAATTTAGAGAAAAATTTATATAGAAATGTAGTTTTTTTTTTTTTTTTAAAAATTTACAACAGAAAGTGAAAAATTTCATTTTTTTGGAAAAATGTCGTTAAATTTGTATTAATGGCAAAAAAAGTAAAAATGTCAGCAACAATGAAATACCACCAAATGAAAGCTCTATTAGTGAGAAGAAAAGGAGGTAAAATTCATTTGGGTGGTAAGTTGCATGACGGAGCAATAAACGGTGAAAGTAGTGTAGTGCAGAATTGTAAAAAGTGGCCTGGTCATTAAGGGGTTAAGCTAGGGGGGCTGAGGGGGTTAAACTTATTGGTGTTAATAAAACTTTTCTACCCAAACTAGTTTTTGTCCTCTTATATGCCTTCCCCGCGCTATGGTTAAGGGCACACATCTAACCATCCAGGTAAGTTTCCTAGGAAGCTCCGTCGCCATTCTCTTCCCCGTAGCCGTGACCACAAATTCTATATTATATACACACACATCAGGATACGGCTGTAAACAAATATATTCTATAGTTTTCAAACCAGCACCTGGATCTGAATACTTTTGTGACTGCATGTAATTAAAAATGTATTAAAGCTACTGACGCCACCTGCTGCTCAACAAGATGGAAGCGCATGCTCAGTTCCACCATTTACCTGTCTCCAGCTGCAGCAGAAAAGACACGCCCCCTAGCAGGGGCGTAACTATCATAGCAGCAGGACATGCAACTGTTGGGATTATCTCCTCTTCTACTGGAGGTGAAAACTTGGTCAGGACTTTCTAAACGAGCAACTTTTAGAAAATGAGGCAGTGGAAAAATGGCCCAAAGGTTTTAGACGAAAACCCTTCTGTCCTGCGTGGGGGCCTGGTTTCATCCTTGCTATGGGGCCCTTACTTCTCTATGTACGCCACTGCCCCCTAGGCTGATAGCATGAAATAAATTTTTGTTTCACATTATGCATAAGATAACCCCCTTTACATAAAAGTGTCAGCGCACAAAATGCGTCAGGAGAGTAGAGTAGAGTGTGTGGGGCATAGACGCCGGTGATGAGAACATAGTCCTACCACTTTACACATCACTGGTCAGACCACACATGGAGGACTGTGTACAGTTCTGGGCTCCTGTGAACAAGACAGACATAGCAGAGCTGGAGAGGGTTCAGAGGAGGGCAACTAAAGTAATAACTGGAATGAGGGATCTACAGGACCCTGAAAGGTTATCAAAATTAGGGTTATTTACATTAGAAAAAAGACGGGGAGATCTAATAACTATGTATAAATATATCAGGGGTCAGTACAGAGATCACTCCCATCATCTATTTATCCCCAGGACTGTGACTGTGACAAGGGGACATCCTCTGCGTCTGGAGGAAAGAAGGTTTGTACACAAACATAGAAGAGAATTCTTCACTGTAAGAGCAGTGAGTCTATGGACTCTTTACGGTAAGAGCAGTGAGACTATGGACTCTTTACTGTAAGAGCAGTGAGACTATGGACTCTTTACTGTAAGAGCAGTGAGACTATGGACTCTTTACTGTAAGAGCAGTGAGACTATGGACTCTGTACTGTAAGAGCAGTGAGACTATGGACTCTTTACTGTAAGAGCAGTGAGACTATGGACTCTTTACTGTAAGAGCAGTGAGACTATGGACTCTATACTGTAAGAGCAGTGAGACTATGGACTCTATACTGTAAGAGCAGTGAGACTATGGACTCTATACTGTAAGAGCAGTGAGACTATGGACTCTATACTGTAAGAGCAGTGAGACTATGGACTCTATACTGTAAGAGCAGTGAGACTATGGACTCTGTACTGTAAGAGCAGTGAGACTATGGACTCTGTACTGTAAGAGCAGTGAGACTATGGACTCTATACTGTAAGAGCAGTGAGACTATGGACTCTATACTGTAAGAGCAGTGAGACTATGGACTCTACTGTAAGAGCAGTGAGACTATGGACTCTATACTGTAAGAGCAGTGAGACTATGGACTCTTTACTGTAGAAGCAGTGAGACTATGGACTCTTTACTGTAAGAGCAGTGAGACTATGGACTCTATACTGTAAGAGCAGTGAGACTATGGACTCTATACTGTAAGAGCAGTGAGACTATGGACTCTTTACTGTAAGAGCAGTGAGACTATGGACTCTATACTGTAAGAGCAGTGAGACTATGGACTCTATACTGTAAGAGCAGTGAGACTATGGACTCTTTACTGTAAGAGCAGTGAGACTATGGACTCTATACTGTAAGAGCAGTGAGACTATGGACTCTTTACTGTAAGAGCAGTGAGACTATGGACTCTCTGCCTGAGGAGGTGGTGATGGTGAGTACAATAAAGGAATTCAGGAGGGGCCTGGATGTATTTCTGGAGTGTAATAATATTTCAGGCTACAGCTACTAGAGAGGGGTCGTTGATCCAGGGAGTTATTCTGATGCCTGATTGGAGTCAGGAAGGAATTTTTTCCCCTTAAGTGAGGAAAATTGGCTTCTGCCTCACAGTTTTTTTTTGGATCAAAAAATCAACTTGTAGTAAACAGGGCGAACTGGATGGACGGAGGGCTTTTTTCGGTCTTATATACTATGTTACTATGTAATGCCCATTGAAGTGCATTAATCCGGAATTAAGCTAAACGTCGTTTTCAGCGGATCGCTAGATCCGACGTCTAGCTCTGCGCATGCTCAGCAGCAGTTCCAATCGGGGCCCCAGTGTAAGCTGGGGCTCCCATCGGTTACCATGGCAGCCAGGAAGCTACTGAAGTCCTGGCTGCCATGGTAAGTACTCCACAGCAGTGTACTTACCTGCTCTGCGGCCCCCGGGTGCTCCTTCATGACGTCACAGGTATGGGCGGCACATTGATCTATGCGCCGCGGGGACCTGTGACGTCATGAAGGAGCACCCGGCGGCCGCAGAGCAGATAAGTACACTGCTGCGGAGTACTTACCATGGCAGCCAGGACTTCAGAAGCGTCCTGGCTGCCATTGTAACCTGAAAGCATTTTGAAGACTGATCAGGATCCTGATCAGTCTTCAAATGCTTTCAGGCCACTTGCGTTCTGACGGATCCGGCGGGCCGGAAGTGCCTGCCGGATCCTCAGAACGCAAGTGTGAAAGCACCCTAAGAACAGGAGAAAAAAAAAAAACTTAATCAGTTTATTGAGCATCGGTTATTTTTCATGGGAGAAAAAGTCCTGTGTGCAAAAATAACTGATGTTTGACGGAACTGACAAAAAATGATGGAACCCGAGAGAAGCAAAAAAATTTCGGACCAGGCTTTTTTTTTTCCTGTCAGAATGGAAAGCTCATCGCAGATGTGAACCCGGCCCGAGCCAAAGTCTGGTTATTGGAAAGCTGTATTGCAGATTGCTGAGGAAAAAACGATGCACGATCAGAGGGGACCCTCAGACTATCACCTTAAAAACAGGGTGTCTGGAGGTCGGCCAAGTCCACCGTGGCCTCGCCTGCTGCTGAAAGGCAAACGAAAACTGCCGGCGGTGCAAACTGCAGCTCTGCCTCGTGCCGAACACAATGGGTTACGGACACTACGCCAAAATCTCATTGGAATAAAGCGAAGTGTGAACGGTCCTTTGAGTTCCGAACTCCCAGCACTGCAGGGATTCTAGGACAGGGCCATTTTACTCCAGCAGTCGGGGCAGCTCACACATCTGTGTGTACCTGGCAAAGCGGGCGCCAACACTGACTTTGCACTATGTCCAAGCGTTAACTGGATTGTGGTGCACCGGCCGACCGCCTACGCAGGGAACCAGTGTGGCCCCATCCACTATGAGCAACGCATTTCAGACCAGCAGACCAATGAAAATACATCGGCGGCTCTGAAACGCGTTGCCTGGGAGCGTTTTTCTGTTACCTGTCCAGTTCTACGGCTTCAATCGTACCCAGACGTGAAGTCATCGATTATGGATTTTAAACAATTTTTGAAATAACGTGGCACTTCTAAGAAATGGCGCTCTAAACCCCCTCCAATGAGCGGACGCATCGATAAAGCTTCATGACAGACGACACAGTAGATACAGAGCGTCTTATCCTCCGTCATGAAGACTAAGGCAGCGACGCACACGCTGGGGTCGCTCTTACTTATATTTCTTGTACGTTTTTCGATTACCCGACTCCGAACGTCACAGGCTGGACATAATAACTTGCTTCCAAGTTTTCTTTTTTAATTCTCAACGTGACAATCCGTACGATAAGCTGACACTTCAGGTTTTCTGCAGACAACTTTGCTCTGTAGACTAGGGCAGAATCCGCAGAGTCATCTCATTAGAAGGCGGGGTCAGTGGAGTTATCAGATTATCATTAGTGGGCGGAGTCAGTAGTCCACACATTAGTGGGCAGGACCCATAGTCCATTTATAATAAGTGGGCGGTAGCATTAGAAGGCGGGGTCAGCACAGAGTGGGGGGAGGAGCCTGAGACCTGCAAATTTTGACTAATGAAATATCTTGACACATGACCTGCGTCGACAACTCCAGAAATACACAAATACATTAACTTTATTTCTTTTTGGCCTTCGTCATATGAAAGGTGCCGAGAAATATAAATTAAATAAATTAAAGTAACGGCTTTCTGCATAGAAACATAATAACACTTCACCTGCGGAAAAAGAAATGCATCTCACTTCAGTATGAAACGTACGAAGTGAGCTCCGAAACCAGAAACAAAATGGCACAAAAATCCCTGAGACTCAGGAGCGTGGCCCTCCAAACGATCCGCCAGCAATTACAAGCCCCTGTGCCGTCCCGTGTCAACTAGTTAAGCAGTTCTATCTGCTTCTGGGAAAGCTGGGTGCCTACAGGGCAGGGGTCACACAGCTTTTCCAGCTAACAGAACAGCAATCCTGCCTAGTTTTACAGAAAGAGCCGAGGCTGCAGAACTGTATACTTAGGCAGATTTGCCGGTCTGCATTGTAGGAAAGCTGGGTGACAACCGCTGGGGGAGCTATAAGTGCATAGCGGTTGTCACCCAGGACGAACCTCCTTACAAAGCACTTAGGACTTCATATGCTGGCGATGATACCGGCTCCAGCTCCTGGACGACACCCCAGCTGGGTCCTGACATCAGGGAGGCGGCAGGTCTGGGCAGGGGTCAGTCTATGAGCAGAGTACGGGGTGACATTAAAACTCAAAGTCTTCGTTGGTCATGTCAATGGCCCAGGCAAACTTATCTCTCTGCGTCTTGTTGTAAATCTTCTCGATGGGCACGCCATACTTCTTACACCTGCAGCGGGAGGAACAAGGAGGAGCGTGAGACTAGGCTATGCAGCACCTGCCAAGTACCACCGCCCGGGTAAACCATCTGTACACAGCCGTGGCTTGTACACCTGAGCTGGGTGCAGATTGCCCCCTAGTGGTATCACAGATCATGTGTACGTGAGCAGAGCGATGCTATGCACTAAAGAAACCCTGCACCCACTTACTAGAGAGACTCAACTGCAACAATATGAAGACCAGCTCTAACCACTGGGGGCAGAGAACCCTCTTACCAGGCCACAGTTATCCTGGGGTCCAGATAGTTCAGCTTAGACGTGCCCAGAGCAATTTGCTTGTTTTCTTCCTTGTCGGTGGCCTGGAGCTTCAGTTTCATGAGCTGCTCCTCCAGCCTCTCGCACTGCTTCTTCTTTTTCTCCATCTCCCTGGAAAGAGAGGAGTCAGTAGGTGCCAGCACTAAAACTCCTCACGACTGTACGACTCTATTCACATCCAGAGCTGCATGCACAAATCTGCTGCACAAGCCTTACTCTCCAGCCTCTCCCGGATATGCAATTATATACAAGTGTAAATGCTGTACTGGATGTGGCAGACAGGATTATAAAAGCAGAATTGTGAATGCAGCTCTGGCTGAAAGACCAAAATAAATGCACTCGCCCTTTGATAATTATGAAGAATCACACATTGCACTCGAGCCACACTCAGAGCTGCAGTCATAATTCTGCTCCTTGCTACGATAAGAGTGCACATAAGATACTAACCAGCGCTGGATCTAACTAGGGAATGTGATGTAGCGTCAGATGTGTAAAGAACTGGGGAGAATTTTTCTCCACTATATGTTGTATTCTGAGGAAGCCACAGACGACATAGCGGCAGCAGGAGAGCTGCAGTACATCTGGGCAGAGGATAAGCGGCAGGAGCAGCGACACACACAGCGTCAATCCTTACTTCTTGTTCCGGTCGTTCTTCTGAGCTTTGTAGTCAGCTTTAGCCTTTTTCAGCTCCTTCTTGGCATCTTTTAGCTGCTGTTCTTTTGCATCAATCTACAAAGGTCAACAATTAGTCAGGTGACTGCCCCCCAAATAAGTGAACCCCACATTTGGCCACAGAGGCTACATATTCACCTCTGAAGCCCTGTTTCATATACTGAATTATTCTTTACTTTGAATATTAAACTGTTGTAAAACTACAAAACCCAGCATGCCCTGGAGGTGTAGTCGGCCACAGCTGGAGTTCAACACAAAACTGAAGTCACTTTGTAAATATTGGTGGGGGTCCGCTCTGGGGTCTGACAATTTAGGGATCTCCTCTACAGTCTATATTAATTTTGAAGTCTGCTCTGGGGTCTGAATTAATTTTGGGAACTGGTCTGGGTGTCCGAAATAATGTGTGTGTCCACCCTGGGCTCTTAATACATTTTGGGGTCTGCTTCAGGGGCTGAATTAAATTGGGGTCTGCAATGATTTGTGTGTCCACCATGGGGTCTGAATACATTTTGGGTTGTTCTCTGGGGTCTGAAACATTGTATCTGTCTGCTTTTGGGGTCAGGTCTGAGGTCTCAATCGTGATGTCTGAAATGGTTGGTCTGCTCTGCTGTCTGAAATGCGGGGTCTGAAGTCTAGGGGCAGATATTGATTGTGTCTAGTATTAGCGTTTTTCCCCATTTAAAAAAAACAATATTTTTATTGTGGGGCTTCCCGAGATAAGATTTTTCCCAGATGTTACTAAATGCTAAAAATCTGGACCAGCAGCACAATCATCACTGAGCTCTGTACCTTTGCTTGAAGATTTTGCATTGATTTTTCGAATGTTTTCGGTGGCGCCCTCTGGTGGTTACACAGAAGTGCTACAGCTCGATTTGCACGGTTATAAGAAAGAATCTTTGCTGCTACGGTGTCATCCTCTGGAAGATGAAACAGACCGTTGTATCAGTGGAAGGAGGCCCCGTCCTGCAAGGAGGCCCCGTCCTGCAAGGAGGCCCCGTCCTGCAAGGAGGCCCCGTCCAGCAAGGAGGCCCCGTCCAGCAAGGAGGCCCCGTCCAGCAAGGAGGCCCCGTCCTGCAAGGAGGCCCCGCCCTGCAAGGAGGCCCCGCCCTGCAAGGAGGCCCCGCCCTGCAAGGAGGCCCCGCCCTGCAAGGAGGCCCCGCTGCCAGAAACTTCTACCACCACCAGGAGTTCAACCAAATGGAAAGCGATGATCCCTCCTGTCGGATCAGTTCCCCCTACCCCATGTACAGGGCACATACCATTGGTGAGCGCCTTCAGCTGGTTCTGCAGCGTGATTGAGGCGTTGTAGGTCCTGAACACTTTGGCAGTAAGTCCGTCCATCAGGTCCTGGAGGTGCTTGTTAACGATGCTGGTCTGGAGACAAACGATATATGAGGAGATGGACGTGAGGCCTGGTGTGTGCAGAGGCTGCCGCCGATCGCGGATACTCACATTCAGCCGGTCAAACAGGTCGTCATCCGGGTTCTTATTCTCCAGGAACAGCTTTAGGTTCTTGAAGACCTGAGGAGACAGCGCAGATTTGTCAGGCGTTTAAAGGGAATCTGTCCCCGAGATAACGGATATTAAACCAAACGTATGTCCTTGCAGCACGCCACACCTTCTTCCCATACGTTTTCCATTTGAGTCGATAACTCTGCCCACCCTTTCCCTTCAGCATCGCCGACAAATCTCGCACAGGTGCAAGAAAAAGAAAACCGTATGGAGAGAAGGCGTGACGTGCTGTAAGGACATACTTTGGGTTTAATATCGATTCTCTAGGTGACCGGTTCCTTTTAAAGCTAAATATTTAAAGGGGTATTCTGGTTATATTAAGTTACCTCCTATCCTGCGCATAGGGGATAACTATTTTATAGGGTCCCTACTGCTGGGACCTCCAACAAGCACAAGAACAGAGACACTAGACCCTGTGGAGCCCCCAAAATGAACAGAGTAGCCGCTCCATTGATTTCTATGGGAGCGCTGCGCTCGGCTATCCCCAGAACTCCCATAGAACTAAATGGGACAGCTGAGAGCATTCCTGACCGGCTGCTCCATTCATTTCGGGGGGCTCCACGATGTATAGGGCCCCCTGTTCTTGTGCTCAGTGTGGGACCCAGCAGTAGGGCCCCAACCAATCTATCCACAGGATAACTTTATATAACCAGAATAACCCTTAAAAAGTTGTGACTCTTCCAACTCACTGACAGCAAGCAGAAATCTTGGTGAAGAACTGAAAGCAACCGTTTACATTCACAGACAGAAAACCTGTAAGGACCTGATACTTTTCACAGCAGAGGGTTTGTTTTTATGCATCTGTCTGGACACGAAAAGCCTAAATTAAACATGTAATCTGCGCTGATACAATGTAGCAAATCTGTGCTGCTGATGCAGAGGATTGTCTAAGGCTCACCGATAGTGGCGGCCATTACCTCCTTCTCCACAGGGACCTTGTTGTAATATCGGATTGAATCTTTTCCCAAGAAGTCGAACTCCACCACATACTGCTGGCCGTCCAGCTCCGGAAACAGCTTGATGTGCTCCACCCTCAGGGAGCAGCAGCCCACCGTGTCTGCGGTCTCGCCCTCTTCCTTCTCATTGCCCGCCCTGAGAGCCAGCTGAAAAGGGAAGATGACAGTCAGACACCATGTCCTCCGCACCTTCCAGCTTCTCTTCCCCCACCCCTCCATCCCCCCGAAGGCGACACTGGCCTCATCACGTATCACTCAGTACCTTATCAATAAAGTACAGCGCCACCGCTCTCTGCCGCTTCTTCATCTCGCGGGATTTCCAGTCCAGACGATACTGAGATCGGATCTGATCGACCACATTCTTAAGACGGCGCGCGGTCTCGTACTTCTGCCAGTCCTTCTCCCCCTGACACACAGAAACAGAAGAACTACAGCGCAGGTAGAAGACTGGATGGGCGCCCGCTGCCGACATCTGCTCTTAGGGCAGCCATTACTTGAACCTAATAAGCCTGCATGGATGTCCTGGGGGGCCCGGGAACAAGTGTTTGGCTCCTGCGATAACAGACAGGATCAGAAGGACCTTTCACTCATCCCTGTTTATCCCCAGTCAAAAGAGACCCCAGCATGGTTAAAAGGGACCCCCTTCCCCTTCAATTGGGTCACTAGGGATCCCTGCATAGTCTGCAGGACTGTCTGTACAATACGCCTGCTGTTAGGGCACATTACCCCACCCCAGCCTGCGTCATAGTGACACAGAGGAGAATATATTAATAAGCAGGAGTGTGCCATGCCTCTATTATTCCTTCTAGAAGTTTATATTTGAATTGCCAGCATTCAGCAATAAAGGTTCAGCTAGGTGTTACAAGCTGGGGGCGTGTCCTGATGGAATTATGTCATACTGACCAAGGAGACCCCCCCTCCAACTGGTAACACCCAGATGGACCTTTATTGCAGACTGTTAGCAATTAATTCACAAACTTCTAGTAGGAATAAGAGCGGAATGGTACAAGAGTCATATTAATAGATGCCCCTGAATTATTACACGGGGAATGCAAGTAGTTACTAAGACATGTCAGGAGAGGTGACAGCTCATTAAAGGGGTTGTGTCAGGTTGAAATGTATCCCCTGTCCACGGGACAAGCAATCACTAGCTGGTCAGTGGGAATCAAACCACTGGGACCACCACAGATTCAGAGAACGGGTGTGCCGATCCGCTGTCTGGAGCTGAAGGTCGAGCATGCGCCATGCTGCTCCATTCATTCTCCATGTGACTGCTGGAGATAGACGCACACAGCTCCCGCCTAACCCGCCAGTCCCATAAGGGTACAGTCACACGACCGTATTTATGGGTCCACATCCGTTCCGCAATTGTGAAAAAACAGATACGAACCCATTCATTGCAATCGGGCTGCAAAAGATGCAGACACCACACCGCGTGCTGCCCATATCCGTACTTCTATTCTGTGTCCCCGACAAAAAGATGGAACATGGGCTATTGCGGGCAAGAATAGGCATTGCCATCACAGGGCTGGCCGTGTGCGTTCCGTTCGAATATACCCTAAGGAAGGAATGGGGCGGCAGGGCGCATGGTCAGCTTGCTGCTCCATAGGGGACATCAGGATAGGTGACGATCCCAGTGATCGGCCCAACACCAAGCAGCTAGTTATGTCTAGTCCTGTGGATAGGGGCTAACCTCTAAACCTGGCACAACCCCTTTAAGGCAGCACTGGTAAAATGTCGTCAGAAAGCGCTCTTAGGGTCCATTCACACGTCCGTGAATGTGTCTGCACGTGTTCCGCAGAATTGGCGATGAGGACCCATTCATTCTCAATGGGGCAGGAATGAATGCGGAGCGCACACTGTGTGCTCTCCGCATGCGCACTTCCGGAGCATGTCCCCGAACTTCTGGTCCGCGGGTCCGGAAAAAATAGAACATGTCCTATTCTTGTCCACAGATGCTGACAAGAATAGGCAGTTCTATGGGAGTGCCGGCCAGGCGGATCCTCAATACCCCACGGACCCTGAACAGAGACTGCTGCTGTATGAAATCTTCCAGGCTGCGGAGTGCTGGATAAATACCCCCATCATTAGTGCAGTTACTGCTGGGCACTGAACCCTGCCGGGAAGGGATGTCTTGTAGCCGTCACGTCAACCATTTTGGGGTACCCTTTTTTTTTCTTGAATAATTCTGGCACTGCTCAGGCTCAGCACAGGATGGGAAGGGGTTAATAAAAAGCCTACAGCGCAGACCGCTGGTCAGTTCTGCATTTCTCACCTTCAGTTTGGAGCTTGGGTTCAGCATAATGTACTTGATGGATCCCTGGATGTTCTCCGTCCAGGACGCCAGCCAGGTGACAGTGTTGTCAAAGCGCACTTCCTTCCACTTGTGACCGGGGGGAGGCTCCGGGACCTTGGCGTCACTGCGGAGGCGAGGACAGAGCGGGTCACGGCGGTCAGTGCATACATACCGGTGATTTCCCACTCATGGCACTCCAGCTGCAACTCCCAGCATCACGTTCTGAGATGGCATGCTGGGTGTTGTAGTGCTGCGCCTGCTGAACCACTGCAGTACACGCTACACACCTGCTGCAGTTTATGATGACGTCTTCCGGCCTTATCCTCAGCTTTAACATTCCCATTTTGGGGTGATCCCCGCGGCCTCGGAAGAGTCCCGGGGGCTCAATCTTGAAGTTCCCAATCTTCTCTCGATGTCCGTCCAGAGTACAGAATCCATACTCCTCCTGAATCTTATTCGTCTCTTCCTTCAATTTCTTGCAAAATTAAAAACAGAGAAATCTAAGTCGGCGACTTACGGACAGAAGTTATGAGGGAGAAGTTGGAGTTTCTACAATTTTTGGGCTACCTAAATGAATCGCTACTGATCATCAGTCAGAGGGTCCCATTTCTCCTGCTCCCCCATTCAACATGGAACATATGGATGCAGCGATGGTCGACCATACACTAAGCCTGACGTGCAAAATAAGCCAAATTCACTCGCAAGCCAGTGATTCAAATCTACACCAGCTATAAAAAAAATACCAGTTTCTGGTATAAATTGTAATAAATCTGATGTGCCCTGGAGGGAACGCCCCCTATTCCTACAATGCCGCACTCACTTTTCTCATTACAAATTATTCTGCAAAAGACAAAAGTGGCAGCGGCGCACGCTCTACGCAGCAGCGACCCCTCTATCCTCCCCCCCGTCCAGTCCTCACCTGCTTCTCCTCTTTGGGCAAAGCTTTGCGAGCCTCGTTCTTATCAAAGAAATACTTGTGAATCTCTGAGAAGTCACATTTCTCCAGGTGCTTTATAATCTTCCGCTCGTCTTTGTTCATTTGCTTGAAAAATTAAAAAAAGGAAAGAAAAGGTAATAACGCGATTTTGTAGGTTCAGACTCTGTAGACGGGAGGCCACGCTCTGATTTAGACGTTTTCCATATTCTATAACCCACAATAAGACCCTGCACAATACACTATATATCGCCTCCCTTCCCTTGAAGGAGTTGCTGAGCAGTTCCCAGACAGCAGGGCCGCCATACTGCAGACGAGAACAAGCCATGTCCACGTGGATGAGGCACAACAGGGACACACAACAGGGACACACATCAGGACACTTACAGTCCTCCAGTCCGTGAAGAAATTCTTCTGAAATATCTCCTTGGTAGTGTATTCGTGATCCAGCATCTTCCCGTAGAAAGTGGCGACTTCCTCAGCTGCCAGGCTCAGCTTCATCGGCTGTCCTAAATACAGAGAACCCAGTAATACCTGTGGGAAGGGGTTAAACTGCGGAGACATCGCCTGTCCCACCAAGACAGCTGAGCATACGGCTATAGACCGCAAAAAGTGCCAAGGTATACCGGCCCGACCGAGGCCAGAAGGGCCTTATACACACATCTGACACATACACCTGGAGTTTCAAATGCAGCGAGCCGATGAGAATCATTAACCCCCTGTTCTCGCTCTATGTAATTTTATTCATGAACCAGGAAGCTCTGGATGAACAGCATCTGAGACCCACAGGCGAGTGCTGCTTGGTGTATTATGTGCATGGAGATGGCGATCAATGATGACACACGGCTGGTGATGCCGCCTCCGTAGGTTCCCCCCTTACTGACCAGCCCCCAGCCCCGCTTACCGTCATAGTAGAACGTCACGTCGTCTGGAAGCGGCTCGTATGGAGGCGCAAAGAACGGCCCTCGGTGCTCCAGGAACTTCCATTTCACGCCGTCCTCATGATTCTTCTCCTCCCACCTGAGATACAAGAACATCCGTTACTCGACCCAGACAGAATATTACAAAAAAAAGACAAAATATGTCTGTCTGGTTTGGCCGCAACCATAAGGTTGAGTTATTATTTACACCACATCAAAGGCAAATATGATGCTTTTTCCATTTCCCCCAAAATGAGTCAATGTGTTCAAAGTACCCCCAAAATAGCACTAAGAAAAGCGACACCCGTTTCACAGAACACAAGCCCTTGTACATCTACGCTATGGCTGCCCCTGTACATCTACGCTATGGCTGCCCCTGTACATCTACGCTATGGCTGCCCCTGTACATCTACGCTATGGCTGCCCCTGTACATCTACGCTATGGCTGCCCCTGTACATCTACGCTATGGCTGCCCCTGTACATCTACGCTATGGCTGCCCCTGTACATCTACGCTATGGCTGCCCCTGTACATCTACGCTATGGCTGCCCCTGTACATCTACGCTATGGCTGCCCTTGTACATCTACGTTATGGCTCTTGGAACACGACAACAGAAAAAAAATAAAATCAAGATACTGGTTGTTCCTTAAGAGGTTAATTATGGTGAGCTTAAAGATTTGGGGGTAAAGGTCGCTGCTCCCTCCTCTCACCAGTGTCGGGCGGCCGGCTGGCAGCTCTTCACTCTCAGGGCGATCGCGGTCAGGAGCCTCCGTGCCGGCCAGGGAGAGCGGCGGGTCCTGAGCAGCGCACACAGCAGTCTGCAGCCATTGCTGATCATGTCCCTCACACATGTCTGCAGCACTCGCCCCTGCCCTGGGAGGAAACTTCCTGGAAAGCTACCAATCTGCTCACAGCTAAAGGCATGCTGGGAAATGTAGTTTTAAGGCCGGGTCGCACACTGTACAGCAGGGATCACGTCTGGGGGAGCTGCTCGCACATGCACATATAAGATTACACCGTGCCCACGTGATAATATGGGGTCCTGAGTGAGTGATCCCATGTATCAGCCCATGGGAGATGAGGGGGCAACGGGTCTATGCAGAAGCAGGACAGCTCTGAAGCCGACAGCTGGTAATGTGCCCGTGGCAGGTGTCTGCGGGTCTGTACGAAACGCTCATCCTTGTAAGAAGCTCTGAGAACATCACATCAGCTATGAAGTGACCTGGCCCTTACCTGCAGAGGGAGCCAATCCTACTTCTATCAGCTGTAACACGGCAGGCTTACTCCTACACCCGCAATTTAACCACTGAGATTCTAGCAATAGTGACTGCAGCATCTAAGGGGTTTCAGACATCGGTATCCCGGATGTGACAGGATTGTATAACGTCCAGTTCTGTCTATTAGACCACTGTGTTAAAGGGGTTGTGCAGGGGCTTTATATTGATGACCTATCCCAGTGATGAGCAAAGTGCGGCTCCCACCATGCCCTGCAGTAGGCTGATAGCTGTAGGCTGTTCGGGCATGCTGGGAGTTGTAGTTTTGCAACAGCTGGAGGGCCGCAGGTTGAGCATGCCTGCTGTAGACAATCTTTGCATGCTGGGAGTTGTAGTTCTGCAACAGCTGGAGAGCCGCACTTTGCCCAATAGCAGACTGGCGGTGATCCAACACCTGGCACCCCCGCCGATCAGCTGATTGAAGAGAAGGCAGCGCTCGATGCGAGCTCTGCTTCCTCTTCATTACACTGCCCATGGTCTCAGAAGTGCCGTGTAACGGTAAGTACCTGATGCAAGTACCTGTAACGATACTACGCCGCCACTACAGGACGTAATGAAGAGGAAGAAGTGTTCACATGGAGCAGCATCTCCTCTTCAAACAGCTGAGCTGGGGGGTCCCAGGTGTAAGACCACCGCCGATCTGATATGGATGACCTTTCCCGCAGACCTGCACAACCCCTTTAAGGTCCTTTTACATGGACTGATGATTCAGACAATCGTCAGGAACTAAACCTTCCTGAGAAGAGGATGGCGGCACTTACACGCAGCAATCGCCTGCTGTAGGGGACGAGCGATGGATACAGCGACTGCTTGTCCCCGTCATTGTGCCTGGCCAGCAGACCCCCGTTTTGGAAGCACAAACTGCTGCTCAGGAACCATGATTTTTGCTCAATTATCAGATGACCGCCGTCACCTTTTGTTTCTACAGACGCTTGTTCTGATAATGGGCCTGATTATCGCTCTGTGTAAAGGCATACAAACCAATTTAGGGCTCTTTCACACTTGCGTTCTGAGGATCCGGCGGACACTTCCGTCCCACCGGATCCGTCAGAACACAAGTGGACTGACAGCATTTGAAGACTGATCAGTTTCCTGATCAGTCTTCAACATGCTTTCACTGTTACCATGGCAGCCAGGACGCTACTGGAGTCCTGGCTGCCATGGTACTCAGCAGCAGTGTACTTACCTGCGCTGCGGCCGCTGGGCGCTCCTTAATGACGTCACAGGTCCGGGCGGCACATAGATCAATGCGCCGCCCGGACCTGTGATGTCATAATGGAGAGCCCGGCGGCCGCAGCACAGGTAAGTACACTGCTGCGTTGTACTTACCATGGCAGCCAGGACTCCAGTACACTGGGGCGCCGATCGGAACGGCTGCTGCGCATGCGCAGCGCTAAACGTCGGATCCGGCGATGCGCTGAATTGATGTTTAGCTTAATGCCGGATCCGGAATAATGCTCTTCAATGGGCATTAATTCCGGATCCGGCATTGCGGCATGTCTTCCGGCTTTTTGGACAGAGACAAATCCGCAGCATGCTGCACTTTTGTCAACGTCCAAAAAACGTTCACATACTGAACGGAAGACGCCCTGATGCATCCTGAACGGATTTCTCTCCATTCAGGATGCATTGGGATTATCCTGATCAGTATCTTTCCGTCCTAGAGCCCCGAGGACGGAACTCTAGGACGGAAAGAAACAACGCTAGTGTGAAAGAGGCCTTACAAGCAAGATTTTCCTATTCTAAAAAAACACTAATAAAAGTCAAACAATAAATTAAATGCAGCTAAAAATGGTGAAGCACTGCAGGTGGCCCTGTAAAAAACAAGACCAAAAAAAAAAACATTAAGGCTCTTGGTGGACGTCGCCACAAAAATTATTTTCTTTCCATAAAACAAGTTATTCAGCAAAAGTGCCCTCCTGCACGATGTCCTGTGCGGCAATAAGCACAACACGAAGGCAGAATTGATGCCACTAACAGCCCCTAGCCACAGAATAGGTGATTGCTGGGACCCTCAGATCGTGGAGACCCCAATGTGCATGGAGCATTGGTGTGCATATGTGACCGCTGCTCTGGAGTCGTGGTCCCACGTACTCCGCTCCATTCTCACAACGGTCAGACCGCCAGTGATCAGACACCGATCCCCTTATCCTTTCAGACTGCGGGATCCTGTGGATAATGTTAGCAGGGAAAACATCCAGGATTTTCCCACCTCATCCGTGGCTCCCTGGAGAGAGACATGGGCAGCCAGTGACTGGCCTCAGCAGTGTGTACGGACCCAAGTGAGACGTGGCCCAGCAGCAACAGGATGCTTGTGGACACGTCACCTCTGAGGCCAGTCACTGGCTGCAGTGCCGCACATGTCTGCAGAAGTCTGACGAGGACAGCCAGGAGCAGGCGAGTATAGTCCTCGTCAGAGGTCCCGGTGGGTGGGGACAATTAAGAACATCACGGACAATCCATTACGATGGTGCTCACGTGTCTCACTATTTGCAGAAAGGACATTCACTGATGAGGACTGCATAAGGGAAGGCCACCATCTTCCAGAGGAGGAGAAAGGGATCCATGGGCTAATATCAGACAAAAAAAAAAGCTTTCCACCCTGCAAAATACTATCCCCATCCATCCACTACGACAGCAGTGTGACCTCACCACTTCCACTTGGACTCCTCCTCTTTCTGCTTGGCCTCCTTGGTCCTCTTGGCTTTGGTCTCGCCTTCGTCTGCTGCGCTCTTCCTCTTTTTGCTTGCTTTGCTCCTTGATTTCTCTTTCTCCTGGACCTTCTCGTCTTTCTCAGGATCCGGCTTGGATTTCTTCTGTTCTGCCTCCGCTGCTTCTTCTTCCTCCAGTTCTCTCTTTATACCTTTTGTTTCCTCGCTGTGATCTTCTTCATGCCTTTTGGGGTCTTTATCATCACTCTTTTGGTGCTTGTCCTTTTGCTTTTCGCCAGATGTTTTCTTGTCCCGGGACTTGGTGCTATCCTTCGACTTGTGCCTCTTATCATCGGTCAGGGCTTCCTGAAACAGGTCCAGATCCACCAGGGTCATCTTCAGGACTCCGGCCTTTGTGTCCTTTCCATTCTCTTTGTGAAGTGCATGGGTGTCTGGAGTTTCCTCTTTTACCTGGTGCTTGTGTTTGCTCTGCTCCAGAGTCCTTGTGTCTGTCTTCCTTGGACTTGGAGCGGTCCTTGTGTCCGTCCTCTTTGGACTTGGAGCGGTCCTTGTGTCCGTCCTCTTTGGCCTTGGAGCGGTCCTTGTGTCCCTCCTCCTTGGACTTGGAGCGGTCCTTGTGTCCCTCCTCCTTGGCCTTGGAGCGGTCCTTGTGTCCCTCCTCCTTGGACTTGGAGCGGTCCTTGTGTCCGTCCTCCTTGGCCTTGGAGCGGTCCTTGTGGCCGTCCTCCTTGGCCTTGGAGCGGTCCTTGTGGCCGTCCTCCTTGGCCTTGGAGCGGTCCTTGTGGCCGTCCTCCTTGGCCTTGGAGCGGTCCTTGTGTCCCTCCTCCTTGGACTTGGAGCGGTCCTTGTGTCCCTCCTCCTTGGACTTGGAGCGGTCCTTGAGCTCCTTTGCATCACTTGCTTTCTTCACACTTCCTGCTGTCTTCTGCTCCTGGTCTTCCGCCTTTACTCTGTCCGTGGTTTTCTTCTGTGATTTGTCCTTCTCGGAGTCCCTCTTGTCTTTACTCTCGTGGCGATCCTTCTTCTTTACTTCACTATGCTCCTTCGGCTTTTTGTCCGCTCTGCTGCTCTGGTCTCCATTTCTAGAAGAGTGTGCCGCTTCCTCCAGACTGTTTTCCTTAAGGTCTTTGTTGTCTTCAGCAATCTCATAGTCTTGGGGTTCTTCCGGATGATCTACAGGGTCCTTTGACGGAACCACATGGTCGTTTCTTCCATCAGAGCTCTGGACGGGCAGGTCGTCAGTCGCAGCCAAGCTGCCGGGTGGGACGTCACTTTCCTGTGCAGAAACCCTAGAAGACAAGAACTGGACAAGGAAACGCGTTACAAGGAAAGACAGAAGCGCAATGTGACTCTGGGCTTTGGCTGGATGGCGATATTTTATGTGAATTGAGGTTGGGTCACGGCTGAAAGTGGTTCAGAAGCCAGGCAGCTCTGCGATGTGGCGGCCGCTCATTCACCAGAGACCTCTGCATCTATTCATCGGTCTCTGCAAGGAACGTCACTTTAGAGACCGCCCCAATGGGATGATGGAAGCAGTTTATTATAAGCGCTTCTGTCTTCTATTTTTCAGCCCATATAGTTATCATCGAGTAGTACACAAAGCTTCTGGGTCTTATATGGGTAATTATATATATAGTAGGGCTGCAGTAAACAGTAATCGAGTATTCTATCGATTTTTTACGATTAATCGAGTAATCTAATAAGAAAAAATGAATCAATAGACTGTTTTCCTTTATAAAAACTAATCAGAACCCCTGCTATCAGTCACCAACACCCTTCGTTCCCCCAGGGCCATCAGCTCCGTTCCCCCCCCACCCCGGGGCCATCAGCTCCGTTCCCCCCACCCCGGGGCCTTCAGCTCTTCCCCTCACCCCGGGGCCTTCAGCTCTCGCTTCCCCCACCCCAGGGCCATCAGCTCCGCCTTCCCCCACCCCAGGGGCCATCAGCTCCGTTCCCTCCACCCCAGGGCCATCAGCTCTTCCCCACCCGGGGCCTTCAGCTCTTCCCCACCCCAGGGCCATCAGCTTCGTTCCCCACCCAGGGCCTTCAGGGCCACCTCACCCAGGCCTCAGCTCTCCCCACCCAGGGCCATCAGCTCTTCCCCCACCCCAGGGCCTTCAGCTCTCCCACCCAGGGCCTTCAGCTCTTCCCCACCCCAGGGCCTTCAGCTCTTCCTCCCCACCCCAGGGCCTTCAGCTCTTCCCCTCACCCCAGGGCCTTCAGCTCTTCCCCACACCCCAGGGCCATCAGCTCCGTTCCCCACCCCAGGGCCATCAGCTCCGTTCCCCTCACCCCAGGGCCATCAGCTCGTTCCCCCACCCCAGGGCCATCAGCTCCGTTCCCTCACCCCAGGGCCATCAGCTCCGTTCCCCTCACCCCAGGGCCATCAGCTCTTCCCCCACCCCAGGGCCATCAGCTCCGTTCCCCTCACCCCAGGGCCATCAGCTCGTTCCCCCACCCCAGGGCCATCAGCTCGTTCCCCACCCCAGGGCCTTCAGCTCTCCCCCCATCCCAGAGCCTTCAGCTCTCCCCCCATCCCAGAGCAATCAGATCTGTCCCCCCACCTTGTGCCATCATCTCTGCTGCCCTGCTCCTCCTGACACTGGGATTGCACAGAGTCATTGGTTGCTATGACGCTGTGCACTCCGGGCGCCCGGCTTTCACCAACTTACCTGTCCAGCAGGGGGCACCACAGACAACGTAGGCGCGCCATGATCTGACGCGTTGTGTGACGTCAGCGCGGGACCATGGACATGCTGTGTAGTGTCCGGAGGCCCCCTGCTGGAAGGGTGAGCAGTCCGAGCCAGCGGGAGACCACGGAGCGGGAATAATAGCAAATCGCTTCACTCTCCGCTCCGTGGTGACGGGACACAAACGAATCATCGATGCAAAAAATTTGCATCGATGATTTTTGTGTGTAGAATTACTCGATGTAATCGATTAATCGTTTCAGCCCTAATATATATACACACACAAATACAGATATAGATTTGTAATATATACAATGCTAATAATTGTGCGTACAGGGCAGCAGACCCGCAGTAATTATGAAACGGTCATTTCAGGTCATGAGCAGCGGTGCCGAGGGACGTTACAAACCCAGACATGAATATTAGAGTCCTGGACAATCCCTCTAAGCTCCTTGCAGAGAGTAATGAGATGCTCTCCATGTTTCTCACTGCAATGAGCGGCAGATTCGCACCACGCTGCACTGTATGTCCTGCTGCAGCCAATACCGCCACATCATGGACGCTGCAGCACTGCTGCAACAGATCAGATGCATCGCTGGACACCAGTGACACTACTTCATGGTGAACAGGGAAATGTTCTGATCCGATTCATTTCCACGTGTTTCTTCACTAAAAGTGTCCATGATCCCTGTGCACCGTGCACGTAACGCACTGAACATCGGACACCCCCCAGCTGCCCTGATAACGCAGAGGCCATTTCTACTGCACGTACCACTTGCTCCTCCGCAGGGTCGTTTTGCCTAGAAATGAAAAGACAAGGGTTTGTAATCGATCGTAAATGGAGACGATGCTCTATACAAAAGCTGATAACGGGGATAATTGTAAGCCGAGTGCTATTAAAGGGGCTCCCTGGGACTTAAAGGGGCTGTCACCGCAATGTGATAAAAGAGCTTCGCCCCACCGATCCGAGTCCTGCAGCGGTGACGCTAGCTGTATACAGCACGTGACTGCTGCAATGGCCTTGCGCTGTATTTCACTGAGGCCAGTTACTGGCTGCAGCGGTCATGCGCTGTATACACCTACATCACCGCTGAGGCCTGTATGTACACAGGAGAGGTGGGCAGCGGAGCCATATTGTATGGAAACGGTGGTGGATCCGGCGAGCAGTAGTAGTCCTTCAATTGTTTGGGGAGGTTTTCAGTACACGACACGCGCCATATAAAGAAAAAAGTCTGGTACCGCATTAGCCCATCGAAAGGTAGTTTAGGCTATATTGACACTCGCGTTTTGTGCGGATCTGTCATAGACCGATCCGTTCAGATAATACAACCGTCTGCATCCGTTTGTATTATCTTTAACATAGCCAAGACTGATCCGTCTTGAACAGCATTGAAAGACAATGGAGGACGGATCCGTTTTCTATTGTGCCAGATCGTGTCAGTGAAAACGGATCCGTCCCCATTGACTTACATTGTGCGCCAGGACGGATCGGTTTGGCTCAGTTTCATCAGACAGACACCAAAACGCTGCCAAAGCGGAATGGAGACTGAACTGATGCGTTCTGAGCGGATCCTTTTCCATTCAGAATGCATTAGGGCCTTACTGATCCGCTTTGGATAGTTTGTGAGAGCCCTGAACGGATCTCACAAACGGAAGCCGAAACGCGAGTGTGAAAGTAGCCTAAGAGTATTGCAGGTGTGATTCCATTTAATGGTTAACAAAAATAGTAGTAATGATGTTACGTAGCGAGCTCTCGAGACATCTCCAGTCCCTTCACCCGGCGGACTACAAGAACATATGAAGAAACAGCAATATATACAGTAAGAGCAGAGACACGGGGGAAGGATGGGCGTTAGCAAGAGAACAGAACATATCCAGGATCTGGAGAATGAGTCCTAGATTATCTTACAGATAAGGGGCGTGAAAGTTTTAGGGTCTCTAATTTGATGTTCTCTCAGAGACCTGGTGCCCGACTACGTCTATAGAAGACTCATAAATCCGGGGACAAATTCAGCCCAGTGTTCAGTGTCCAGCAGAGTTATACATTTCTGGCTCTTTGGGATCTGAAGTTACCTTTACTATGAGAGCCTTCACCTGTTCTCCATTGCGTCCTGGGCCACAGGAAAGTGCAGCTTCTTCTCTAATTGTGTGGCGGTGCGACCTCATCCTCGCATTGAGTTTCTGTCCTGTTTCTCCACAGGGCATAGATGCCCCCCAACAGGACATAGAGACCCCCCCCCCCAACAGGACATAGAGACCCCCCCCCAACAGAACATAGAGACCCCCCCCCCCAACAGGACATAGAGACCCCCAACAGAACATAGAGACTCCCCAACAGGACACAGAGCCCCCCAACAGGACATAGAGGCCCCCCAACAGGACATAGAGGACCCCCAACAGGGACATAGAGGACCCCCAACACGACATAGAGGACCCCCAACACGACATAGAGGACCCCCAACACGACATAGAGGACCCCCCAACACGACATAGAGGACCCCCAACACGACATTGAGGACCCCCCAACAGGACATAGAGGACCCCCAACAGGACACAGAGGACCCCCCCAACAGGACATAGAGACCCCCAACAGGACATAGAGGACCCCCCAACAGGACATAGAGGCCCCCCAACAGGACATAGAGGACCCCCCCAACAGGACACAGACAGGACATTTAGTGCAGAGAACCCGATACACGACATTAGATGCAGAAGATGTGCATGTCTGGGGTCAGTCCCGCTGTGTGTCGGGGATCAGTGTATGGGCACAGGTTTTGCATGGCCTTGAACTTGATCTGATCAGAATATCCATTAGATTTGGAGGTTGTCGGTGAGCTAGTAAGGGGGGATCTGGGAAGATTGGTTTTAGTCGCTCATCCTTACGCAGGACGTGATGCGATTTTCTGGCAGTTTTCCTCAGTACCCCCAGCTGTGGGGTGTAGGTCACCACCCGAGGCACGCGCTGGTTCTGGTTCTGCCTCTTTTCCTAGTATCGGAGAAGTTGACTTCTGGGGATCTCGGTGGCTCTGGTGATCTGATCTTCAGGTGAAGCAGGAGGATAGCCCTGGTGTAAAAATGTCCTTTTCAGATGTTGTAAAGGCTCATCCCTGTCTGATGGGCCGGAACACATCCGGTTATATCCGACGGCCTGACTATACATGGACTTTTTAATATGTTTGGCCATGAAATTTTTTTAGTTCACGTTCAGAGTCGGTCCAGATTATTAGAAGGTCATCAATGAAGCGGAAGTGGGCCAAGGGTTTTTTGGGGCAGTTTCCAGTTTTGCGGAGCCATTTTACTGCCCACGGCGGTCCCAGTGCACTGTAAATATATCTCCTGGTTATGGCTGAGGATGAATCTGGCCAGCTGTAGTACGGACTCCGAGACGATCCCATTCGCCTCCAGCTATACTCGGCAGCAGTTAATCCATCATCGTGTGGGATATCCTAATACAAGGATCCCACATCCATGGTGGCCAAGATTGTGCCTTCAGGGGGGACCTATGGCTGGCAGTTTGTTCAGTAAGTCCGCGGCGTCCTGTAGATGACTGGTTGTGTTCCCCACTAATGGTCTGAGGACGCCCTCTATCCAAACGGAGAGGTTTTCAGCGAGGGTCGCCTCCCTGGATTCCCGGCTTTGTGTAATTCGGGAATACTCCGATCCTGGGATTCTCAGGTACCAAGTCTAGAAGTTGCGTGGATCCCTGATGACCCTTTTTAACTCTCTCATATTTCTGAGTTGGGTCTCCCTCCATTTTGATATAGTATCGTGTGTCCGAGTTGTCGGAGCGCTTTCTCTACATAGTCCAAAAGGACTATAGCGCACGTTTTATGGCGATTCCTTTAAGGTTTGAATCGCCCTCCTTTCCTGTATGCTGAAGGTTTCTTTTATAGGTTTGTCCAGTATTGCAGACTGCACTACATTTCTGAAGGAGTCAATGTACTGGTCCAAAATGGGGGAGGGGGGGAGGGCTACAGCTCCAAAAATGGACATACAAATGCTACAGAGCAAACTTAGGGCTCTTTCACACTGGCGTTTTTCTTTTCCGGCATAGAGTTTCGTCGTCGGGTCTCTATGCCGGTAAAATCCTGATCAGGATCATCCCAATGCACTCTGAATGGAGAGAAATCCGTTCAGGATGCATCAGGATGTCTTCAGTTCAGGACCGGAACGTTGTTCGGCCGGAGAAAATACCGTAGCATGCTGCGCTTTTTGCTCTGGCCAAAAATCCTGAACACTTGCCGCAAGGCCGGATCCGGAATTAATGCCCATTGAAAGGCATTAATCCGGATCCGGCCTTAAGCTAAGTGTCGTTTCGGCGCATCGCCGGATCCTACGCTTTTTTTTCTCAATGGTTCCCATGGCAGCCAGGACGCTAAAGTCCTGGTTGCCATGGTAAAGTGTAGTGGGGAGCGGGGGAGCAGTATACTTACCATCTGTGCGGCTCCCGGGGCGCTCTAGAGTGACGTCAGGGCGCCCTATACACATGGATCACGTGATCCATGCACATGGGGCGCTCTGACATCATTCTGGAGCGCCTCGGGAGCCGCACGGACTGTAAGTATACCGCTCCTCCGCTCCCCACTACTACTATTTCAACCAGGACTTTAATAGCGTCCTGGCTGCCATAGTAACCTGAAAGCATTTTGAAGACTGATCAGGATCCTGATCAGTCTTCTAATGCTTTCAGGCGACTTGTGTTCTGACGGATTCGGCGGGACAGACGTGCCTGCCGGATCCTCAGAACGCAAGTGTGAAAGAGGTCTTACCGAGAATTTGGTCCTGGAAATGCAAAAATACTACAGAACACGACAACTATACTGGATAGACAAGACAAGAAACTCCACAGACGGACCTAGAACTGGGCGGTATTCACACCAATCGAGTACAAGCCAAAGCTAAGAGGATGGATGAGAACATCGATCAGCGGTCATCGTACAAACCGAATAATGTGGAACTCCAGGTGCTCTCCAGAGGAGCCTCATTCTGCCCTACCAGAACTCTGCAGTGACATGGAGGCAGACGTCCGTGGAACCCGGTCCGTAAAATACCGGACTGGCATCCTGCTGAGTGCAGGAGCGCATGGAGTCATTGGTTGCTATGACGCCCTGCGCTTCGTGCCGCCACCGCTATATGAGTGTATACAGTAATACACTCCTATATATCATACGAGTTTATTGCTATACAGCAGCGGCGGCACAAAGCGCATGGCGTCATAATAACCAATGACATGGTGCGCTCCTGCACTCAGCAGGATGCCAGTCCAGTATTTCACGGACCGGGTTCATCGGACGTCTGTCTGAGGCTTAAGACTAAAAGGTCTCCCATGACAAACAGGAGAGAGAGAGTTCTCAAACAGCCAAACATGATTGGCACTGGTGGACAAAAACCAGTCTGACCGGACCCCCCCCCCGTTCTGTTATTTTTCAAACGTCCGTTCAACCCCCCCCCCCCCCCGTCTTTGTTCTTATTGCACATATATTGCTGTTTCTTCATAGATTCTTGTAGTACGTTCCGTATTTTTCTTTTTTTTAAACATTTATTTTATAAAAACAAATTAACAAACCATAGTAGATACAGGAGTGCATGCAGCATTATAAGCATTGTCAATAGACAACCCATTGAAATGAGGTGTATAAAACTAAATTCCTGCTTATGTCGCCTACTTTAATTTTCTCCCTTTTTGTTACGTATTTTTCTAATAGACTGTTTCTACTGAAAATGACTAATCTCTGCTTCCTGTCAGTGAAAGAACACTCAGGAAGTGAGCCTGTACATGGCTAGTCCTGCTCTAAGCTGAGAAGTGGAAACCGCAGTAATCAGTCTAGACCAGGGATGCACAACATGCGGCCCTCCAGCTGCTGCAAAACTACAACTCCCACCATGCCCTGCTGTAGGCAGACTGGGCATGCTGGGAGTTGTAGTTTTGCAACAGCTGGAGAGCCGCAGGTTGGCCATCCCTGGTCTAGACCAAGGATGCACAACATGCGGCCCTCCAGCTACTGCAAAACTACAACTCCCAGCAGACTATCAGCCTACAGCAAGGAATGGTGAGCGATGTCATGTTACAAAAGCTGGAGTGCCGAGGTTGCTGATCCCTGGTCTAGACAATGCTCTGGACTCCAGACTGATACACTGTACCAAAACATCAGACAGATCTATGCGGCGGCGGCTGATGCGTTTTGCTCACAAGGTCTGATCTCTATAATCTACGACTAGACGATTATAACCCAGCAGCATCCATCACGCACCCTTCCTTGTCTCTGCAGCGCTTGCTCTCCGATTCCTCTTGCAGTAAGTTGCTGTTCTCGTCGAATACAGAGGACGTTACGGGCAGCCTAGGACAGGGAGACGCCAAGATTACCTCCGCAACGCTACCTGGCACGGCCGACCGCACACACCCCAGTGCCATCCTGTGGAGATCCCGTGGCAAGACCTTTCCAGCATATTCCCAAAGGAAAGGGAGAGTTCATTGCCACTTCCACCCGCCCCACGTGTCACCATCACATGCAGGTGGAAGGCCACGGGAGGCAGAGATGAAGGATGCACCGCACTGGAGGGCGCGATCCTGTAATACGTACGTGTCGTCATCTACGGAGTCAGGCTTTTGTATTTCTCCTCCACAGTTAGGACCAGGACCCACATAATGTTCGGAGGCGCTAGAAGAGTAAAGCAGAAAAACGAGGCTGTAATGATTCAGACTGCACCCCAACATCTGAACGCGGCAGCAGGACGGCAATACACGAGATGACTGCTGGCCGAACCATCGATCCACTGTCTCAAAGACCGACCAACATGGCCGAGCAGAATGGGGAGAGCGGATAGACTGCTGCCAGAGCCCTCCGCCTCTCCATGATGAAAGGAAACAGCCCAACGATTCCCCACCATCGCAGAGTCATCAGGGCCCTGTACACATCATACATCTGATGTTACACGTAAGCCACAAATGAGTTGTATGAAATTAGCAAAACTTGGGGAAGGAGTACAATACCAAAATCAGCATGAGTTCCCAACGAGTCAGCGAGTAATGGTAAACTCATTATTTTACACCTCCCGCCTACCCTAGCTTTTACAATCTTGTAAATCCCTTTAAATGCTAGAAGACGCCAGCACCTGCTCATTGCTCTCCGTCATGGGACGGAGCTGCAGCGCTCAGCACAGTATACTAGGGCGCTGTACAGAGAACCTCAGCCGAGTCCTACCTAAAGGGAACCTCCAATTATACAGCAGGAACGTGCACAGTAATAACGGGTACGGCAGACTCCATCACTGAGCACAGCGCTGCTCTATACCCGGAGGCGAGTGAAAGAGGCAGTAATATTACACCCAGCGCCAGGAGGAGGCAGTGCAAGGCCTGGTTATAAAGCCCTTCATTCTGCACAACTCAATGCAGAAGAGGGAAGGAAGGACACTAACCCCGGGGGCAATAAAAATGGAGGAGCAGAACGTGAGCCGTCTTTAAGGGGACGTGCATCAGTCTACACTGCAGCTCCGGCTATGTCCTGACCCAAGACACAACTAACCCCTCAGTCCTCGGTACAGTGCCCTTTCAGCAGGCACGGGGGTTACATAAATCAGTCCCCCCAATAGTCAGAAGCCGATGAGCCGCTAGTGAACTGCCAGGAAGGCATTCGGTTAGTGTGCACTGGCCTATCAGGGAGGTACAGGGGTCTTACCAGGACACTACATTCTCCTGTATCACCTTCTCCGAGGATTCGGCTGTGTCAACCTACAGATAAGAGAAAAAAGGAAAAAAATGATAAAATGCCCCAAATAACCATAGAAAGGAGGTCAACATACAAAACGACAGGTGGAATCCTCCGTCATATAGGAAGCAAATGAAAGAAAATCGGTGCAAACATTAAAGGGACTCTCCGGCCTCCCTGAAAGTAACAAGCACCACTTAGCTGTCCGCGGTCCTGCTGCTGCTCCAGTCCCATTACAGTCCCTGCAGGCCCAGGAAGCAGCCAGGTCCTGTGACCAATCACACGCCTCGGCCGCCACAGTAAGATACCGCTATGTCGCACGAAGGTAACAATCAAATCTCTGACTGCCAAAGCCTGTGGTTCGGTGTAGGTCATGGGACCCAGCTGCTTCTGGGGCCCGGAGGCGGCCAGGAGCGGAGCAGCAGAGGGTCCGCGGGGTCATATTACTGAGATGGTTTGTACCAGTATGCGGGAATGACGCCCCTGTCCGCCTGCAGGAGATGGCCTCAGGACGCAGTATGGCGGCCCACAGTGGCATCACTCCTCAGGGTTAGATTTTGGCAGTAACGGGATAATGTGCACAGTGTCAGGAAGCAGCTACAATGGGATTTATATCAGCACCTTGCATTGCTACAGATTTTAAAGCCTCATTCAAATTGGATTTTACGGCTTGATACTACTTTACGAAGGGGGCGGACGTGACGTCAGCATTACAGGGGTGAAATCTGCAGTGAGCAGGGTCTGGGTGTGTGATGGCAGGTTTTATTTTTTCATAGCAGCAACATTCACACGACCGCATAAATGGATCCGCATCCGTTCCGCAATTTTACGGAACGGGTGCGGACCTATTCATTTCAATGGGGCCGCAAAACATGCACACAGCACACCGTGTGCTATCCGCATCCGTTGTTTCGTTCCGCGGCCTCACCAAGAATTTGGAGCATGTCCTATTCTTGTCCGCAATAGGCATTCTCTATATAGCGGCGGCCATGTGTGGTCCGCAAAACACTTCCGGTCGTGTGAATGCTCCCTAAGAGACTAGGGCCGGGCTGATATTACACAGCGTACTGTCACGACTCACCGCCATACAACCATTCTGTGACCGCGGAGGGGAAGGCGTCTCCTTTCTGCTGGAATCCTCCTTAACGTCTTCTCTTTTTATGTCTCCATTAAACTCTCGTTTCCTAAATAGGTGACGGAAAAACTGTAAAGACGTAGTGGCGCCACCAGAAGGCCGAAGTGTGGTAGTGCAGGCAACACGTATAAAGATGAACTGGAATGAGGGCCCTCTGCAGGTATCGGTTTTCAGGGCCACAATTCTTGCTTGGGACTTCATCGCCCATACAAAGCCCATGCAGAGCAGAGACGCGGGGCAGAATGAAGACTCTGCGGTGAAGTCCCTCCGTGTATTACTAGCCCTGTATGTGTGCAGCGAAGGTCGTCCTACCTGTGCGGATCCGAGGTGGGCGATCCGAGGCCTCCCTCCAGGCGGTTTTTCCGATTTATTTTCACAGCTTTGATGGGACCTCTGTGACTCTACAGTATACAGAGCAGACATTGTCACCGTTACGCTACGTTCACATGAGCCGAATCTGCAGCAGATGTCATTGTAAGAACAATAATGTGATAAAACCTGCACATGTGAACACAGACAAAAAGGGAGGTCCAGAGGGAAAAACCACACAAACAAAGGACACGGGAACCGATCCTCACCTGCCTGATCCCATTTCCGACTCCTACCAGATCCCCGCTAGTCTCTACATCACGGTGCCGATCCCACACAGGAGATGCCCGTTCAGACAACCACTGACCCACATCAGTCCATGCATGGCTCCACAGACATCTCCTAGCACAGCTCCATACACCAGTGCCGCTCAAGAGATCATACTAATGTTCTGAGATTTATTTTTCTGATAGAGCTCAAAATCCCCTGCAAATACAGAATCACACGATATAACCGACTACCTAGAGCCACCACTAGAGGGAGCTCAGGAGATTAGTACATACAGATATATACAGCCACCACTAGAGGGAGCTCAGGAGATTACTACATACAGATATATACAGCCACCACTAGAGGGAGCTCAGGAGATTACTGCATACAGATATATACAGCCACCACTAGAGGCAGCTCAGGGGATTACTACATACAGATATATACAGCCACCACTAGAGGGAGCTCAGGAGATTACTACATACAGATATATACAGCCACCACGAGAGGGAGCTCAGGAGATTACTACATACAGATATATACAGCCACCACTAGAGGGAGCTCAGGAAATTACTACATACAGATATATGCAGCCAGCACTAGAGGGAGCTCAGGAGATTACTGCATACAGATATATACAGCCACCACTAGATGGAGCTCAGGAGATTACTACATACAGATATATACAGCCACCACTAGAGGGAGCTCAGGAGATTACTACATACAGATATATACAGCCACCACTAGGGGGAGCTCAGGAGATTACTACATAGAGATATATACAGCCACCACTAGGGGAGCTCAGGAGATTACTACATACATATATATACAGCCACCACTAGGGGGAGCTCAGGAGATTACTACATACAGATATATACAGCCACCACTAGATGGAGCTCAGGAGATTACTACATACAGATATATACAGCCACCACTAGAGGGAGCTCAGGAGATCACTTCATACAGATATATACAGCCACCACTAGAGGGAGCTCAGGAGATTACTACATACAGATATATACAGCCCCCACTAGGGGAGCTCAGGAGATTACTACATACAGATATATATACAGCCACCACTAGATGGAGCTCAGGAGATTACTACATACAGATATATACAGCCACCACTAGAGGGAGCTCAGGAGATCACTTCATACAGATATATACAGCCACCACTAGAGGGAGCTCAGGAGATTACTGCATACAGATATATACAGCCCCCACTAGGGGAGCTCAGGAGATTACTACATACTGATATATACAGCCACCACTAGAGGGAGCTCAGGAGATTACTACATACAGATATATATAGCCACCACTAGAGGGAGCTCAGGAGATTACTACATACAGATATATATAGCCACCACTAGAGGGAGCTCAGGAGATTACTACATACAGATATATACAGCCACCACTAGAGGGAGCTCAGGAGATTACTACATACAGATATATGCAGCTACCACTAGAGGGAGCTCAGGAGATTACTGCATACAGATATATACAGCCACCACTAGAGGGAGCTCAGAAGATTACTACATACAGATATATACAGCCACCACTAGAGGGAGCTCAGGAGATTACTACATACAGATATATACAGCCACCACTAGATGGAGCTCAGGAGATTACTACATACAGATATATACAGCCACCACTAGATGGAGCTCAGGAGATTACTACATACAGATATATACAGCCACCACTAGAGGGAGCTCAGGAGATCACTACATACAGATATATAAAGCCACCACTAGGGGGAGCTCAGGAGATTACTACATACAGATATATACAGCCGACACTAGAGGGAGCTCAGGAGATTACTACATAGAGATATATACAGCCACCACTAGATGGAGCTCAGGAGATTGCTACATACAGATATATACAGCCACCACTAGAGGGAGCTCAGGAGATTACTGCATACAGATATATACAGCCACCACTAGAGGGAGCTCAGGAGATTACTACATACAGATATATACAGCCACCACTAGAGGGAGCTCAGGAGATTACTACATACAGATATATACAGCCACCACTAGAGGGAGCTCAGGAGATTACTACATACAGATATATACAGCCACCACTAGAGGGAGCTCAGGAGATTACTACATACAGATATATACAGCCACCACTAGAGGGAGCTCAGGAGATTACTACATACAGATATATACAGCCACCACTAGAGGGAGCTCAGGAGATTACTACATACAGATATATACAGCCACCACTAGAGGGAGCTCAGGAGATTACTGCATACAGATATATACAGCCACCACTAGAGGGAGCTCAGGAGATTACTACATACAGATATATACAGCCATCACTAGAGGGAGCTCAGGAGATTACTACATACAGATATATACAGCCATCACTAGAGGGAGCTCAGGAGATTAGTACATAGATATATAAAGCCACCACTAGGGAGCTCAGGAGATTACTACATACATATATATACAGCCACCACTAGGGGAGCTGTGCATACAGTAAGCTCCTGAGCTCCCTCTAGGGGCAGCTGCAGAGAATAGGAATTTATCATGTAACTGTATGCAGGAGATTTGGAGCTCTGTATCAGAAAAACAAAGCTCAAACTGCCATGAAGAAGTACACAACTTTAGATCTATGGCAGTTAAACTTGGGCAGCAGCTTTTAAGGGGCTGTGGTGTTAACACTTATGAGCGATCCTCCAGAAGAGATGTCATGGGGTTCATCACCTGGGACCTGCACCAGTCAGCTGTTTCGGGAGGCTGCAGGAGTACGGAGCAGAGGCAGAAGGACCTGGGGATCACATGAATGGGAGCTGCGTTACCCCGGCACAGCCACAGCGTACATAGACGTTTGCTTATGCGCCATACACACTATAATCCCTGGTGCCGCGGCTGCCCAGGCGGCTGATCGGTGGGGGTGCTCGGGGTCAGACCCCACTGATCTGATATTGAGGATCGGTCACCAGTATCCATCATGTATGGAGAGCATCCACATGGGGATCTGCTGATGGGCTTGACCTGCCGTACAGGCACAACTCCACACGAGACCGGCGGGAAACCTTCTGCTGCAGATATCCTCTCCACTGCAAAGTGTGAGCCATTTTGGCCCTTTTTTACGTTACCCCATTCGCAGTATTGGATTTTTATTTCTATTGTAATAGTATGGGTGTTTTCGGTCGCAGTGATGTGCATGATGTTTATATTTATTTCTATTTAGGTATTTATTTTTTTAATTATATGGGGGTGACTGAAACTTTTATACTTTTTATATTTTTTGCGATTTTGTTGCTCATATATGAGCCTATAAATTAAGTTCTTTTAATTTTCATTTTGGTCTATCAGGTATTTTTTAAATACCATTTAAACTCAATATTGTCGATTTCTTATCCTGGCCTGCCATCTGGTGGCCAAAATAAGAATTGCAGCATGAACACTTTCAGCCTTGTCAGCGAGGTTAAAGGGCTTCTGTCACCCCCCAAAAGCCTTTTTTTTTTTTGCCTCACTAAAAAGCTTATACCGTTCTTCAGTCGGCGCAGGCGCACTGAGAGGAGTACTCTCGCTCAGCCGCTCCTTCCTCAGTGCGTCTTTTCTTCCGGGTGCAGCTGTGACGTCATTGGCGCACTGAGGAAGGAGCGGCTGAGCGAGTACTCTTCTTAGTGCGCCTGCGCCGACTGAAGAACGGTATGGCGCAGCGCGAGATTTTAAGCGGAGACAGGGCCAGCAGGAGGAGGAGCGCTCGCTGGCCCTGTCAATCAACCACAGGAGGGCGTTTTTACAAGCGTGATGCAGCGGCTACCAGCAAGTAAACGCCCTACTTGCTGGTAGCAAGGTAATTTGCATATTATAAAATAACGTTTTATAGCAGAATTATCCTACAAAAACGGTTAACAAGAATATGTTTAGAATAATCGCCCTATAAGCTTTTTAGTGAGGCAAAAAAAAAAAAAGGCTTTTGGGGGGTGACAGAAGCCCTTTAAAAGTGTTCAACCCAACTACTGATTCCCCAATTGGCGACACGGGGCATCGGTAGGAAGCCCAGAAGTGCGAGCTTCCGGGCTTTTGTGCATTTAGATGCTGTGACTTCAATTGGCCATGGCATCTAAAGTATTTAATTACCGCGAACTCCATTATTGCCGGTGTTCCGTTTTTTGCTACCTGGAATTTTTTGCTACCCACGTCACTTCCGGTAGTAACGTGGGAGGCATGTCTCTCACCTCAGCTCCTGATTGGCTCTGCCGGGGGTTTGTCGGCACAGGCGCGGAGGATTCACCCGCAACGTGAAGGTAGCAGAAAATTCCGTCCCCACTGCGCATGTGCGAAAAAAAGACTGCAAGGAAAATGCGCCAAGTCCAGTTAACAGTAAAGGGCTACGGCGCATGCGCACCTAGGGTAGGGTAGCAAATTTTTACAGGTCAGTGCGCAAGTGCGAGTATACCAGGCTCGCTGGGCACAGACCTGTAATATATTGCTACCCTAGGCACACATGCATTGTAGCCCTTTATTGTTAACTGGACTCAGCGCATTTTCCTACTGCGCCGAGCCGTCCTTTTACGCGCATGCGCAGTGGGCTGGAATTTTCTGCTACCTTCGGCGCGTTCACGTTACAGGTGAATCCTCTGCGTGTGCAAACCCCCGGCAGAGCCAATCAGGAGTCGAGGTGAGAGACACCCCTTACACACAGTATCTCACAGAAGTCAGTGCACCCCTCACACACACACACACACACACAGTATCTCACAGAAGTCAGTGCACCCCTCACACACACACACAGTATCTCACAGAAGTCAGAGCAACCCCTCACATACACACAGTATCTCACAGAAGTCAGTGCACCCCTCACACACAGTATCTCACAGAAGTCAGTGCACCCCCCACACATACAGTATCTCACAGTCAGTGCCCCCCGCATACACACAGTATCTCACAGAAGTCAGTGCACCCCTCACATATACAGTATCACTCAAGTCAGTGCACCCCTCACACAACATCTCACAGACATCAGTGCACCCCTCACATATACAGTATCATACATCAGACCGTGTGTCCTGCCTACAGTCAGCCATAGTGGTGGAGGGTCATGGTTTGGGGCTGTGTTTACTGTGTGATACTGTATATGTGAGGGGTGCACTGACTTTTCTGAGATACTGTATTAAGCAGGGGAAGACTAGTTATATACAGAACGCTTCCTCCTGCCTCTGCGCGGTACAAGTAATAACCCTTGATGGGACATGAGGAGGTGGATGGCACGGCGCCTGCGCAGGAGGAGTCCAGAGAGTGGAAACATTGCTGTGCATACCGTAAGGAAACAAATCCCTGTAACCCCCCCTGGCGCTGCAGGGACTGTAGGACGCTGCCGTTAGTCCTCGGTGCACCCGCCACAGCCCACACCTAGTCTGCAGGATTTACACTGCGGATATCTGCAGCTGATCTCATACTTCACAATGTACAGGGTGAAACCTGCTGCAGATCCACAGCGCGTGTGCAGAAAAGACCACACAATTCGGTTTGGCTTTCCCATGGCGGCGGCCACGTGCGCCCGCACCGGAAGGGCAAGTCTGGACGCTGCGGACATTTTCACACGGACAGACCAGTAAGACAAGAATACCAGTTTGGGCTCCTCCAGCTTCTGGCGCAGAACGTCCTCGGCCACCATGATCTGCGGGACAGAAGGATGACATCATCACAATACTGGACCCAGCTTTCCCAGGCACAGACCAGGTCAGGACACTATGATGGAGGTCACACCGCCGGTCACCCAGCTTTCCCAGGCACAGACCAGGTCAGGACACTATGATGGAGGTCACACTGCCGGTCACCCAGCTTTCCCAGGTACAGACCAGGTCAGGACACTATGATGGAGGTCACACTGCCGGTCACCCAGCTTTCCCAGGCACAGACCAGGTCAGGACACTATGATGGAGGTCACACTGCCAGTCACCCAGCTTTCCCAGGCACAGACCAGGTCAGGACACTATGATAGAGGTCACACCGCCGGTCACCCAGCTTTCCCAGGCACAGACCAGGTCGGGACACTATGATGGAGGTCACACCGCCGGTCACCCAGCTTTCCCAGGCACAGACCAGGTCAGGACACTATGATGGAGGTCACACCGCCGGTCACCCAGCTTTCCCAGGCACAGACCAGGTCAGGACACTATGATGGAGGTCACACTGCCGGTCACCCAGCTTTCCCAGGCACAGACCAGGTCAGGACACTATGATGGAGGTCACACCGCCGGTCACCCAGCTTTCCCAGGCACAGACCAGGTCAGGACACTATGATGGAGGTCACACCGCCGGTCACCCAGCTTTCCCAGGTACAGACCAGGTCAGGACACTAAGATGGAGGTCACACTGCCGATCACCCAGCTTTCCCAGGCACAGACCAGGTCAGGACACTATGATGGAGGTCACACTGCCGGTCACCCAGCTTTCCCAGGTACAGACCAGGTCAGGACACTATGATGGAGGTCACACTGCCGGTCACCCAGCTTTCCCAGGTACAGACCAGGTCAGGACACTATGATGGAGGTCACACTGCCGGTCACCCAGCTTTCCCAGGTACAGACCAGGTCAGGACACTATGATGGAGGTCACACCGCCGGTCACCCAGCTTTCCCAGGCACAGACCAGGTCAGGACACTATGATGGAGGTCACACCGCCGGTCACCCAGCTTTCCCAGGCACAGACCAGGTCAGGACACTATGATGGAGGTCACACTGCCGGTCACCCAGCTTTCCCAGGCACAGACCAGGTCAGGACACTATGATGGAGGTCACACTGCCGGTCACCCAGCTTTCCCAGGTACAGACCAGGTCAGGACACTATGATGGAGGTCACACTGCCGGTCACCCAGCTTTCCCAGGTACAGACCAGGTCAGGACACTATGATGGAGGTCACACCGCCGGTCACCCAGCTTTCCCAGGTACAGACCAGGTCAGGACACTATGATGGAGGTCACACTGCCGGTCACCCAGCTTTCCCACAGACCAGGTCAGGACACTATGATGGAGGTCACACCGCCGGTCACCCAGCTTTCCCAGGTACAGACCAGGTCAGGACACTATGATGGAGGTCACACTGCCGGTCACCCAGCTTTCCCAGGCACAGACCAGGTCAGGACACTATGATGGAGGTCACATTGCCGGTCACCCAGCTTTCCCACAGACCAGGTCAGGACACTATGATGGAGGTCACACCGCTGGTCACCCAGCTTTCCCAGGCACAGACCAGGTCAGTACACTATGATGGAGGTCACACTGCCGGTCACCCAGCTTTCCCAGGCACAGACCAGGTCAGGACACTAAGATGGAGGTCACACTGCCGGTCACCCAGCTTTCCCAGGTACAGACCAGGTCAGGACACTATGATGGAGGTCACACCGCCGGTCACCCAGCTTTCCCAGGCACAGACCAGGTCAGGACACTATGATGGAGGTCACACCGCCGGTCACCCAGCTTTCCCAGGCACAGACCAGGTCAGGACACTATGATGGAGGTCACACCGCCGGTCACCCAGCTTTCCCAGGCACAGACCAGGTCAGGACACTATGATGGAGGTCACACCGCCGGTCACCCAGCTTTCCCAGGCACCGACCAGGTCAGGACACTATGATGGAGGTCACACCGCCGGTCACCCAGCTTTCCCAGGCACAGACCAGGTCAGGACACTATGATGGAGGTCACACCGCCGGTCACCCAGCTTTCCCAGGCACAGACCAGGTCAGGACACTATGATGGAGGTCACACCGCCGGTCACCCAGCTTTCCCAGGCACAGACCAGGTCAGGACACTATGATGGAGGTCACACCACCGGTCACCCAGCTTTCCCAGGCACAGACCAGGTCAGGACACTATGATGGAGGTCACACTGCCGGTCACCCAGCTTTCCCAGGTACAGATCAGGTCAGGACACTATGATGGAGGTCACACCGCCGGTCACCCAGCTTTCCCAGGCACAGACCAGGTCAGGACACTATGATGGAGGTCACACTGCCGGTCACCCAGCTTTCCCAGGCACAGACCAGGTCAGGACACTATGATGGAGGTCACACTGCCGGTCACCCAGCTTTCCCAGGCACAGACCAGGTCAGGACACTATGATGGAGGTCACACCGCCGGTCACCCAGCTTTCCCACAGACCAGGTCAGGACACTATGATGGAGGTCACACCGCCGGTCACCCAGCTTTCCCACAGACCAGGTCAGGACACTATGATGGAGGTCACACTGCCAGTCACCCAGCTTTCCCACAGACCAGGTCCGGACACTATGATGGAGGTCACACCGCCGGTCACCCAGCTTTCCCAGGCAAAGGTCAGGACACTATGATGGAGGTCACACTGCCGGTCACCCAGCCTTCCCAGGCACAGACCAGGTCAGGACACTATGATGGAGGTCACACCGCCGGTCACCCAGCTTTCCGAGGTACAGACCAGGTCAGGACACTATGATGGAGGTCACACTGCCGGTCACCCAGCTTTCCCAGGCACTGACCAGGTCAGGACACTATGATGGAGGTCACACCGCCGGTCACCCAGCTTTCCCAGGCACTGACCAGGTCAGGACACTATGATGGAGATCACACTGCCGGTCACCCAGCTTTCCCAGGCACAGACCAGGTCAGGACACTATGATGGAGGTCACACCGCCGGTCACCCAGCTTTCCCAGGCACTGACCAGGTCAGGACACTATGATGGAGATCACACTGCCGGTCACCCAGCCTTCCCAGGCACAGACCAGGTCAGGACACTATGATGGAGGTCACACTGCCGGTCACCCAGCTTTCCCAGGCACTGACCAGGTCAGGACACTATGATGGAGGTCACACTGCCGGTCACCCAGCTTTCCCAGACACAGACCAGGTCAGGACACTATGATGGAGGTCACAACGCCAGTCACCCAGCTTTCCCACAGACCAGGTCAGGACACTATGATGGAGGTCACACCGCCGGTCACCCAGCTTTCCCAGGCACAGACCAGGTCAGGACACTATGATGGAGGTCACACTGCCGGTCACCCAGCTTTCCCAGGCACAGACCAGGTCAGGACACTATGATGGAGGTCACACTGCCGGTCACCCAGCTTTCCCAGGCACAGACCAGGTCAGGACACTATGATGGAGGTCACACTGCCGGTCACCCAGCTTTCCCAGGCACAGACCAGGTCAGGACACTATGATGGAGGTCACACTGCCAGTCACCCAGCTCTCCCACAGACCAGGTCAGGACACTATGATGGAGGTCACACTGCCGGTCACCCAGCTTTCCCAGGCACAGACCAGGTCAGGACACTATGATGGAGGTCACACCGCCGGTCACCCTGCTTTCCCAGGCACAGACCAGGTCAGGACACTATGATGGAGGTCACACCGCCGGTCACCCAGCTTTCCCAGGCACAGACCAGGTCAGGACACTATAATGGAGGTCACACTGCAGGTCACCCAGCATTCCCAGGCACAGACCAGGTCAGGACACAGTGATGGAGGTCACACCGCCGGTCACCCAGCTTTCCCAGGCACAGACCAGGTCAGGACACTATGATGGAGGTCACACCGCCGGTCACCCAGCTTTCCCAGGTACAGACCAGGTCAGGACACTATGATGGAGGTCACACCGCCGGTCACCCAGCTTTCCCACAGACCAGGTCAGGACACTATGAAGGAGGTCACACCGCCGGTCACCCAGCTTTCCCACAGACCAGGTCAGGACACTATGATGGAGGTCACACTGCCGGTCACCCAGCTTTCCCATGCACAGACCAGGTCAGGACACTATGATGGAGGTCACACTGCCGGTCACCCAGCTTTCCCAGGCACAGACCAGGTCAGGACACTATAATGGAGGTCACACTGCAGGTCACCCAGCATTCCCAGGCACAGACCAGGTCAGGACACTATGATGGAGGTCACACTGCCGGTCACCCAGCTTTCCCAGGCACAGACAGACCTGACTCACGGACACTACCAGCCTCTGTTCAGCGCTTGTACTCCCCTCACCCCCCTGGCCGGGATCCAGCCGCCACTCTCGGCCTCACTCACCAGTAAGCCCCTGACGACCACGCCGCACGGAGCCCGCCCAGCTCTCCCGCCCGATGACGCTCCGCCTCTGCGGGTCGTGACGTCACACGCACTGAACCCGCTACTTCCGCTATAGAGCGATTACCTATCGACTGGACCGAAGTGCCCCTACGTGATGACGTCAGCGAGTCCACGGATTCCAGCGGCCGTGCTGAGGGAGTAGTACTGTATGTCCTACACTGTATACGGGGGCACTCTATGTCCTACACTGTAAACGGGGGCACTCTATGTCCTACACTGTATATGGGGGCACTCTATGTCCTACACTGTATACGGGGGCACTCTATGTCCTACACTGTATACGGGGGCACTCTATGTCCTACACTGTATACGGGGGCACTCTATGTCCTACACTGTATACGGGGGCACTCTATGTCCTACACTGTATACGGGGGCACTCTATGTCCTACACTGTATACGGGGGCACTCTATGTCCTACACTGTATACGGGGGCACTCTATGTCCTACACTGTATACAGGGGCACTCTATGTCCTACACTGTATACGGGGGGCACCCTATGTCCTACACTGTATACGGGGGGCACCCTATGTCCTACACTGTATACGGGGGCACCCTATGTCCTACACTGTTATGGGGGCACTCTATGTCCTACACTGTATATGGGGGCACTCTATGTCCTACACTGTATATGGGGGCACTCTATGTCCTACACTGTACACGGGGGCGCTCTATGTCCTACACTGTATACAGGGGCACTCTATGTCCTACACTGTACACGGGGCACTCTATGTCCTACACTGTATATGGGGGCACTCTATGTCCTACACTGTATACGGGGGCACTCTATGTCCTACACTGTATACTGGGGCACTCTATGTCCTACACTGTATACGGGGGCACTCTATGTCCTACACTGTATACGGGGGCACCCTATGTCCTACACTGTATACTGGGGCACCCTATGTCCTACACTGTTATGGGGGCACTCTATGTCCTACACTGTATATGGGGGCACTCTATGTCCTACACTGTATATGGGGGACTCTATGTCCTACACTGTATACAGCGGCACTCTATGTCCTACACTGTTTATGGGGGCACTCTATGTCCTACACTGTATATGGGGGCACTCTATGTCCTACACTGTATATGGGGGCACTCTATGTCCTACACTGTATATGGGGGCACTCTATGTCCTACACTGTATACAGCGGCACTCTATGTCCTACACTGTTTATGGGGGCACTCTATGTCCTACACTGTATATGTCCTACACTGTACACGGGGGCGCTCTATGTCCTACACTGTATACGGGGGCACTCTATGTCCTACACTGTACACGGGGGCACTCTATGTCCTACACTGTATATGGGGGCACTCTATGCCCTACACTGTATATGGGGGCACTCTATGTCCTACACTGTATATGGGGGCACTCTATGTCCTACACTGTATACGGGGGCACTCTATGTCCTACACTGTATACGGGGGGCACCCTATGTCCTACACTGTATACGGGGGCACCCTATGTCCTACACTGTTATGGGGGCACTCTATGTCCTACACTGTATATGGGGGCACTCTATGTCCTACACTGTATATGGGGGGACTCTATGTCCTACACTGTATACAGCGGCACTCTATGTCCTACACTGTTTATGGGGGCACTCTATGTCCTACACTGTATATGGGGGCACTCTATGTCCTACACTGTATATGGGGGCACTCTATGTCCTACACTGTATATGGGGGCACTCTATGTCCTACACTGTATACAGCGGCACTCTATGTCCTACACTGTTTATGGGGGCACTCTATGTCCTACACTGTATATGTCCTACACTGTACACGGGGGCGCTCTATGTCCTACACTGTATACGGGGGCACTCTATGTCCTACACTGTATACGGGGCACTCTATGTCCTACACTGTATATGGGGCACTCTATGTCCTACACTGTATATGGGGGCACTCTATGCCCTACACTGTATATGGGGGCACTCTATGTCCTACACTGTATACGGGGGCACTCTATGTCCTACACTGTATATGGGGGCACTCTATGTCCTACACTGTATACGGGGGCACTCTATGTCCTACACTGTATACGGGGGCACTCTATGTCCTTCGCTGTATATGGGGGCACTCTATGTCCTACACTGTATACGGGGGCACTCTATGTCCTACACTGTATATGGGGGCACTCTATGTCCTACACTGTATACGGGGGCACTCTATGTCCTACACTGTATACGGGGGCACTCTATGTCCTACACTGTATACGGGGGCACTCTATGTCCTACACTGTATATGGGGGTGCACTCTATGTCCTACACTGTATATGGGGGCACTCTATGTCCTACACTGTATATGGGCGCACTCTATGTCCTACACTGTATATGGGGGTAACTCTATGTCCTACACTGTATACGGGGGCGCTCTATGTCCTACACTGTATACGGGAGCACTCTATGTCCTACACTGTATACGGGGGCACTCTATGTCCTACACTGTATACGGGGGCACTCTATGTCCTACACTGTATATGGGGGCACTCTATGTCCTAAACTGTATATGGGGGCACTCTATGTCCTTCGCTGTATATGGGGGCACTTTATGCCTGGCTCTTTATATGGGGGCCCAACAGTGACTTCCACAGATCCCCCATAACAGTGACATCCACAGATCCCCCATAACAGTGTCATCCACAGATCCCCCATAACAGCGTCATCCACGGATCCCCCATAACAGTGACATCCACAGATCCCCCATAACAGTGTCCTCCACAGATCCCCCATAACAGTGTCCTCCACAGATCCCCCATAACAGTGTCATCCACAGATCCCCCATAACAATGTCATCCACAGATCCCCCATAACAGTGATATCCACAGATCCCCCATAACAGTGTCATCCACAGATCCCCCATAACAGTGACATCCACAGATCCCCCATAACATTGTCCTCCACAGATCCCCATAACAGTGTCATCCACAGATCCCCCATAACAGTGTCATCCACAGATCCCCCATAACAGTGCCATCCACAGATCCCCCATAACATTGTCCTCCATAGATCCCCATTACAGTGTCATCTACAGATCCACCATAACAGTGTCATCCACAGATCCCCCACAACAGTGCCATCCACAGATCCCCCATAACAGTGTCCTCCACAGATCCCCCATAACAGTGACATCCACAGATCCCCCATAACAGTGACATCCACAGATCCTCCATAACAGTGCCATCCACAGATCCCCCATAACAGTGTCATCCACAGATCCCCATAACAGTGTCATCCACAGATCCTCCATAACAGTGTCATCCACAGATCCCCCGTAACAGTGTCATCCACAGATCCCCCGTAACAGTGTCATCCACAGATCCCCCATAACTGTGTGTCATCCACAGATCCCCCATAACTGTGTGTCATCCACAGATCCCCATAACAGTGTCATCCACAGATCCCCCTATAACTGTGTCATCCACAGATCCCTCAGTGTCATCCACAGATCCCCCATAACAGTGTCATCCACAGATCCCCCATAACAGTGTCATCCACAGATCCCCTATAACAGTGTCATCCACAGATCCCCCATAACAGTGCCATCCACAGATCTCCCATAACAGTGACATCCACAGATCCCCCATAACAGTGTCATCCACAGATCCCCCATAACAGTGTCATCCACAGATCCCCCATAACAGTGACAATCACAGATCCCCCATAACAGTGTCAATCCACAGATCCCCATAACAGTGCCATCCACAGATCCCCCATAACAGTGACATCCACAGTGCCCCTATAACAGTGTCATCCACCGATCCCCCATAACAGTGTCATCCACAGATCCCCCATAACAGTGTCCTCCATAGATCCCCCATAACAGTGTCCTCCACAGATCCTCTATAACAGTGTCACTCCACAGATCCCCCTATAACAGTGTCCTCCACAGATCCCCATAACAGTGTCATCCACAGATCCCCCATAACAGCGTCATCCACAGATCCCCATAACAGTGTGTCATCCACAGATCCCCCATAACAGTGTGTCATCCACAGTATCCCCATAACAGTGTCATCCACAGATCCTCCATAACAGTGCCATCCACAGATCCCCTATAACAGTGTCATCCACAGATCCTCCATAACAGTGTCCTCCACAGATCCCCCATAACAGTGTCATCCACAGATCCCCATAACAGTGTCATCCACAGATCCCCATAACATTGTCCTCCACAGATCCTCCATAACAGTGTCATCCACAGATCCCCATAACAGTGTCATCCACAGATCTCCCATAACAGTGCCATCCACAGATCCTCATAACATTGTCGTCCACATATCCCCCATAACAGTGTGTCATCCACAGATCCCCCATAACAGTGTCATCCACAGATCCCTCTATAACAGTGCCATCCACAGATCCCTCATAACAGTGTCATCCACAGATCCTCTATAACAGTGTCATCCACAGATCTCTCATAACAGTGTCATCCACAGATCCTCTATAACAGTGCTCATCCACAGATCCCCATAACAGTGTCATCTCACAGATCTCTCATAACAGTGTCATCCACAGATCTCCCATAACAGTGTCATCCACAGATCCCTCATAACAGTGCCATCCACAGATCCCCATAACAGTGTCATCCACAGATCCCCATAACAGTGTCATCCACAGATCCTCCATAACAGTGTCATCCACAGATCCTCCATAACAGTGTCATCCACAGATCCTCCATAACAGTGCCATCCACAGATCCCCATAACATTGTCCTCCACAGATCCCCATTACAGTGTCATCCACAGATCCACCATAACAGTGTCATCCACAGATCCCCCATAACAGTGTCATCCACAGATCCCCCATAACAGTGACATCCACAGTTCCCCCATAACAGTGTCATCCACAGATCCCCCATAACAGTGTCCTCCACAGATCCCCCATAACAGTGTGCCATCCACAGATCCCCCATAACAGTGCCATCCACAGATCCCCCATAACATTGTCCTCCACAGATCCCCATAACAGTGCCATCCACAGATCCCCATAACATTGTCCTCCGCAGATCCCCATTACAGTGTCATCCACAGATCCACCATAACAGTGTCATCCACAGATCCCCCATAACAGTGTCATCCACAGATCCCCCATAACAGTGACATCCACAGTTCCCCCATAACAGTGTCATCCACAGATCCCCGTAACAGTGTGTCATCCACAGATCCCCCATAACAGTGTCATCCACAGATCCCCATAACAGTGCCATCCACAGATCCCCATAACATTGTCCTCCACAGATCCCTCATTACAGTAGTCATCCACAGATCCCCCATAACAGTGTCATCCACAGATCCCTCATAACATTGTCCTCCACAGATCCCCATTACAGTGTCATCCACAGATCCACTCATAACAGTGTCATCCACAGATCCTCCATAACAGTGTCATCCACAGATCCTCCATAACAGTGACATCCACAGTTCCTCTATAACAGTGTCATCCACAGATCCTCTGTAACAGTGTGTCATCCACAGATCCTCTATAACAGTGTCATCCACAGATCCCTCGTAACAGTGTCATCCACAGATCCCTCTATAACAGTGTCATCCACAGATCCTCCATAACATTGACATCCACAGATCCCCTATATCAGTGACATCCACAGATCCCCTATAACAGTAAGTCATCCACAGATCTCCATAACAGTGTCATCCACAGATCCCTCTATAACAGTGTCATCCACAGATCCCCATAACAGTGTCATCCACAGATCCCCATAACAGTGTCATCCACAGAACCTCCATAACAGTGCTCATCCACAGATCCTCCATAACAGTGTCATCCACAGATCTCCCATAACAGTGCCATCCACAGATCCCCATAACAGTGACATCCACAGATCCCCTATAACAGTGTCATCCACAGATCTCCCATAACAGTGTGTCATCCACAGATCTCCATAACAGTGACATCCACAGATCCCCATAACAGTGTCATCCACAGATCTCCCATAACAGTGACATCCACAGATCCTCCATAACAGTGTCATCCACAGATCCCTCATAACAGTGACATCCACAGATCCTCCATAACAGTGACATTCACAGATCCCTATAACAGTGTCATCCACAGATCCTCTATAACAGTGTCATCCACAGATCTCCATAACAGTGTTGTCATCCACAGATCCTCTATAACAGTGATCATCTCACAGATCCTCCTATAACAGTGTCATTCATAGATCTCTCATAACAGTGTCATCCACAGATCCCCATAACAGTGCCATCCACAGACCCCATAACAGTGTCATCCGCAGATCCCCCATAACAGTGTCATCCACAGCTCCCCCATAACAGTGTCATCCACAGATCCCCCATAACAGCGCCATCCACAGATTCCCATAACAGTGCCATCCACAGATCCCCTCACAACAGTGAC